>CM070732.1:13573002-14037824 GCA_036346275.1 Otatea glauca
ACGACGCAACGAGCACTCGGACACCGGAACCTCGCGGAGGCATCCGGCCGTCCTGTTTAATAAGGCACTCGGACACCGGAACCTCGCGGAGGCATCCGGCCGCCCTGCCGACTAAGGCGGCGTCTGCTACGACGTTAACGAGCACCGGACACCGGAACCTCGCGGAGGCATCCGGCCGCCCTGCCGACCAAGGCACTCGGACACCGACCTCGCGAGGCATCCGGCCGCCCTTGCCGACTAAGGCGCTGGCTTAGCTACGACGTTAAGCGAGCACTCGGACACCGAACCTCGCGGGGCATCCGGCCGTCCTGCCGACCAAGGCACTCGGACATCGGAACCTCGCGGAGGCATCCGGCGTCCTTGCCCGACCAAGGCACTCGACATCGGAACCTCGCGGAGGCATCCGGCCGTCGTTGCCGACTAAGGCTAAGGCGGCAGCCTACGACGCAAGCGAGCACTCGGACATCGGAACCTCGCGGAGGCATCCGGCCGCCCTGCCGACTAAGGCGGCCCAGGCTCTGACGTTAAGCGAGCACTCTGACACCGGAACCTCGCGGAGGCATCCGGTCGTCCTGCCGATCAAGGCACTCGGACACCGGAACCTCGCGGAGGCATCCGGCCGCCCTTGCCGACCAAGGCACTCGGACATCGGAACCTCGCGGAGGCATCCGGTCGTCCTTGCCGACCAAGGCACTCGGACATCGGAACCTCGTGGAGGCATCCGGTCGTCCTGCCGACTAAGCGCGTCAGGCCTACCACGACGTTAACGAGCACTCGGACACCGGAACCTCGCGGAGGCATCCGGTCGTCCTTGCCACCAAGGCACTCGGGCACTAAAACTTCGAAGGCATCCGCTCATCCTTGCCGACCAAGGCACCGATTAGCTACGGCACAAACGAGCGCAAGGAAGATTTCTTGAGGAACAAACCGCGAAGTTCGCACGTCCGACCACTCGGAAACCGATCGCCGAACTTTCTAGCCCGAAATGATCAAAGGTAACAAGCAAAGCTAACTCCTTCATGAAGTCATTCATAGAGAGAAAAAAAGGATTTCATTAAAAGCCGGCAGCTCAAAAACTTTACACCACTTTACATGAGGCACACGCAAGACTCTCTATCTACACCTGCACTCCTAAAACTCCCTCGACAACGCCGACGTAGGCCCTTGCTCGCCGACGGATGCACGGACAAGTCCGGTGGACTGAGGTCGCTGGAGATGACTCTTTGTAGGCCCTTGCCCGATCGTCAAGGTGAAGCCACAACCGCGGAATGGCATGTCACGCTGCCGTCACCGACATCGACGCGGCCGCGCCCTCTCGCAATCAGCGCCCTCGCGCCATTGCCTCTAGGAGGGCCCCCTTGCCACCTCAAGCCTCGGATCACCTGAAGTAGCGCGTCGGCAGCGAACGTCGCGAGCTACTTCTTCTCTCTTTGGGAGTTCGGCCATCGCTGATCATACTCAACCCAAAGCTCGTTCAAAGGGTCTTCCTTCCACCACGATGTCATCACCAAATCGAAGACTAAAGGGTGTCTTGAACACATTTCAAGAAGGAAAGGATTCTCGTCTAAGAGTCTGCCGCTTCGAGCAACCCGTGGCGCCTTATATACCCATTCAAGGAAGATCAAACGACTCAGAATAAATGCCTAGCAGAGAAAACGGCGCCCACCACCGAACCCAAGCGGTCAAGAAGACGAACGAGCAAAAACACACTAGCCGTGCGCGCCACAAGCGAACGCAATTAAGAGGCTCCCGCGGTTCGCATACCTCGTGAACGTAATCCCGGCAGACGTCCGGATGCGTTGAGGAACACGCCCGGCAAAAAGCGGTAGGCCCCGTTGGCCCACCTAGTTGAACGGATCGATCAAGCTCAACCCCAACCGAGTCCGCCAACTCGATTGGAGGTTCTGGGCTACTCTTGACGAATACTCATAAAACAGGTGCACCAACGGCCCAATTGCAACAAGCAAAGCCCAGAGCGTTAGCGGCGGCCTCGAATCGGCCCGACCTAAACAGCCGTCCCTACCGCTACCCAAATGCCTACGAGACCATTCAGAGACCATTCCCGACCGGTCCCGACTGACTAAAGAGGTTCCCGACCCCGCAATGACTCAGGATCCCCGATCCGACTCAAAGCGGGGTTCCCGACCCCGCGGCGGGGCGGGATCCCGCGACTCCGACTTCAGCGAGGTTCCCGACTTCGCAGCAGACGGGATCCCCGACCGACCGAACCATGATAATCCCGCCGAGGGCGCGTCGCCGCGCCGGAGTCCGTGTCAACCTAAGGCCACGCGTCCCCACGAACGGTCATTCAAGTGATCGAGCGAGGCAGTGGTCCTTCCCAAGACAGCTTGATAGCCGCCAAGCCACGCTCTCCGTCCCATCACCACCACCCACGGTGCAAGGACACGCCTCCGAGGCAACCTAACGCCACACGCGACTACGTCAAGACCCACATGGATCACGAGAGCAACTACGCCACTTCCCGAGGATTACCTAACCGCTCGACCAGCTAGACCACCGACCCAAAGATAGGCTCAGTGGCGGCGACGATCGGCGAACAAGCGACCAACGGTGAACGATTGGCGACGGCGGGCAAGATCGAAGCCCCTAGAAGTAGCTCGCTGGCACTTCGCCAATTCTCGATGTAACGCCCCGTCAGATGAATAAAAGGAGGCAGGAACCTCCTAACAGGCAGGAGTAAGAGCTACAAGAGAGCTTTTCCTCTTCTTCCTCTTCTTCTTTTTCTTCTCTTACGAGAGCTAAGTTTAGATCATTCTAGTGTTGAGGCTCCACCTCTCGCTTGTAAAAACTTCGGTGCTATCCGCATTGCCCAGGGAATACAACACCAACGCACGACCGGTAGGACCTTGGCCCGAACCAAGATACATCTTGGACTGTGGTCTAACCATTCAGGGAGCGGAAACGCGCAGCCCCTTAGACTTACAAATTTACTTGCCGGCGCTCGAAACGCCGACATGCACCATCAATGATTTCCCTGCCCTTGGTAACCTATCCGGTCGTACTGTAAAAGGGGCCAAAGCATGCCCCCAGTGCATGGATGAAACCGCTAGTGTGTGGCTCAATAACTCGAGGAAAACCGTGTACATGCATCACCGTAGGTTCCTTCGCAGGAATCACCCCTACCGCAATATGAAAAAACAATTCGACGGGACAAAAGAGGATGGTATAGCCCAAGGCCTCGTCGTGGGAAGAGGTATATGATATGGTTAAGGATATTAATGTCGACTTGGAAAGGAGATAGTAATAATACATCGATGCCTCGTCTCGAGAAGACCACATGGAAGAAGAGATCGATATTTTGGAACTTGCCCTATTGGAAGGACTTAGAAGTTCGACATTTGCATAGACGTCATGCACGAGAGAAAAATGTATGTGATGCTTGATTGGTCTTTTCTTGAACATTCTAGCAAAACTAAGGACGGATCAAGGCACGAAGGGCCTGGAAGATATGAAAATCGAGTGAGCTACATCCTCGTGACACCGGAAAGGGCGACTTTACCTTCCCCGACTTGCTACACTCTTTCAAGAAAGAGAGAATGAACTTTGCAAATGCTTGCATGGTGTGAAAGTTCCGCCGGTTATTCATAAGCATCAAGAAACCGGTCTCGATGAAAGATTTGAAGTTAAGCGGCATGAAGTCTCATGATTGTCATGTGATGATGACACAAATGCTTCCTATTGCAATTAGAGGTATTTTGCACGAAAAGGTCCGAGAGGCAATCATGAGGTTGTATTTCTTCTTCAACACGATTTCACGTAAGGTCATCGATCCCATCGGACTTTACGAATCTGCAGAATGATGTGGTCAAGACACTATGCCGCCTAGAGATGTATTTCCCTCCATCATTTTTCGATATAATGGTTCATCTCATTGTTCACCTTGTGAACGAGATAAATGTATGTGGCCCCGTATTCTGCATCGGATGTACCCGTTCGAAAGGTACATGGGTATCTGAAGAAGTATGTACGCAATCGATCTCTCTCGAGGGTCGCATTGTGGAAGGTTATGCAACCGAGGAGGTTATCGAGTTTTGCGTGGATTACATGGAGGGGTGGAACCGGTAGGAGTGCACGTATCTCGACATGAGGTAGGCTAGCCGGGAAAGGGACGATTGAAGGAAATCAACAAATTCTTACGATCATGGATTGTTCGAAAAGCTCATTTCACGCCTTGCAACATCGGTTGAGGTGTCCTCGATATGGACATGCATAAGGATAAGCTACGAGAGGAAAATCGTGGACGATCGAGGTTTGGGTAACAAAAGAGCATAATCGTTTGTTCAATCATTGGTTCAAAGAGCATATGGTAGGAAAGAAACGAGTGTCATGTTGAGGTGGTCGGCAAAGGGCCATCAGTACAATCTTGACATGGCAAGGATACGACATAAATGGATATACCTTTTACACGAGATCTCAAGATAGCAAAAGCACTTACCAAAATAGTGGTGTCCGCATAGATGCCTATGACAACACAGGTAGTAAGAAGAGTAGCTTCTTTGGGTTCATAGAAGAGATTTGGGAGCTCGACTACTGTATTTTTAAGATCCCAATGTTTCGGTGTCGTTGGGTACAACTCCCAAAGGGTGTCAAGGAGGACAAGTACGACTTCACTACTTTGGACATCGAACATGTCGGATACAGAGATGAACCATTCGTACTTGCGAAGCAAGTAGCACAAGTCTTCTATGTAATCGACCCGGCAGATAAGAAGTGCCATGTAGTTCTTCAGGGGAAAAGAAGGATCGTCGGAGTTGAGAATGTCGTGGATGAGGAAGAGTACAACCAGTTTGATGAGTTGCCTCCTTTCGTAGATGGCAACATCAGGCTCGAGGAAGAAACCACTCAGGAAGCTACCTATCATCACGACGATCATGAAGAAGGGCAAATTGTGAAAGAAAATAATTAGTTATATACGAGTAATGGCAAAATATCATAGGCAGAGCCAGCTCCTGGGCAGGGCGGGCGCCTTCCCGGGTTCGCCAGCGATGACCAGGCCGCACAAGTCTTCTATGTAATCAACCCTAATACCACTGTTGAAGATAATCTTGTGCATGGTAGTTTAAAGTCTGTTTTCGGTTTTGTTTCCTAGCTATGTGCTAGTTTTTCCGTCTTTGAGTCGATTTGGACTATGCTAGTTTTGGTGATTGTTTGATCAAGAGTACTTGGTTGTTTTGCTTGATGACAAAATAGTGTTCTATCCGGTTGAAAGTTTGGAGAGTTTGTTGAGTCCGTCAGTGAAAGGAGCCCTGATTCTTTCCTCAGAAATCGCTTATGTATTTGCTTTATAAGTAATAGACAAAATCGAAAACGCTTGCAATTCGCGACACCAAAACCGTGTCTTGAACTTAGTCCTGTTATACGACAATACGATGAAGCGTATGTTGATTCGAAACAAATTTCGGGTTAACGCACATCGATGGCGGTTCGTCAAAAGAACCGCCATCGATAACTATCTCATGGCGGTTCGTAAAAAGAACCGCCACGATAATATATTATCGCTGGCGGTTCTTAAACGAACCGCCATCGAATAAGATCTGTGGCGGTTCATATAAAGAACCGCCACGATATATATTATCGATGGCGGTTCTTAAAAAGAACCGCCATCGATAATATGCTCCGCCTATAAATAAAATAGATACCGCCGCTTCTAACTCACCTAAACCCTTAAACTCGCCCCTTCTCCCGCGCCTAAACCCTTAAACTCCGCTGCTCGACGCCTCCGTTCGACACCGTCCCCGCAAGACGCCCTCGCCCCGCGCGCGCCGACGCCGCCCCCGACGACGCCGCCCTCCCGACGACGCCGCCCGTCGACCCTCGCCGGCGACGACGCTGCCCGCGATAGCCGCCTCCGCGCCGCCAGCGCCGACGCCGTCGCACGCGCCCGACGCCGCTTCGACGACGCTGCCCGCCGACGCCACATCGCCGCCACACGCTGCCCGACGCCCCATACTGGACGCCGTCCCCAAGGTCGAGCCTAGTTTTGTGGTTCAGATGCTATCTTTAATTTGTTTCGATTCTATTCATCATTACGTATGTTAGATTATGTTATCGGTGTTAGCATTCTTGTACATGCTAGTCATATATCCGTGTTCAAAAGCGTATAATATCCAAACTTTCAACTATATAAAACATAATAAGCATATTTCTTATGCGGGGATAAGTATTCGCGAAAAAGTTAGATGACATTAACCATGGTCGAAGAGTATTATCCCAATCACCCCACTCATAATCTCCTCCGGGGTTGCAAAGCGATGAATAAAATTACAACCAACTCCATGTGAACATGTCCATTAAGCAGGAGAGATGAAACAGAGCACATAGATGGTATTAGTCATCTTGATAACCCAGAGAGCATTCTCTTCTAGCAAATACCAATCTTTGCAATGTGCTTCATACATGTCAAATAAAACCAAGGAACTTGAATAAAGGAGACATGGTTGTAAATTTTACGTACCTTGAATCTTGATCTCATGTATTCACCACATATGGCGACCTTCCATCTTGTCAAAGCAACAAACTCACATGTGATCTAAACAACAGAAAAATCCAAGTTTAGCTTATGAAAGAGTTGCATATCAACATATGGAAGCATATTTATTAGTAAAACCTTGATTTCTAAGTAAAAAGCTTTTAATTGGCTAAGTAAAATTTGCATTCTTCCATTTGTTCGATCTAATTAAGTCTCTTGCTCTTGCAAAATCATTTTCATCTTAGCACCACACAATATTACACACGGGATATGTACTAATAGAATTGTCATGTTATGAAAGTATTTAATACCTAATCACAAAAGAATGGAATAAATAATTAGTTTCAACTCATCTAGATTGTAATACAAAAATAATAATTGGCATGTCCTTGCCTTAATAAAGAAACTTAGAACCACGTGAAGAAGATAACATGTCAACAATGTTTGCTATATATTAGAGAGGAGAGGTAGATTTTAGATAAAAAAACTCCAACAATTTGTTACTAAAGGTTGTTTTTAAAAGACTCAAAATGAATTAATTATTAAAGAGGACCCACATGCATGCTATCCTTCTTTCCCTCTCTCCAACTTCCTTACCTTCCCTTCCCTTTTCTTCGTCCAATCACGCCACTTGTTACACATACAAATAAAAAGCTCCCCTTCCACATGACAATCTGATATGGCTAGAGTAATAAGCAAAAAGAACGTTTATGAGTGCCCTTAGCTGCATAGTTGTTTCTACATTGTTTTAACTATACAAATTTTATATGCCAGTTGATGTGCCCTTTTAGTGGGTATATATAATTCAGTGTTTAAATAGTTTCCATGTGTTTCCAACACTTGGGGAAATCCATTTCGCAGACAGTAACGAAGTATTTAATCCTGTTATACTATGTAAGTTAGTCATGTTTATCATTGCCATTGGCAACCTTAGCTTCAAAGCTCGTTTACTCAATTAATTGTACTTGCAAAATAATTTTCATGAGATGATTACGTACTTTGAAATTCCGTGAGATGATTCTCGTAGTAATTGATGGAAATTATGTTTCGGTCGAATCAGTAGTTCTAATGGAGCCCAAACCGATCCTATAGTGGAGGAGAGCCCAAGCGGTACCTTACCCTCCACCCAACCATCGAAGGTGCCGAGGCCTCCACCATTGCAGGATGATGCTCTGTTGCAAGACAGAGGACGAGGGAAAACTAAGAAGCTCAAGGCGGTACACCATCTTAGAGGTCTTAGATATTGGGGCCCTGTTGCACCGAGAAAATCAAGACCAAATACAGTCAACATGCGGGTGCATCGTAAGGGATAAAGTGCCAATCACCTATTCGGATTGGCATAAAGTGCCCCGAGCCACCAAAGAGGATCTGTGGATGAGCTCAAAGAAACCTTCAATTCCCAAGAAGCCAAGATCTTGTGCGTTGCGACGCATTGATGACCATGGATGCGGCGTGGAGAAACTTCAAGGCGGTGAACACAAATTATGTGAAGCAAACCGGTCGACCATCGGAGAGTACCCAAGATTGGAGCCATATTGGGATGAGTTTGTGGCGATGAAGCAATCAGGCGACAAGGAAGTCCAAGAGGACCACATTAGCATCGCAAGAAGGAATACTCACCCCACGGACTTGGCACGAGTGGAGTGCAGTAAAATTGCTCAATGGGAGAGGCAAGAATTAGAAGCGGTCCAATTGGTCGGCACAAGTCCCTTGATCGGACTACGGATCGAGTGAAGCACTACGTGTTAGCGAGGCGTATATGTTGTCTCATCGGGGTTTATCATTCAAGAGCGGTGAAGGCAAGCAATGACGCAACGAGTTCATGAGTTTCACGCCCATCCACCCAAGGATCTTTTCACCTAGACAGGAGAAAGACGAGCTAACGCGGCCCTAGGAAACAAAAGCACCACAGTGGGACACGAGGCGTCGGGGTCAAGGTTCCATGGAGGAGTGGATTCCCTGAGCACGGAGACTCTTATAGGAGTCGGAAGAGAGCTAAAGAAGAGCGGGCTGAGAAGGAAATGGAAATGATGAAGGAAAGGGTTCTACGAGAAATACAAGGCACCATTGAAGAACAAGTTGAACGACAAGTACAACAAGCCTTGAGTCGGTCGTAGGCCCACAACGTTTTCTCCAGTCCTACAGGTCGTCGCAGTAGTTGCGCGTCCACGCCATTGGCAGAAGCGGACAACAACCATTATCCTGTGGACGACATACGAGGACCCCACACTGTCACTCAACGTGCGTGATGAACATATTTATGCAGTACGCTACAGGTAGTCTATCCGTGCCAAGAAGGGGTGTCTGCACAATACCCGATAGCGCCGAGGTTATGCAAAGGTCCAAGTGGACACGGTAATTGCCTGATTTCTTTGAGATCGGATTGGAAAAACCCGCCAATGATGAGATAACAACTCTAGGAAGTGCCGTCCACTCATTCATCCAATGGCGCAAGCGTGACATCGTCTTGGACCATGCATTGCCATCCTCTCCGCAGACAATCCTCGCATCCGTCACCAAAGACTGAGAGTGAAACGGGAAGAAGCAAAATGAGGTAGAAAAGAAATGCATTGAGGACCCCATCAAGATGGCCACTTTTAGTACTCCAAAGCGAAACCTATAACACACGGTACTTCAAATGACAAACCTACAACCTCACGATCCCAACAATTGGCACATTAGACAAGTCAGTCGGCCCGATCGAGCGAGGCCAGGATCGAGTATGATGTCGTCGCGACAAAAAGTAAGGGCAAGGCGCGATCGATGACCAAGATGATCAACAAAGATTGAAATTCGAGATAGGAAGCCCTTTGTCACCGCTCAAGTTAAAAAGTCTAACACCCATGATGCAATGATTACATGCATGGTACTTAGATCGATCCAACCAAGACGTACTCCCAAAGATAATCACCGCAATTTTCCGTGAGGAACATTTTCACCATGAGGGCCATGGCTACTTCTTAATAGAATTTGATAACTTGCACAACTTGTTCTATCACGACACCTCGACATATCTTTTTGAGATCTTTGGTCACCGTAAGTGTCTAATATATCAATCTTGGCCTACATTCACGTAATACCGATAAATTTCATGTCTAACTAATTCGTTATATAGATACGAGATGATTGAAGTACGAAGAACCAAGGGCGGTGGGATTCCTCGACCGGGAGCGGTTTGCCAACATGAAATCAAAAGAGCACCAAAGGAGGTCGAGAGTGCGTATATAAAGTTTTGATTAAACTACAAGACAAGGAGTTTATACTTTTGCCATACCATTTTAAGTAAGTTGCTCACTAGCTAGTTAAATTACTCGTTTATTTCGTTATTTACTCGATGTAAGGACTAATGGTGGCATCATGCATGTGTATGTAGCTTCCATCGGATTCTCGTAATAATTCATCCGTAAAAGAGCAAGATCTCGATCATGGATCCACTAGATAAACCTAAAAAGACTTTGAAGAGATGACACATTTAGTGAATGAGGCGTTCAAAAGATATTGTCGGAAGAGCTCGAGATACCGCCCATACCACAAATCCCTTACAATCCGTCACGAAGTTTCAGTGCATACGAAAGGAATACTCTTATATCATATTTCATAGTAAATAGCTCCTTCGACGACATCTTAGTTCATTCAATTTTGCAAAGTCACAAGCGGTAGAAAGGAACAAATTTATGTGGGTACTTCGTGTGCCAAGACATGCGAAATCTTATCATGCACAATAAAAGACAATGGCGTAGAGGTCAGAATGTCTTGACATCACACACCGATTCGCACCACTCAATTTCTATATTCTCTCTTAATTTTGTTTTTATACTTACGATTGCCTCAAGTTGTCTACTGTAGGATCGCTTCCTTCCAAATCCTAGCCATTCAGGGCAGTTCGCCTACTTCATCATGAAGGAAATAATCAACAAAAATGGCGAGTTTTATGACGAAGACAACAACGATCCAGTCATCCATACTCTTGTCTCAGATCTCGTGTCTTCAACCTCCGAAGACCCGTAGGCTTCTAGTTTACCTCCACTAGTTTAGGCTTTTTTACTTCAATTCTGTTTCATTACAAAGTGTAAATAACTCTTTGTTCCTTTTAAATGGGAACCCCTTCTTTTGCCAATGTCACTTCTTTTGTCAGTGGTTGTGCAAGCCTTTTGGATGCAAGTACTCCTCATAGATATTTTGTATATTGTCTTATATATGACTGTTTGAGCATCGTGTTATCATCACATCCTGATATTATGACTTCCTGTGTCGATAGGAACATTTATATACGTGAGCTATATGAACCTTTTGCTTGGTCATGGATGACCACCTTGTATATCTATTATATAGATATATAGCCATACTATTTCAATATATTATTTTCTGGTTAGAATTGTTATGTATGTAAACCATCAATTCATTTATGATGTATGAAACAATGGCAAACCATGTCGACCAAAGTGGTGCAGAAGGAACTCTCAAAAAAGAACCTTCTCACTACGGAGGTATGGAATTTTCGTATTTAGCTCATGCCTCTGTCTTTCTTCGTGTCTGATATATTGGATTCTTCAATCACTTTAATCGCTACCATGTACTATCTCCTAGATGCTTCATTTTTGTATTTCTAGAAATTTGTGTCTCTTCCTGCAAACTTCACCGCTCTGTGTTATCCATATCATTTATGAGCTTTGCACTATGCACTAGAGGTAAGCACTCTCTTTTCCTCCTTTCTTTCTGGATGGTTTGTATCGACAATTAGCAATACATGTTATTTCGGATTATATTGGTTAGTCTATAACAGCAATAGGTACTAATATGTATACTCAAATTTCAATAATTCAATGTATTCTTACTGCCTATGTACATAATGAAGAGGCATGGCTAGCGCTGCCTGAGGCTAGCCAGAAATGCCAGTTTTTTATTTTCGTGTGTGGGATTATCAGCGGCGGTTTTAGCCCAAACACGCTACTGAAGTAATATCTGTGACGGTTCTATCAAAAAACCGTTACTGATACTAGGTCTATCAGTGGCGGTTTTATATATAACCGCCACTAATAGTTGTATCAGTGGCAGTTCTAGCCAAAAACCGCCACTAATAGTCATATTATCAGTGGTGGTTTTTGGTCTAGAACCGCTACTGATATTTGAGTATCAGTGGCGGTTCTATCCAACAACCGCCACTGATAATTGTATTATCAGTGGCGGTTTTTGGCTCGAACCGCCACTGATAATCCTCGATTATCAGTGGCACTAAATGCGGATTTGTTCAAAACCGCCATCGATGGCGCTACTGAACCGCCACTGATGGCCTTTTTCAAGGTAGTGGTGGTACGTCTCCGGGTCCACCCAGTTGAAGTAGCCGCACTATTCATCCTCGGCCAAGGGGCACCGGTAGAATCTCCGGTCCGCTAGTTCATCGTGGTAGGAATCAACCAACGCTCAAGGCCGTGTTCGCAAAAAGTCGTGGCTTTGGGTGGCCCCGAGAGGTTTCTCCTTTGACTCGAGCAATTTCGCAATTTTCTTTTTGAACTCTGTATGCGATGAATTGGTTTAGAATTACTACTTTGTGAGTGAAGCATGAGTTCGCCGCATGAAACTCACCGATTGGTTGGCCTCTTGCCCACCGCCCCGAACTCGTCGCTCTAGAACGGGGATGTATCTGGCGCCCTCCCACCGGGTTGAAGTTCTCGGTGAAGCGGGTCGGCGTCGTGGCGCTTGTAGACAAATTCGTGTCACGCTGTTCCACCGTCGATCCATTGGAAGAAGCAACACCGGCGTTGTCTTTGAAAAGAAAGAACGATGCATGAAATGGTAATGTTACTCAGATTGTATGAACACGGCGAGTTTACCCTGAAGAGCGGGCACAACAGTAGTGAGCGCGGGCGGTCGTATCTCCGTGGGTAGATTATTGCATCATCTTCACCGGAAGGTTGCAGTCGCAATTGGGTCGGGGCAACTCCGGCAGAACTGGGGCGTTAACGCTACTAGTATCCGGGTACTCGGGGCGGGATGACTTCTGCTTGCTGAAGAGGCGACGGTAGAACGACATCGTGCCCTAATTTGTGTAGATTCAGCTGGCGTGTATTGCTTGTTTGCGGTGTTGGATGTCTACCCCTCGGCCGGTTTTATAGTGGTGGTGAGGGGTTGCTTCACACAACTACAGCACTGATGGGTCGGCATCCTCTGTGAAAAGCCGCACGACGTGTCACCCATCATCAAAGCTGCACGACAAGGCTGACAAAGCTAATTCATGTGACTTGTCTAATCGGCCTGATAAGGCTGACAAAGCTGATACACGTGACTTGTCTAATCGGCCTGATAAGGCTGACAAAGCTGATGCACGTGACTTGTCTAATCGGCCTGACAAGGCTGACAAAGCTGATGCATGTGACTTGTCTCATCGGCCCGACAAGGCTGACAAAACTGATGCATGTGACTTGTCTACTCGGCCTGACAAGACTGCACTCCCGTGAGTAGGCTATTCGCTCTAAAAAGCTGCTGCATGCCAGTACTTCATCATACTTGAAAGTAGGGCTACTGTAACACGGAATAACAATATTTCATAACCAAAAGTAAGATGTTACTAACATAACAAAAATATATCGTATACATCTAAATACATAAGATGAAAAGCACGTCACAATGTAATAACCAAATACATAAGCTAAAATAACATAACAAACTCTCGGGCGCCTGCTTCTAGGCGCCTCGCGGCCGGGCGCAGCCTCCTCGCGAACTCGCCTCGCGAGTACGTCAACCGTGACCGTGGGTGGTGGGCCCTCTGTGGTCTAGCCGGAGGTGTAGCGTCTGTTGGCCGAGAAGGTCTGCGTCGGTGGTGGTGCTCCTCAATCGCGATGATCGGGCACATCCGGACCAACGAAGTATCTCGACACGTCACCATCGTCGAGGTCGTAATCCGCATGGGCTGCATCATCAAACTGCCCCTTGTAGTCGTCAGGGGTAGGTGAAGCTGCAGAGGAGAACCACTGTGCCTGTGAGCCTGTAAGAAGTGAAGAATTGTTGGTGACATTCAAAAAATAATTAGACAACATACGAAGTGTGACGAAGTACTCACCTCCGACGTGAGGTGCTAGACCAGCGTGTCCAGAAGCTCGCCCTGTCGCGTAAGTCGGCATGACGGTGGGACGGGAGGACGTGGCGTGTGAAGATGTACCTAGAGCACTCCTCCTTGCAGTAAGCGGCACGCCACGAGCGGCGTTAGCCACATCACAAGGCGTGCGGCATCCTGCCAACTCAAGGGTGCGTCTGGCACTCTCCCTGAACCTCGCGAAGAAGGAGGTCACGTCCTCTCTGGTCACGTCTACCCCACGAGACAGACGAGACAGGAAGCTCCCGTACTCCTCGTAGTACCGGGCTAGCACATCAGTCTGAAAAATACATTACGAATTAACCTAACACATTACTCTGGAAAATGCCATACGAAAATACATCGTACATTATACAAAACTTACCGCACCGTGCAGAATCGAGTCTGTATGGCGGGGATACGTGTCCCTCACCCTGGGGATGTGTCTAGGAGGATCCGGGTTGACATGTACCAAACGCACACGTGCACGGAAGTGTACCACCGCCGGTACCACGTACGTCTGCGTCGTCGTCGGCGCGTCCTCGGCATGGACGTCGTCCAAGGTTCCTCCCCACTCCTCGACCCATGGCGCCATACGTACGTGCCATGGGGTGCCCCCATGCCCGCCCCTCCTAGTCTGCCTGCGGATAAGCAAAATATAGCATTATTACATGTCATTACACCGCATGCATTAGAGAATATCGATGTAGGGAACTTACGTGTGGACACCGTGTGGGACCTGCCGGCCGACTGGGCCGAACTCGTCAGAGACCGAATCGCCTCATCACTCGATGGACAAGCGTAGCCCTCGACCAGGACGTCGAACACGAGGAACCGACGTGTACGCCAGTACGCCGCGTCGCATGTGCATAGGGTGGACAATCCACCCGGTACACGTAGCTCGACGTCTCCCGCTGTGTACGGCGTCCAGCGTACGCGGTCCTCGGTGAGGTGGTTGAAAGCAACGACGAACTGCGGGTAGCTAAGCCGCACCGTGCTGTGTGCCCACCTAGGCTGCAGTGACGACAGAAAAATCAACATTACCTTAGTACTGAGAAATGTTAAAGCGTAGGTTTCACAACCGTGGTTTGCAATATCTTACCCGTCGGTAGCACCAGATGGTGCCCATAGTCGACGCGTCGACATCATCGTCACCATCGTGTAAAAGAGGACTCGTGTCGATCCAGGGGCGCCCGATCTGGAACCTCTCGTATGCCCAAAGCCGCAGAAGCAGTGGACACCCGGTGAGGATCGACCCGTCGGCGATCCGCCCACAGCCGTCGCAAAGCCCACGGTATGTCGCGCAGAGGACCGCTGACCCCCAGGAGTACTGCGGCACGGCGTCAAGGGGTGCGTCCGCGATCGCCCTCGCGAATCGGACGGCGCTCGCCCACGCTATCCCGTGGGAGCCGGTGAACATGCACCACCAAACAGCGAGCAGTGCGCCTCAAGGTGGCGGCTCACCTCTCTGCTCGTCCGCAGCTCGACGATGTGCTCCTTTGTAAATTTAAGTTTTCTTGTTAGTCTAGCCAATATATATATGCGAAGTTAAGTTTGAAAGGTTAGTTGCTTACCACGAATCGTCGGCCACCCGTGAGTCGGACCATGGGTCTTTGGTGAAGACTCGGATACACGCAGCGAGCACACCATGGAACCGCGCAAGTACCTCATCCCGCCAAAGCGGGTCGACGCCCCGCGGCACCACGTGGTCACCAACGATCGGGAGACCGAGGAGGTAGGAGACGTCCTCCAAAGTGATCGCCATCTCCCGGCTGTAAGTGGAAGGTGTCGTCTCGGTCTCCACCGATCCACCGTGAGCGGTGAAGGGACTCACAACGGAACCGGTGGCTCGCGTCCTCCCTGCGCACTGCGTGCGCCTCCACCATCCGTGCGATGGCGGCAATCCTGCGCCGCGACCTCTGAAATAGAAATATTAAATTAATATGAGCACCGCACTAGTTAATTAAAACAGATTATGATACTGCATCGGGAATATTTTGGAATTAAAAGATAACTACGTTACCTGGGGATCCAACGTGGATCGAGGGTCTAGAGCTCCCGCGGTGGCCTCGGCCGTAGTACGCACAGCTCCTGAGGGTCCTGTCCCTCCTCTGGTGAAGCGGTGGCGAAGTGTGCACGGTGACGACCGTCAACGACTGGGTCTACCAACTCAAAGGGCCAGTCGTCATCTACAGCCTGGTGAGCCATACCTGCAAATTACAAAAAGGAAAGTTATATACAAATAAATACACAAGCATCAGAACAATACATCGAACCAAATGCGTACAAATAAATACACAAACATGAGAACAATACATCGAACCAAATGAGTACAAATAAATACACAAGCATCAGAACAATACATCGAACCAAATGCGTACAAATAAATACACAAGCGTCCACAAAATATAATCAAACAGATTACAACGCACACTACATCAAAGAAAATATATTAGAACAAAGTTACAACGAACACTTCATCAAAGAAAATATATTAAAACAAAGTTACAACGAACACTTCATCAACAAAATATATTAAAACAGGTTACAACGCACATTACATCATCAAATTATATTAAAACAGATTACAACGCACATTACATCATCAAATTATATTAAAACATATTACAACGCACATTACATGAACAAAATATTAATTTGACATATAGCATCTAATAGTTCAAATAGCTTCTCCGGTAGTCCGATGACATCGTCCACCACGCCTTGCAGATGATGATCCTTCCCCCGCCGTCGGGTTGCCATCTCCTCCTTCGTCCTCTTCGTTATGTGGCTGGCAGTTCTTGAACGTGTGACCTGTTCACTTGCACAACGAACATTTCTTCACGCGCTTACCAGTTTCTGACTCATCCATATCATTCCTGATACGCCTTGTTTTGCGACGGCCTCCTTTGTATGATCTTGCATCAAAGTTAGGGACCCAGAACCTTTCGTCGACACTAGGGGTTGTGGTGAAAGAACCGACAACACCATAACCATACAGCTCCTCGCCCCAGGTTGCCATCACCTTTTCCTTTGTAAAATATTCAGATAGATATGTACCGGGTCGCATTCCAAATAATGCACATGCAGCTATCACATGAGAACATGGCCTATGCAACAGGAGGGGTTTGTTACACGAGCATTGACATTCAGCCTGTAAGATGCACTCTTGGGTGATAACCTTCTGGTTTGTTCCCCGCCGTCCTTTATCCCTGTATATCACCTCGAAGCACAGTGTTCGTGGACCTACTTTGATAGCTCTATGCTTGCCCGCCTTCTTACTCTTCTCATCCATGTATTTACTTATCATGCTTGAGTACAAGGCATTCTCATCTCTCATTACTACTTGAAAGCCTTTATGCCTATCCACAAAATACTTGGTTGTACCCCGCAGCACTCCCTCGATAATTCTTACCAACGGGAGACACCTCATCCCTCTCATTACCCAGTTGTACACCTCCGCCAAGTTGGTCATCATGACACCGTATCTAGCACCATGTGTGTCATGTAACAATGACCACTTCTCTTTGGGCTCGTGCTTTATCCAGTCCGAGAAACATTTGATCGGCCTTTGCCTTCGATTTACGACTCGTCGCCTCATCTTCTCAAGCGGAGGGAATAAAGGCTCTGCCGCTTCCCGTGTTACATCGCTAGTAGTCTCTTTGTGTTTTTGTTAGCTCATCAAGATTCTTCCAAAGAGTACTAAACTTGCTATCTTGGTTCTGCTTACATAGCCTCTTGAACATGTTCATCGGTTCCTTGTTCTTGAATTGCTTATAGAAGTTCGCGCCCAAATGCCACATGCACAATCGGCTCTGCAAGTCAGTCTAGGGAAATGGCTCCTCTTCCCCTGTTTGCAACTGTTTGATGGCACTAAGTAGACCAGCATACCTGTCATGCAGTATGCACACATGTTGCCGAGTCTTCACCACCCCGATCTTCAAGTTCCGCAGCCAACTCTCATAGTTCTCGCTTTCCACGAAGGCAAAGGCAACAGGCAGAATCTGGTTGTTCGCGTCGATGCCCACAGCTGTCATTATTTGTCCTTTGTATTTCCCGATCAGGAATGTGCCATCCACACACAACAATGGACGGCAGTGATAGAACGCCCTAATGCAAGCTCCGAATGCGAAGAAAACTCTCTTCAGATGCCTCTTGTTCGACCACTTCCTTGACGGACAAATTCCGATAATCATAAAAGTACCGTGATTTCTTCCCGAATGCAACCGAGCGAGGCAAGGCAGATTATGGTACGAGTCTTCAAATTTCCCAAATCTCATTTCCAAGGCCTTCTGCTTCGCCCTCCATGCCTTCCCGTAGCTAATTGTGTACTGAAATCTGTTCTCAATTGCTCGGATAATAGCACGGGGCTCAAAATTTAGGTTCTCAACTATCTTCGGGTACATGACACTCGCGATATACCCGGACGACAGGTTTCCTCAGTCATACAACTATGTTGTTCAACCTTCGAACATAGCCAGTGGGTGCCCTATTTGGGCTTGTACGCGTGCACTCTCCAGGGGCACCCTTGCATCTCGCACACCACGTCGTAACAGGTTGGGGTGGATTTCTTAACCCTGAAAGTTCTTCTTAGTGATAAGGCCCAATCTTTGATATCATCCTGCACTGCCTCTTTTGTGGGGTACATGCTGTTAGGTCTCACCTCATTGTTGCTATACTGCCAAGGTGTATCATTGCCTTCATTTACAACTGTGTTATTAAATTGATGCGTGCTCCAATCACCTTGCACAAGTGGCTCAACATCTTCATCTTCCTCATCCGAAGTTATCATCGCCTTCCACTTCTACTTGTTCATATTCAAGGTCTTCCTCTTCCATCCGTGCTATTACTTCCTCAATTTCCTCACCTTCGCCTACTTGCCCTCGCAAGATCTTGCCCAATGTTTCCATCATCCTCCCCAATCTCAACTTGCTCACCACTCTGGTAGCCAATATCCTCATTGCAACCCTGAACATGCGGCTGCCGGCTAGACTCCCCAATTTCAGTGTCACCACAAGTATACTCATTTTGAGGCTCACTACACTCGCCGGCGTCCAGCTGCTGCGACGGGGCAACAACCCTTTCATACGCTTGTACCAAAAGCACCCGACACCATCCACGTTGCCCCACCCTCACATATGACCTCCAAGTCGGTTCCTTCACTCAACTAACTCCCAATAAACAGGATCATCTCGCATGGTGCAAAGGCAAGATAACTTCAGCTGGCACTTCTCTTGTTCCATCCGAAACATATAATACAACCAATTCAACATAGCAGCAAATGTACGCTCTTCGACCCTACTTAAACTTCTATCCACATACTGAAAGTTACTCAGATCCGCACCCTCCGAACCATACATGACAACCCCTTCTCCATAAAAGATTTTAAAGGAACTCGCTCGACATATCTGCGAACCTATTCATTAACACACTAATTAATTACTCTTCGTAAAAAGTATTATATCTATTTGCTACAAAAATTATACGTATGTATATCTACAATCGAGAAATATATGTCTATCTACATTCAAAATAATATACATCTCTCATTTGCTCCTAAAAACATATACATTCCTACAAATATCATTACATGGAAACCAAGTGTGCCTATTTCAGATGCAAAAACTATGCGAAAAATATGTACATTACTAAAAATATTCATCTCTGTACTTGTATTTCTCAAAACATCTACAAATTTCTAACAATATATACATGTGCACTTCTACATGTAAAAACATATATATCTAAATCTTTCTCTAAAAAACGTAACAACATATTATTATTCGTAAAAACAACCCTATAACTAGATCTAACCCTAACCCTAAACCATAATTAAACCGCAAAAATAACTACATGTAACCATAAACCCTAAACAAAACATACCGCGGAAATAACTACATCTAACCCTAAACCCTAATTAATCCGCGGAAATAACTACATCTAACCCTAACCTTAAACCCTAAACAAATTAAACTGTCGAAATAACTACATCTAATCCTAACCGTAAACCCTACACAAAACATAACGCGAAAAGAACTACATCTAACCCTAACCCTAAACCTAATTAAACCGCGGAAATAACTACATCTAACCCTAAACCCTAATTTATCCGCGAAAATAACTACATCTAACCCTAAACCCTAATTTATCCACGGAAATAACTACATCTAACCCTAAACCCTAATTTATCCGCGAAAATAACTACATCTAACCCTAAACCCTAATTTATCCGCCGAAATAACTACATCTAACCCTAAACCCTAATTTATCCTCGGAAATAACTACATCTAACCCTAAACCCTAATTTATCCGCCGAAATAACTACATCTAACCCTAACCATAAACAAATTAAACCGCGAAAATAACTAAATAAAACCTTAACCCTAAACACTAAATAAATTAAAATACGAAAATAACTGGAAAAAATTACTTGCGTGCAGCCGCGGCGCTTCCTCCCTTTCTTTTCTTCTTCTCCTCCTACCTTCTCTTTTCTTTCTTCTTCCTCCCCCTTCTTCTCTTTTTCCCTCGGTTTCTTGCTTCGGTCGACCGTGCTGCTTATAAAGAAAGGGGAAGTCGCCCTCTGGTTGGGCGACATTCGACCGTGCGCACGCATGTCGCCCAACCAGGAATCGATTTTATTGTTGTCGCCAAATGGGAGGGCGACTTGCGTCGTGTCGCGCGTTGGCAGGGCGACAAGCTCCTGCGTCGCCGACCCAGCGAGCTACAGCCACGTGTCGCCCAGCCGTAGGGTGACAGGAGTATATTTTTGCAATTTTTTTTCTTCGTGGTATTGTTTTGCAATTTGAATTATAAAATATATTATTTAAAAAAAATTCGTAAAATGAAACCGCCAAGATGATTATTTTCCTAAAATGCTCTTTCTTATGCCTTTTTACCTCCATAAACTACTGCTCTGTATTTTGCTAATTTGATCCTGCAATCATTTCTCAAAAATCACATATTAACGGTATAAGATGTAGCCTTTGCACTGGATAAACATTACGAAGCAATCATTTGAGTAATCCTATTTTAACCATTTCTACTTTTATTTGCCCATGCACTATAGTGGCAACGATCGCTCCAACAATATTATTAACATAGTTTAGCAACACAAATGTGATTGCCCTATATGTAAACGATATCGACAGTAGGTAGCATCAAAGTTAACGTAATGTGATTATTTCTGTTTCATTCACAACCTCCTTGAATTTAGCAATAGCATTTGTAGGTGGCATTTTTCTAGTAATATCACCATTAACTAGCTCTCTCTGACCCTCCATCTCAACATTCATACTCCCTTAGATCACAAATAGTTATTGTTTTATATATCATTACGGTCCTTAAAACTCAACTTTGACCACTAATTTCTATTGTAATATATTTAAAAAATACAATAAAATTATAATATTATGAAAGTAAGTTTCAAGACAAATCTACACATATGATTTTCATGCATCCAATCTAGATATTTAAAAAGATATATATAGCTAAAGTGTTAAAATTTTGACTGTATGTATCCCAAATCGACAAGTTTTTGTCAACCGGAGGGAGTATGTCAAAAACTATAGTGTCACTCCTTTTACCTCACAATCTTATCCATCCCAAAAATAATTAATGAAGTTTCTTTAGCAGAGTGCAACAAATGTAGTATTATTTGAAAGAACCTTACCTAAAAAACAAGTATATAAGTCCATCAGCAAATAAGATAAAAAATATTGTGAAAAGCATGATCTTATCCCAAAAGGGCTTTTTCCCTAATTATATATTAAGAAGAAAAAGAGGTATGAGATGATCATGGAAACATGACTTTTTCCCGAAAGGAACCTTATGTAACGACCCTTATTTTTGCATAAAATACTAAAATGATAATCTATATGCATACAGTACTAGTCCCATGGTCAGTGGCTAGTACGCACATTTCCAACAATTGATAACACATCTATACTTATCATTTCATGTGATAATGGTGATTTATACAATAATTTTTACAAGTAGAGTATATTGCAGTGGAAAGAAGCAGAAGCCTTGTAGTGTGGACATCTAACCTTCAGGCAACTGATAAGGCATAATCCCTAGAAAGATCACTTCATTGAAGTTCTTATATCCTGTGACGAAATGTAATCTTCGGGGCCTCGTTTTTCCTTTCTATCTAAAACAACATATTAAGTAAGGTTGAGTACTTTCGTACTCAACAAGACTTAAGGTGTATTTGCAAAATGTAGTCATGCGGGCATGTCAAAGGAGGCTTCTAGGTTAATTTGTGTAAAGCGGAATTGATTTTAGAAATCAAGTAGTAATCTACAAATGGAATTTGTAAAAACAAGATTGACTGATATAAAAATAACAAGTATGTAAAGCATAAATAACAACTCACAGTCCTCCACGACGTATCGAGATGTCCAATTCCTGCCAACGCGTGGCACAATACCATTCTTTGCCAACACAAGGCATAACAGATGAAACCAAGCCTTTTTGGATGATAATAAAACATCTAACTATGTGATAACTTTACCAAGTGCCCTTGACCGTAGGCGTGGCTTTTCTAAAAGATTTACACTCTACAGAGGTATACAACTTTACCCACAAGTCATGATATTTTCTTTTTGCTGCTATTTTCGCACAACTTGGCGTTGTAGCCAGAATGTTCATGATGTAACATTTACATTCCCTAGGTTGACTTTGCATCAGCCCGGTGATGACAAACCCTTACTTTGACGACAAAAATACACGCCCAAGACATGACAGTCTATCCCTGTCATTCACACAACAATTCAAGCAGTCCATCCCTGCCAGACACGTTTCTCCCCATAGCAAGGCGTACACCGTTGCATTGGTATGTAGAAACCCCTACAAGCAGACATAACTGGAATGCCTATGCTACTCCAGCCTTCTAATGTGCAAAGTTAAACTAGATGAGTTAATTGGTTTAAGACTGTCCCATACCAGCACTTGTGGTTGTATGTGTTTCTTGGCTCGATAACGTCTCATAGTTCAGTCCTTAATCCGACCCGGACGATAATCTCTCCCTACACTACGTGCAAGACACATGCACCTCTGGCTATTGCCAATAATCGTCTGCGTCAAATCATAGTTTTATTTTTATTTTTAACCAAAATACCAGCAACCATCATCATGTCTCAACATTTTAAAGTTTTATCTGATCAGTTTACCCAACTTGTTCATCCTAAATCTAGAGCGTGGCCAAGCATGATTATTAATCATCACATATACCCAAATTGACATTATATATTGTCTAACCTTAATTCTAGGGTTATCAAGGTTCATATATCAATATTTATTAAGGCAGTTTCATGAGATAACAAGTATATCTACCAGTACAAAAATATAGCAACTTTACAGAAAATACGTCCATGCATAAATAGATTTGATAAAAAAAAATTAAAATAAAAACACTGGGATCAATATGGTCAAAGGGGGTGCTTGCCTTGTGTAGGATCAAGGATAACCGACTAGAGGGGGTGAATAGGAAGTTTTTAAATTTCTTCGGCTCAAATTACAATAAGCAAGAATTGAGATTTTGACAATTAAAACCTAAATTCTCTAGGTTTCTCTAAGTGCACCGGCAACCTAAGGCTAAGCAAGAATACAAACCTAGGCACAAGATCAATACTCTAAAATTACTAGGAATGTAAATTGCACAAATGAATTTAAGAAATCAAACCACAAGAGAGGATGACACGAAATTTATCCCGTGGTCTCGGAGACTTGCTGGTCTCCCCTAATCCACATTGAGGTAGCTTGATCAACTTCAATCTGGCTCCAATTCACAATTGAGCCTCACTCAACCACTTGGTAGCTCTTCCTCGCTTTGGGTAGGTGAACTCCAGTCTTCACACGCTTGCCAGGGCTTCTCACAAACTCTGTTGAGAAGCTCACCGTGCACAATCATCTCCAAGCCATCTAGGAGGCAGCAACCTCCAAGAGTAACAAGTCTTGATGCTTGCTTGAGGTTGGATCAAGTGTTTAAAGGCTCAACACTAAATACAACACTTGAATTGCTCATAACTCTCTCAAAATGTGAAAGGTTGAGACTCACCTCACTAGAGTAGTGAAAGAGTTAAGATAGTGTAAAACCAAAAGCTATTGAGATTGGCTGTTTGGTGGAGCAATACTTCTGAGGAAGTGCTCTAACGGGGAATAGGAGTGATCTCTGAACCTCGGTGGAAAATCATTGTGTTCTCCTATGTTTGTTTTTATTGCTCATTATTCTCTTATAGTTTGTCATTCGAAATTCCCTTTCTTACAAAGTTTTCTTGAACAAGTGTTGTGCTGGACTTTTATACTAATTGCTTTCGTTTCTATTTTTTATTGAGAAAAGTTTTTCATAATAATTAAAAAGTTTTAAAGTTGCCTATTCACCCCCCTCTAGGCCAACTTGGTCCTTACAGGTGGTATCAGAGCGAGGTTACCCTTTTAAAGGCTTAACAGCTTGGGTAAAATGGCCGAGGGAATAGGGTCAGCTACAGTAAGTGTAGGAAGGGTTCCTGTTTTTTATGGCACAAATTATGCTTATTGGAAAATCAGGATGAGGTGTTATCTTGAGGCCGTAAGTTATGATGTGTGGAGGGTTACAGAAAGACCTTTGCCTACACGGGTCATACCAGAAGGGCAATCCTCATCCTCAGAACCTACACCTGGAGAAATAAGGAATTTGCAATTTGATGCTCAGTCTAGAAATGCTATCTTTTCATGCCTCAGTGTTGAAGTTTTTGATAGAGTCAATAATTTGTCAACTGCCTATGATATATGGACGACTCTTCAAGAAATTCATGAGGGTATCTCTGATGTAAAAGAGGAAAGATATTTTGTTGTCAGGGAAAAATTTGATCAATTCAAAATGCTCCCTCATGAAAATGCTAATGATATGTTCTCTAGATTAAACCCCATTATAAATTAGCTTAAAGGTCTAGGAACTAAAATTGATGATGTTGAAGTATGCAGGAAAATGATCAGGGTTCTACCTCGAGCCTATCACAGTCTAATCACTTATCTATCAAATAGTGGTGATCTGAAGAAGCTCACACCCACTGAACTTTTGGGCAAAATATCAGCTTATGAGCTTACCTTAAGTGATGAAGTTGAAATCAAGAAGAAATCTATTGCTCTCAAGGCCAAAGAAAAGATTCAAGACTCTTCTGATGATGATGAAGAAGAAGAAGATACATGCTATGAAGAGGATGAAGATGTAAGAAAATTGGCATTATTCATGAGATCAGCAAACAAAATCATGAGAAGGGTAAATGCCAAAGGTAAATCCTCTAATCACTTTTCAAAAAGAAACCCTTTCTCTAACAAATTGGCATTACTCATGAGATCAGCAAACAAAATCATGAGAAGGGTAAATGCCAAAGGTAAATCCTCTAATCACTTTTCAAAAAGAAACCCTTTCTCTAACATTGTCTACTTTGAGTGCAATGAGAAAAGACACATAGCTGCCCGATGCCCTAACAAAAGGGGCAAGAGCAAAAACAAATATGACAATGATGAAGAAAAGGCTCAGGGAAGCTATAAGAGAAGTTATCACAAGAAGAGCTACTCCAAGAAACATTGGAGGGAAGGGAAGAAGGAGGCACATATTGGTGAATGGATCACTGATGGATTAGTCCTTACTTACTAATCCTTTTGGCCCCAAAGTTGTTCAGACTAACACTAATGGATCCAAAAGCATTTGGGTACCTAAAATCAAGAAATGAATATTCTTTTAGGTAATTTACAAGAGTGGCGGTCAGCTCTGGGTTATCGACAGTGGCTGCACACAACACATGACCGGCACCTCAAGAATGTTCAGTTCAGTTGAAAAGGAAAAAGATTCAAGTCACAAAATCACTTTTGGAGATAACAATAAAAGAAAGGTAAAGGGAAATGGTAAAATAGCTATCTCAAATGATCACTCTATTGAAAATGTATTACTTGTTGATTTTTTAAGTTTCAATCTTTTGTCTGTTGCTCAACTCTGTGATCTAGGTTTTCATTGTATTTTTTCAAGTGATGGAGTAACAGTTCTTGACAAAAATGAGAAGCTTATTTTTAAAGGTTTCAAATTTCAAAATATCTACCTTGTTGACTTTAACTCTAATTCCTCATACATCTCAACCTATATGCTTGCTAAAGTTTCACATGGTTGGCTTTGGCACAGAAGACTTGGGCATGTAGGTATGTCTAATCTTAAAAATCTTTTCAAAAATGAGCTAGTAGTGGGCCTAAAAGATGTTAAATTTGAAAAGGATAAACTATGCAGTGCTTGTCAATTTGGCAAGCAAGTAGCTAACTCTTATCCTGCTAAAAATATTATGTCCACTATTAGGCCCCTAGAACTTCTGCATATGGATGTTTTTGGTCCTACCTCATATGCAAGTATAGGTGGTAACTCATACTGTCTTGTAATTGTGGATGATTTCTCTAGATTCACATGGGTAATCTTTTTGCCAAATAAAAGTGAAGTTGGAAGAATATTTAAAACTTTTGCAAAAAGAGCTCAAAATGAATTTGACTGTCCCATTAAGAAGATCAGGAGTGACAATGGATCTGAATTTGTCAATACTAACATTATTGAATACTGTGATGAGTTAGGTATAAAGCATGAACTTTCACCACATACACTCCTCAATGTAATGGTGTGGTTGAAAGGAAAATAGAACTCTCATAGAGATGGCAAGGACAATGCTTTGGATGAATATAATACTTCGATGCTTTCAGGCGTGGCTATCAATATTGCATGTCATGCTATCAATGTGCTCTATCTTCATCGACTTCTCAAAAGACTTCATATGAGCTTCTGGTAGGAAGAAAACCTAATATCTCATATTTTTGTGTGTTTGGATGCAAGGTATATATCTATAAAAAGAGAACACATTTAGGAAAATTTCAAAAGAGATGTGACACAGGTATCATGCTAGGTTATTCCTCTAAATCTAAAGCTTATAGAGTGTTCAATAATACAACCAGGCTAGTAGAAGAAACCTATGATGTTAAATTTGATGAGTCCAATGACTCACAAGGTGAGCATAAGAATCTAGCTGATGTAGGAGAAGAAGCTCTTAAAGAATCCATGAAGAAAATGGAAATCGGTGAGATCAAGCCCAAAGAGGATAATGATGATCTACCACAAATGTCCACAATACCTCAAGATGGATCTCAACTTGAAGATGATGAAAAGAAGGATGAATGACTGAACTTCATAAAGAGCCATCACACCATTACAAAGGATCATCCTGTAGATCAAATCATTGGTGAATTTAGTAAGGGTGTTCAAACTCGTTCTAAACAAGCATCTTTTTGTGAACATTATTCTTTTGTTTCATGTGTTGAGCCCAGAAATATAGATGAAGCTTTGAAGGATGCTGATTGGATTGTGGCAATGGAAGAAGAGCTCAACAATTTTGAAAGAAACAAAGTCTGGAACTTAGTGGAAAGACCCACAGATCATAATGTCATTGGAACAAAGTGGGTTTTCAGAAATAAACAAGATGAAAATGGTGTGGTCACACGAAATAAAGCAAGGCTAGTGGCTCAAGGATACTCTCAAGTTGAAGGTTTGGATTATAGAGAAACTTATGCACCTGTAGCCCGACTTGAAGCCATACGGTTCCTTCTAGCCTTTGCATGTCATTTCAATATTACTCTTTTTTAAATGGACATTAAAAGTGCTTTTCTTAATGGTATCATTGAAGAAACTGTCTATGTTGAACAACCTCCTGGTTTTGAACATATGAAATTTCCTAATCATGTATATAAGTTATCTAAGGCACTATATGGTTTGAAACAAGCCCCTAGGGCATGGTATGAGCGCCTTAGAGACTCTTTACTTGAAAAGAATTTCAAAATTGGAAAGGTTGATCCAACATTATTTCTAAAAGACTTCAATGGTACATTAATGATTTGCCAAATATATGTTGATGATATTATCTTTGGAAGTACTAATCTGTCTCTATGCAAAGAATTCAGCAATCAAATGGCTAAAGAATTTGAAATGTCAATGATGGGAGAGCTTACATTCTTTTTGGGATTTCAAGTCAAGCAATTGAAGAAAGTGACTTTCATCTCACAAGAGAAGTATACTAAAGACCTTCTCAAACGCTTTAATCTGGAAGAATGCAAGCCTCTTAAAACTCCCATGGCAACCAATACACATCTTGATCAAGATGTGGGAGGTAAGTCTATTGATCAAAAGCTATATAGATCCATGATAGGTTCTTTACTTTATTTGACAGCATCTAGGCCAGATATCATGTTTAGTGTATGCATGTGTACTTGATTTCAAGCTGCACCTAAAGAAGTACATCTTAGTGCAGTGAAAAGGATTTTCAGATACTTAAAGTATACTCCTTGTTTTGGCTTATGGTACCCAAAAGGTGCTTCTTTTGAACTTCTTGGCTACTCAGATTCTGATTATGCCGGTTGCAAAGTTGATTGAAAAAGCACCTCTTGGGGTTGTTATTTACTTGAAAGATCCTTAGTGTCTTGGTGTTCAAAGAAACAAAATTCAAGAGCAATCAAGCTAATCAAAGTGAATATGTTGTTTGCAGCAGCTTGTTGTGCCCAAATTCTTTTATTAAACAAACCTTTTGGACTATGGTATTAAGTTTGAAAATGTGCCTCTGTTATGTGATAATGAAAGTGCAAAGAAAATAGCCAATAATCCGGTCCAAAGACTCGTAACTAAGCATATTGAAATAAGACATCACTTCATACGTGATCATGTTGCTAAAAGTGATATTATGCTTAGTCATGTAAGGACTGAGGATCAATTTGCTGATATTTTCACTAAACCACTTGACGAGGCCAGATTTTCAAAATTAAGAAATGAACTAAACATTCTTACTTTTTCAAATGTCGCTTAAATTCTTTCAAATATCACACCAAGGGGGAGTCGAGTTTGCTTGTCATGCATATCTTGCTACCCTTGTATGATCAAAAGAAATTACTGGTGCTGAATAATATTAAAACTATATTATAAAATTAAATAGGTTCACTTGAAAAACTAATAGTCATAAAATTGCTGCTGAAAGCCTTCTCTTTCTCTGTTACTACTATGCTTTCCTAAAACACAGTAATTAGATAAGAAAGTCTCAAAAGAAAATACTTATATAAATAAGAACTCTTGAAAACCTAAATTACTCAGCACATGAGTTCTCCTTTCGTAAGCTTGAGTTAATCATACTCATGCTCTTATAAAAATTAGGGCTCATACATTTCCATTTGTAATCCAACATCTCCTGAATTTATTGGTTAATAAATATATTTTAAGATATTCTAAGATCCCTCTAAAAATTATTGTGTGTTATTCTTAAAAGAGAGATCTCAGAAAATCTTTAAGAAATTAGTTATATCTGTATTTTCAAGTATCACGGACAGCTGACCAAACTGAACCGAGAGTTTTCCAACTACGGCGGACCAAGTGTGTCTTATACGAACACGGTCCGGGGCAGATGGAAAACCATCTGGAATCGGTCCGGTGCATTCAAAGAGCTTTCAGATTTAACTAGAAAGATTGTCCGAGGCTTGTACCTAAATTACTCTGTCTTCTAAGCACTTATCTCTTTCAAACCGTGTTCATCTCAAAACTCTAAAAGATCTTACCTTTGCTATTCTCGTGAAAATCTTTTCTATTCTTAGGACTTTCTGTGCTAAACCTACCCGAATTTGGTAACCTTGTTTCTTGGATTCTCTGTTTTCGACCCCACCATAACGAGACTTCCTTCAAAACCGGACAGTTGCAGTCAGCTCTTTCCCCATATGCTGTCCGTACTCAATTCATCTGCAATAACCCCCTTATTTCACTCCTCGCATTGTGCGCTACTTATAGCTTCATCTTTTTCACAAACCTCTCAAACCTTTTGATCTCCAAATCTTCTCGCAAGCTTGTTCTTGAGCACCAAAACCCTCTCTCACCGAAGCTCATCCTGACCGGGTGATTGACGACGGTATCTCTGTGTGCTCACAGCAAGGCATTCCGTCTAGGGTTCTGTAAGTTCTTCAATCTTTATATCTTATCTTTGCTTAGACTAAAACCCTAAGTTAGAAATTGTCTCTTAAGGTCTTCTCCTTGTTCTTTAAGGTGTTCTTCAGTTCTTGCGTTTTGCATTGTCAATAAAACAGCCTGCTTGTCTATCAACCAAATCAGCTCAGTTTTTCTGCTTGATAAAGAAGCCTTAGTCAAGATGAGTTCCCAGAATCCAGACAAAAGAGGTCTTTTTGGAAAAATTGCTAATAAGGTCAAAGGGAAAAATAAAGCCAAAACAGACCAATCCAGTCAAACCCAGCAGTCTGGTGGTGTAGTAAAGAAAGTAACTACTAAACTATCAAAAAGAGGAAAACAACCGGTGCAACATTATTCAACCTCTTCTTCAGATGACAGTGATTATCAACCAAATGCAAACATATCCTCTGATGAAGAAATAGATCTTAGTGGTGAAATTGACATGGTTTGTGGGCATGAGCTAGCTGTTTTAGGTGGAAAGAAACTAAGAGCCGCTAGATTGGTGGCTGAAAAGATCTGGTTTCGTTTTGACAGACCTTCTTTCAATGAGCAATTCATCACCACATTTCAGAGAAATATTTATATGGGCTACAAAAACAGGAGAAATAAGAATGGTAAACTCCTGTCAGCACTATGCAAGCATCAATATGTTGACTAGAACCATATTAGCTCTGTTCTAGAATCAAACAAACTTCTAGATTGTGTAAGGTTAACTCCTGGGCTTGCAACTCTTATGTCTTCTGTTAGGCCAGCTTGGAATGAAAACAGAATTATGGGATTCTATGCATCTCTGTTAGTGAACAAGAATAGGCATTACATTCTGTTTACTATTGATGGAAATAAGAGAAAAGTGAGATCACCTCAATTTGAAGCTGCTATTGGAGCCTCAAGTCCTTTGCTAAACAGAACTAGGATTCATGATAGAATGTTTCCTGGAAATAGATGGAGGCAGATCGGTGACATGCCTGACTTGCAAGTATCTGCTCACATCTACAGAAATATCCATGAGGCTGGATTTAATGCTAATAGGGTTCATTGTTTAACTGCCGAGGCCAAGGCTCCACTCCTGATTCTCAGGCACACAATTTACCCTAAAACTGGCTACAAAGAGGGAGTAACTCCATGTCTTGCTTGGTTGCTGCATCTAATTTTATCAAGACAACCCATTGATCTGACAGACTATATTTTTGGAGAAATGGAAGAAGCTATTTACAGAAAAATGGGCAGTCCTCTCTCTTTTGCCATGCAAATCACTCAAATGTTATTGGCTCAAGGGATCATCTCCCAACTTGAGAGGGACAGGGATTTCAATTCTGGACCTAAGCAATACAAAATGCCCAAGCCAGTTGCTCAAGATGAAAGGCCTGCAAGAACTTCTACTTCACTACGAGTAATTCATGAGCCAAGTGCTCAAGAAGGCACTGAGATACACGGAATTTCTGATGATGATGGTGGAGCTCCAAGTCACAGCTATCATACTTAGGAATACATTTTTCCAACTCCTGACTTTCCACATACTCCTACAGAAATAGTGGATTACAGCTCTGGACATCACAGTCAGCAAAGGTTTGGACAATCTGAGCACACTCAAGTTTATGTCAGCTCAGAGTCTCATCATGAAGATGAGGAAGTGCACAAATTACAAGAACTAGTAGTTGTAGCTAGGTTCATAGAGTCACAGAGATTTCCATCAACAGCCCATGAACATGAAGCAGGTGGCTCTAGGCATCCTCAAATTAATGTGCCAACATTTACTCAGCATTCGGATGAGGACTCTCACTATTCCCATTTTGTTGAGCCTGAGTCTACTCATGATTTTGGTCAACAACCATCTTGGTGGGATTCTCAGCCAGGTTGGTTCACTTCTTTTGAGCAACAATTCAATTCTGACCTCAGACATGCCCAAGAAAGCTTTGAAGAAGAAAGAAGGTTGGCAGCACAAAGACACAATGAACAAATGGCAAGAAATCATCAACAAAGAAGAAATGTTGCAAAAGATCTATCAAGACCAAGCAAATCTCAGAGATGAAACTTATAAAAGGTTTGATATGATCAGAGGAAATCAATGGGATATGAGGAAGTGGATAGGTGAGATCAAAACTGAACAACTAGTGATCAAGGACAGAATGTATGATCTGAACAAAAAGTAGAATGCTCAAAATGCAAAAATTGACAAGTTTGCTCAAAATGTATACAAGAACTTTGAGAAGTTTGGCAGTTGCTTGGATTGGCAAGGGGATATGCTTGATTATCTTGGAGATTACTCTGAAGATGTTAGAAATAACTTGGTTTCTAATCAGGAACAACTTGCACAAATCTTGTTGGATAAGTGTGAAGAAACTCAAGAGCTGATCAGAGATGTCCAGCATGACTTCAGTGAACTCACATTCAATCCTCGGCCTGGTGATCCTGATTATCCTAGCTGGCATGATCAAGCCATGGCCACTACTCATTCTGACAAAGACCAAGAGCAATCATCTCCTTCCCCTCAAGGAAGAAACACAAGTTCCAGGATGACAAGCATGCTGAAAAGGACTTTCTCAAAACGCAAGAAGTAACCTTTTTGGCTATTGATGCCAAAGGGGGAGAAGAATAGTATATATTTAGTTTAAGAGGGTTAAGATTAGAATTCTCTCTGTAGAGCCTCCTATCTTAGTAATCTAAAGCTTGTTTCTAAAGCTTACTATCTAAAGAGTTTGTTATATAGAAACTCAAATCTTTCATGGACTTTACACTTGCTTCTCTTGAATTTATTCTGAATGTTTCTGATATTGCTTCGTGTGTTCAGTTAAAATTCATCTCATGCATTCATTCAGGGGGAGTATAAAATATTTGAGTTATTTGTTCTATCAGACTAACTTGTATCTGCAGGATAAGTAATCCTTTTATAGCTCTAAGCAATTTATCAAAGACATTGTCATCAATCACCAAAAAGGGGGAGATTGAGAGTATCTAGGCTCCCTACTTGTGTAAATTATGCTTATTATATAGGTTTTGGTGTTGATGACTAACTAAAAAGGATACAGTCAGATTTGATGATCAAGGCTAAGGTGTTTTTCTAGTTATGGCTTGGGAGTTGATTCAAGTCATATAGTTAAAATCACCTTACTATTAAGAGGGATTATACATAAGAAATGATCCTGGTTCATATGCAAAATCACTAAGATTACATGGAGCATAGGACTTTTCATATTTCTCACTCAAAAATCCAAAGCTCTATCTTCTTAGCCAAAACAATTCTCTCTGGACCAAAACTTCTTTCTGGTTCAGGCGCTCAAAGACCTTAGTTAAAATTCCAACCGAGTGTACAACATGTACGCCGGACCGATATTTTCGGTCCGGCGCTGAGAATTATCTTCACCAAGTGTACTCAATGTACGCCGGATCGACTTTTTCAGTCCGGCACAAACATGTTTCACTTAGATAAAACCAGCCATTTTCCTATGTACGCCGGACCAACTTTTTCGGTCCGGCGCAAACGTTATTTGCTGGTACTCAAAAGAAACAAAAATATGTGTACGCCAGACCAACTTTTTCGGTCCGGCACTAGCATTGTCTTGCAGGTATCAAAGCTAAACAATGCATGTGTACGATGGACCGATATTTTCGGTCCGGCATAAATGAGTCTCTTTGAGTTCAACAAAGCTTCTCTATCCTTTGTACCCCGGACCAAAATTTTCGGTCCGGCGTGTGTGTAGTTTGACTTATGAGTCATACACCATAGAATTCTTGCAAAAGGGTAGCAGTTGACCTACCCCATCTAACCTACAGAACCCCAACAGGCAAATGGTAGGTGTAACGGTTATTTCTGTTCAGGATCTATATATAGAATGCCTGGGTTCACAAACATCAGATAGAGCTTTGCACATTCACATCTTGATATCCTGAACATCTTTGACATCATTCAAATCCTATACAACTCTTGATCTTTAGAATTCCTGAGCCTCATTTTCATCAAGAGTTTGAGCTTCAACTCAGAAATCACAAACATTCATTCTGAGCATTTAGAGTGCTTGCTCCAAGCTAAGTCTAGTTTGCATCTAGCTACTGAACCAAGAGACAGGGCTTATGGATAGTCTATTACTCTTGGAACTAGCTGTTCCTAGATGGTTGGAGAAGTTGTTGGTGCGACCTATCCAACAGTGATTGTGGAAGGCCACCATTACTGTAAAAGTTTGAGACTCACCTCACTGAAGTAGTGAAAGAGTCAAGATAGTGGAAAACCAAAAGCTATTGAGATTGGCTGTTTGGTGGAGCAATACTCCTGAGGAAGTGCTCTAACGGGACGAGGAGTGATCTCTCAACCTCGGTGGAAAATCATTGTGTTCTCCTGTGTTTGTTTTTATTGCTCATTATTCTCTTATAGTTTGTCATTCGAAATTCCCTTTTTTACAAAGTTTTCTTGAATAAGTGTTGTGCTGGACTTTTATACTAATTGCTTTCGTTTCTATTTTTTATTGAGAAAATTTTTCATAATAATTAAAAAGTTTTAAAGTTGCCTATTCACCCCCCCTAGGCCAACTTGGTCCTTACATCTACTCAATTTGATCAAAAATTTCAACAAATCATGCACAATTTTGTCAGATTTTGCAATAACCCTAAAGAAGGGAAATATGAACCCTAGGGCAAAGGAATGAGAGGAAATCCGAGAAGAGATGGGGAAAGGATTACCTCGATGGAGTAGAGGGCTTAGAACCCAAAAGAATCACAAGGAGGAACACGAATCAACAAAGATGATTTCGGGGAATTTGAGAGGAGAAAGGAGTAACACCGGCCCTGACAGACTGAAAGTCTGTCAAAAAGGCCAAAGACGTTGGTAATGGCTCTTATGTTCACATTTTTGATGAAAAACATATTTGAGCATCCCAACTTGATAAACCAATCAAGGAAGCCATTTTGCAAATAGTTTATATTAAAATAGACCCCTTTTGAGCAAATGAGAGTTCTTTTGAAGCATAAAGTGCTTGTCAAGAAAGAATTCAACAACTTGGTATGTATGAGCTTGAAAATACCTTTTGGGAGACTAGATATGATAAGCATCTAGTTCCAAGGCTTTAACTCACAATATGCATTAAGTAGGTCGATATAGACTAAGTTTTTGGATTTTGTGGAAATCTTGAGAAGATCAAAGATTTGCCCAAACATTGTTGATATTTCCAAAATATAGAGAGTTTATTTAAGTAAGTGAATTCAAGAGATGAGATTTATATAAATTGTACTTTGAAAATGAGGATTGTGAAGAATTAACACCTTAAGCCTTAAAATAGAATAATTTCAAATATTTTGACCTAGTATGGTCTAAAGTCTTTCTTTTGAGAATTGTTAGCACTTACTTGATGTTTTTACATGTTAGGGATATAGTATCCATAGAATTTGCATAATACTCCCCCTTAATGTGTTGCTTACCAAAAGAAAATGAGTAGAAAAATCAAATAAGATCTAATAACACCAAATAGAAAACTCAACCATGGTGCATGCATTCAAGCCACATTAGAAATATCTATGACATTTAACTCATTCCTCAATTTGCAAAAGCAGGCTTCATCTAAGGGCTTGGTGAGAATATCCGCTAATTGATTTTCGGTTCTAATATGACTAATCACAATATCACCTTTACTCACATGATCTCTTAGAAAATGATGGCGGATATCTATATGTTTGGTTCTAGAATGTTGGACCGGGTTGTTGGTTATCTTAAATGCACTTTTATTATCACATAAAAGAGGCACACTTTTAAAGTTTATTTCGTAATCCATCAAGATTTGCCTCATCCACAATAATTGAGCACAACAACTACCGACGGATATATATTCGGCTTCGGCGGTGGATAGGGCTACGGAATTTTGTTTCTTGGAAAACCATGAAACAAGGGATCTACTTAGGAATTAACAACTTCCTGAGGTACACTTTCTAACCACTTTGTAACCCTCATAATTCGAATCCAAATATCCAACTAAATCAAATTTAGCACCCTTAGTATACCATAAGCCTATATTTGAGGAATACTTTAAATATCTTAGAATTCTTTTAACAGATACTAAATGGCACTATTTAGGTGAAGCTTTAAAACGTGCACACATGTAAATGCTAAACATGATATCGGGTCTAGATGCGGTAAGATAAAGCAAAGTACCAATCATGGAACGATAAAGCTTTAAATCTATCGGTTTACCTCCCTCATTGAGAACAAGATGCCCGTTGGATGCCATGGGAGTCTTGATGGGCTTTGCATCCTCCATGCCAAACCTCTTGAGTAGATTCTTCACGTAATTGGTTTGGCTCACGAACGTCCCATTCTTGGATTGCTTGATTTGAAGTCCAAGGAAGAAACTCAACTCCCCGATCATGGACATCTCAAACTCACTAGACATCATATCACCAAATTCTTTGTAAAAATCTTCATTTGTAGAGCCAAATATAATATCATCAACATAAATTTAGCAAACAAAGAATTCTCCATCTATTACTTTAGTGAAGAGTGTTGTATTAACCTTCCCAATTTTAAATCCTTTTGAGAGAAGAAAATCTTTAGGTCACTTATACCATGCTCTAGGAGCTTGTTTGAGACCATATAGCGCCTTAGAGAGTTTGTATACATGATTTGGGTGTTTAGGATTTTCAAAACCAGGAGGTTGTTCTACAGATACCAACTCGGATATTTGTCCATTTAAAAATGCACTCTTCACATCAATTTGAAATAACTTAATGTCAAAGCAAGATGCAAATGCAAGCAAGATTCGAATAGCTTCTAATCTAGCCACGGGTGCAAAGGTTTCACCAAAATCTAGTCATTCGATTTGTGTGAAACCTTATGCCACTAATCTTGCCTTATTTCTTACCACAATACCATTCTCATCTTGCTTATTTCAAAATACCCATTTTGTGCCGATGACGTTGTGATCCTTGGGTCTTTCAACTAGTGTCCACACATCATTCCGAGCAAAGTTGTTGAGCTCTTCATGCATTGAATTCACCTAATCCGGATCATCTAATGCCTCATCTACATGGGAGGGTTCAAAAGAAGACACAAAAGAGTAATATTCACAAAAAGAAGCGACACGAGATGGAGTTTGAACACCCTTACTAACATCACCCAGTATTTGATCTATTGGATGATCCTTGGAGATCACATGATAAATTCTTTGTCGGGACCCGAATATGTAAATTCGGACTCTCTGTGTATACTGCACTAGTCCAGGATCACGCTAGTGCACACAGGCTCAACATAGATGTATATCACAATCATACACAGCGGAAACATAATAAATGACATCATATATTGAATATTAACCTGTTGACTGACCTTACGGTCAAACTTACATGATTATGCCTCGCAAGGCTAAATAACAAATTAAACTGCAGCACAATGAAAACATAGATAAACCCTTTAGTATACCACAGGCAACTGAAAAGGCTCGCCCCTAAATATCCGTCTCCTCCTGGAATACCTCCTCCAAAGCTGGTGTAGACTTCTCACTGGTGATGTTGTTGTTGGCAAGGGTGAGTATTTAAAGCACTCAGCAAGTTGTGCACAAAATGCATTTCTAACATAACTATATGCAAGGCTTATTCCAAAGGAAAAGGCTAATATGGCTATTTTGCAGTAGAGCAGCATTTATGAACAAGTACAATAAGTAGATTGTAAAGACTGTAAAGCAAATAATAGTGGATAGTAATTTCGGCATTTCAGGTAAACCAAGTTATCCAATCTAAGTCAAGTTTCAACTTTCAATAACATCTAGCATTCCCATCCAGGTTTCCATTTAATAAAATATAACCCTTGACTGTAATTCCAGAGCATTGCTCAATACCGCGAGCACGGCTATTCGAATAGATTATACACTCTGCAGAGGTTATGCACTTTACCCACACGGCATAACCATACACCACAAAGGCGAGTGGTTATGACAACACCTTTCGGAAACCTTTATCCTAACATTGACCCTCCCGGTAAGCCATACACTACACCTTCCCTCAGCGGAGAAGGATAGGACCGACAAACCGTTAGATTGATGTGTAACGCCACATCCTCCGCTATAACCACACTTCCATGTATGCACGCTTCTGTGTGATTATCCACTTGAGGAATCATATATCAAGATATCGGTAATCCTACTTAGTTAGGTCTGTCCCATTCCAGATCATGTGGTTGCATGATTGACTCAGTTCAAAGGCTCGCAAGGTTAAGTCCTTAATTGACTAGGGCAAGACTTTCACAAACCCTCTGCCATTTCTGGCCCACCTTGGCACACTGCCCTTTGCCACTTGCCCCAATCTAAATTATTTACCACCCCAGTTGATTACCATACACCACGTGCCATCAACAAGTCAACATCGTTTCGTGACATACGTCACTACAACTCAACATCATTGTGTGACAGCACCCGACACACCTTTCATAAACATGTTCCATATTCCATTAGTCAAGATTCACTTTTGATATTGCAAAAGACATGAATTAACGTGGCATGGCTAAGCAAGTTAAACACGGTCTAACCAACCCATGTTGATCATTAATATTAACCAACTAATAATGAACCAATCTAGGGTGACAAATAATCATGGCATACAAATGACAAGGTAGGGTATAGATCAATTTGGTATAATAGCCAAGTCCCAATTTAATTGAAAGCATTTATACATGTAAAATAATATGCAATAAGGTAAAAACAATATAGCGATTTTGTAAACATGGGTTCAACATGATCAAAGCACAACTTGCCTTGGAATAGGTCCTGGTCTTGCTCTGAAAATTGATCTTGGGTCGACGAATCCTCCTCCGAAGCGTCGCACAATTCAACGTCTACGCGAACTGAAGAAGAAAACCAAATAAATACCAAAACAGAGAGTAGATCAACTCTAAAAATCAAATAGAATTCTCCATTAAATAGATCTCAAGTTTACAAATTTTTATAAATTTGAATCACCCAAATCCGAGTTAAAATGCAAAAGATATAGCCTTTTGAAGTTTGAATAAATCTGAAAATACAGAAATTAGAAAATCCGAATTAACTGAATTATTTTTATTTTGAAAATACTAATTATTGCGTCATCAATAGACCCGAACCAATCTCCAACTGTCATGTGTCCCTGGTCTATGGACTGGGTTGACGAACCAGGTCCACGGTCCTAAGCCCACACACATGAACCGGGTCTATACGATTCGTCAGCTGACAGCGGGGCCCGCGACGCTGATTTGGCTACCACGTGAGGCGCTGACTACGCTACCACCCGAACAGCCACGCCAGCATACACATCAGCGAAAAGACTGACACGGCGACGGTTCTTCAACGGCGACAGACGTGGCTCCCGGGGATGTCATGCTCCAACGATCTTCTTGCGAATCCAACGTGCGCACGAGGAAGAAAAGATCATGGCGAAGGAGATGGAGTTGGTCCCAGGCCCTAAGAACCATGGACGGTGGCGAATCGGCGATTTGAAGCTTGCGATAGAGCTCGGCGAAAACCTTAAAATCCAAGTGAACGACGGCGCGACGCTTGCCACAAGGTTAGGGTTTTAATTATACGAGCTTCTGTGCAGCCAATGCTCACCTATATATAGCCTAGGTATCTGAACTTAACACGATTTGGACTTCGTGTCCATGGCGGATAAGGCGGCGGCGCTTAGACTCTAGCTCCAAGACGCCTTGAGGAAGATAGCGCACAGCCTCACACTTGGCATGCTACACGGCCAGGATGCACTCAGATACGAAGCAATCAACGCCGCACAATGAGATCAACGGTCACCTTCACTCCACATATCCGATTCCATTGCAATCGCACAACTAAGATCAAACGATCCAAAAGCTAGGGTTCGCACGATTGGGCCCTAGTAGCAACTGGCTCGCACGAACAGGGCTGCCAAAAAATTTGGCCCAATGCTAATTACACATTAAGCATGGTTTTCTATTTAAAATAATTATAGAAAATAAACTTTGTCATATAAAATAGTAAAAACATAAGAGAAATTCTGGAAAAAATCCATAAAATACTTTAAGATATTTTAAACTCAAATAAAATGTTTTTTGGAAAAAGTTTATTTAAACTTTTTACAGAATAAGATAATATCCGAAAATACATATTAAATTCCAAATAAATTCCAAAAAATCTCAAAAATTTAGAGAATTCACAAAATGCACAAATAAAATTATTTTATTATTTTTAACCAAATTTTGGGATGTTACATTCTTTGAGGTAGAGGTTGAAGTTGTTGATCATCTTCCTTTTCATCCACATCAATGGATTGAATTTGGTTTGGCGTTGCGGAAGTAGATGGTTCAACTTGAGTGGATAAAATTTGATCTTCTTTGTCCTCCTTTGACTTGATGTCTCCAAGCGTCATGTTCTTCATTGCTTCTCTCAGTCCTTCATCACCTACGTCATCCAAATTATCTTGCTCTTCTTGAAAGCCGTTAGTCTCATCAAACTCAACATCTCATGTCTCTTCAACAAACCTTTGGTTTGATTGAAGACACGGTAAGCTTTACTATTTGAGGAATAACCAAGCAAAAAACCAATACCACAATAACTTTGAAATTTTGAAAGTCGAACACCCTTTTTCAAAATGTAACACTTGTAACCAAACACGCGAAAATAAGAGATGTTCGGTCTTCTTCCAATGAGAATCTAATAGAAAGTCTTTTTCAAAAGACGATGCAAATAAAGACGATTTGTAGCATGCAAGCTGTATTAATGGCTTTCGCCCAAAAGCTATCGGGAGTACTATATTAATCAAGCATAGTTCTTATCATTTCAATTAATGTTCGATTTTTCCGTTCTACAACTCCATTTTGCTCCGGAGTGTAGGTAGCAGAAACCTCATGCTTTATTCCAAGTTCATCACAATAATCTTCGATTCTTGTGTTCTTGAACTCAGAACCATTATCACTACGAATTTTCTTTATTTTAAAATCAAATTCGTTTTGAGCCCTTTTTGCAAAACTTTTGAAAATACCAGAGGCTTCGGATTTATCATCTAACAAGAACACCTAGGTGTATCTTGAGTAATCATCTAAAATGACTAAACAATAAGAATTTCCCCCGATGCTCTTATAGGTTGTTGGGCCAAACAAATCCATATGTAAAAGCTTTAATAGTGTAGATGTAGACATGATACTCTTTGATGGATGAGAACTAGCCACTTGCTTACCGGCTTGAAAAACACTGCAAAGTTTATTTTTCTCAAACTTCATATCTTTCAAGCCCACAACTAGATCATTTTTTAAAAGCTTTTTAAGTTGAATCATCACTACATGAGCTAGTCTTCTATGTCATAACCAACCCAAAGAGGTTTTCGCAATTAAGCAAGTTTGAAGACATAACTTATTTGAGGTGAAGTCAACTAAATATAAATTACCAAATCTAAAACCTTTAAACACCAAAGAATTATCATTTTATTTTGAAATAATCACACTATTTCTATAAAATGTACAATTAAGACCAAGATCACAAATTTGAGCAATAGATAACAAATTAAAATTCAATGTTTCTACTAAAGAGACATTTGAAATAGAAAGATCATTTGAGATAGTGATTTTACCCAATCCCAATAACTTTCATTTGCTATTGTTACCAAAAGTGATCTTGTCGTGTTGGCCACTCCCCACTTCAAATGTGGTGAATATTTTCCGATCGCCAGTCATGTGTTGAGTGCATCCACTATCCAACATCCAATGCCGTCCACCGGTTTTGTAGTTCACCTACAAAAGAAGATCAAACCTTTTTAGGTACCCAAATTTGTTTGGGTTCTTGGAGGTTAGTAATCAAGGTTTTGGGTACCCAAATGACATTCTTTCTCCGACCAAGTATAGGTGCCAACAAACTTAGCAATAATTTTACCATTACTATTTTTCTTAAGCATATAGCAAGAATCATAAATGTTATTTTTAGGAGCTTTACCTAATGGGCAATCACTTGCTATATGCCCGACATCATAGCACTTATAACAAAGCTTCCTATTTGACTTAACAAACTGAGGAGCTTTGTTACTTAATTTTTTACCCTTCTTGGGCACGAACCCAAGGCCTTCTTTGTTGTAGGAGCATCGTTGGTTGTTCAAGATTTTATCAAGGGTCTCTTTACCTTTGAAACACCGATCCAAGCTCTTACTTAGCTTGCTTACCTGCTCCTTGAGCTCATTATTCTCAACAATCAAATTTTCATAAATAGAACTTGAGCTAGAGCGAGAACTAGAAGGCATATCAATGAGATCATCACATGAAGTAGATATGCCAGATTTTGATATATTACATAAATCATTTTCTAGCCTAGGTACATCATCAATAATATTACAAGTAATGCCTACATCATTTTTGAGATTTTGAATGATCCTTGAGAAGGAGAATCTCATGAGCTTCCTTTAGCTCCTCATAAGAGTCCTTGAGAGAGAAATATTCTTTTCTCAAAGTCTTATACTTGGACTTCTCCTTGCTAAGATACTCATTCAAATCCTCAAGCATATCCATTAGCTCATCATAAGTTGGCTCATCATCATCATTTGATTTTACCTTATGATCTCCTTTTGCCATGAGACAAAAAAGGAGTGACGAAAGCCGAAGAAGCCTCTTTGATGGCGACGCCGACAAGACCCTTCTTCTTTGAAGGTGTACCATTTTCGAAGGAGTCGGAGTCCGAATACTCTTCTTCGGAATCCCACTCTGCAATGTGGGCCTCGCTTTTACCGTCCTTATGAAGCTTCTTGAAAAGCTTCTTCTTTCCTTGAAAAGCCTTCTTCTTCTTGGGCGACTTGTTCTTGTCGTCCTTCTTCTTGGGACAATGAGAGACGATGTGCCCCTTCTCATCACACTCATAGTACCGGATATTTGCATATCAGTTGGCGCTAGAGTGTTGTCCCTTCTTGAATATATGAGGGGCGCTTGAACTTGAGCGCCTCTTCATAAATCTTCTCATTCTTCTTACGAGGAGTGACATCTCCTCCTCGGTGTCATCTTCTTCGGAGTCTTCAAGCAGCTCATCGCTTGACTCCACTTTCGCCTTGAAGGCAATATTCTTCTTATTCGTAGAGCTTTGCTCCAAAAGCTCTTCCTTGTCCTTCTTGTAAAGCTCATTCTTGATGAGGTTTCCAAGAAGTCGAGTGGGCGTCATCCTTGGTAATTCCGGTGAGTTGAGAAACAATGTCACTAAAGTCTCATACTTGTCTAGAAGTGCCCTAAGCATCTTACGAACAAAATCCAAATCGGTTAGCGACGCTCTAAGGCCCTTGAACTTATTTACTATGTTACTGAGTCATGTATACATCTCATTGATGTTCTCATGGGGTAACATAATAAAACTCTCATATTTGATCCTGAGCATATGCAATTTGGCCGCCTTGACCGAGGATGTTAACTCATGAATTTTCGAGAAGGTAGTCCAAATATCATGAGTGGTGTCAACGTTGCTCACTCGATTGAACTCATCTGCGTTTAAGGCTCCAAATAGAGCATTCATTGCTTGAGCATTGAGATGGGAATTTCGCTCTTCTTGATCAACCATGAGTGTGGTGTTTAATTCGGTAGCGAAACCCTTATCTATAATCCTCGATATACTCGGACTCATGGCCTTAAGATAAATAGTCATACGTATTTTCTAATACGCATAATTTGTGCCATCAAAAAATGGTGCTTTACCTATGGACACCCCATCGTTAGCTATCATTTACTCTCTAGGCGGTAAAGCCCCAAAAGAGAGTCTAAACTTTGATACAACTTGTAGGATCAAGGATAACAGACTAGTGAGGGGTGAATAGGAGGTTTTTAAATTTCTTCGGCTCTAATTGCAATAAACAAATAATCTAAGCTAGAATTGAGATTTTGACAGTTAAAGCCTAATTTTTCTAGGTTTCTCTAAGTGCACCGGCAACCTAAGGCTAAGCAAGATTACAAACCTAGGCACAAGATCAATACTCTAAAATTACTAGGAATGTAAATTGCACAAATGAATTCAAGAAATTAAACCAAAAGAGAGTATGACACGAAATTTATCTCGTGATCTCGGAGTCTTGTCAGTCTCCCCTAATCCATGTTGAGGTAGCTTGATCAACTTCAAGCTGGCTCCAATTCGTAATTGAGCCTCCCTCGATCACTTGGTAGTTTTTTCCCGTTCTAGGTAGGCGAACTCCAGCCTTCACACGCTTGTCGGAACTTCTCACAAACTCCGTTGAGAAGCTCACCGCGCACAATCACCTCCAAGATGTTTAGGAGGCGGCAACCTCCAAGAGTAACAAGTTTTGACGCTTGCTTGAGGTCGAATCAAGTGTTTAAAGGCTCAACACTAAATGCAACACTTGAATTGCTCCTAACTCTCTCAAAATAAGAATTTAATGCACAAGAATGAGTTAGAGGCTTGCTAGAGCTCAAGTATGATCAATGAGGTCCAAAAGATTGCTCTAGTATGCAGGTGTGGGGGTATTTACAGCCTCCACCAACAAATCCAACCGTTGGAGCAAAAACATATAAAAATTCAGGATTTCCAGTGCTACCACCCATGTAGGGCCGGTAGCATCGGGCTCAAGCTCAATGGTCGGATCAGTGCAATAAATGCACTGTTAGAGCCCGTTACACAGAGAGTCCGGTGCTACCGCCAAATTGGGGCCAGTAGCGCTGGGTTCTTTTTATTTTTGCCCGGCTGAGAAACACACCCTCTGTAATTCTTACACTGATTTTTAGGCCAGTGCTACTGCTCGGCTGGTAGCACGGGCCCTGAGGTCGGTAGCACCATCCTGCCAGATCGGCTCCAACACCCTCTCTTTTTTTATTACACTAGGCATGGGCCCGGTGCTACCGCATGGCCAGTAGCACCGATCTCCCAGACCTTTTTCTAAGTTGAGAGTTTTTGCTCAAATAAAATTGAATGCATATGCATGCATGAGTTCAAGTGAATATAATTTGAGCCTCTAAGTATCGATCAACTTCAAACGACTAGCCAAGACCCTTATTGATAGTACGATACCTATTATAGCAATCCAATCTTTCTCCAAAACACCGTGATTGGCAAAAACTATAGGAAGGCCCTTAATTTTATACCTTAGCCATTTGCCTCGACTCGTTGATCTTCTCTTATGCCCTTTTTATGCTTACACGATCGTCGAACTTAGAACTAACTTATTTTTAATATTCTCAAAAGAAAATATTAGTCCTTTAATCGCGATTGTCATTAATTACCAAAACCAAATCAAATTAGGGGCCTATATGCTTTCACCTTGCTGATTGTTGTTTACGACGAAGTCGAGGTCATAGTTGGCGTTGTCGACGACGGAATCAGTGACGTCGAGTTCTACACGTCGTTCAACGGTAATATAGCAAATAACAAACTTTAATAAGGGCAATAAGAAATCAGATGGAAAATCAAATAGAAACTTACTACATAAAACATGTGGGGTTTTAGGGTAAAGGTTTTATGATTTTATGCACTTGCATTTCAGTCTTTCTTTATATATATTAAAAATATTACTAGCAGTTTAAGGTTAAGGGACGATATAGTTTCATGTTTTCTGCAAATTACTTATCCCTTATTTTACGAATTCAAGAGGCTAAAATTATATACATCTATATGTTTAATTTCGAATTCAATAGGCTAAAATTATTTGGATTAATAGAATTAAGTCATTATATAACATGTTCAGTTTTATTTGGTTTTCCAATCGAGGCTAGCTTTACTTTTGATGAGAATGAGATTCAAGTTCGATTATTAGCACAGAGGTGAGGTTTCAAGATTATAATAGATTTAGACGTTGATTTTTACGGTGTTTGCTTCCAAGGGTTATGCATTCTTAGGCTTAAATGAGCTACAAGGTTCTAACAACTGATAAACTAACGTATATAAAGTCTAAGTCTTAGGCTATCATATATATATATATATATATATATATATATATATATATATATATATATATATATATATATATATATATATATATATATATTCATGGTTTTAAGAAGGTTTTGGTGAAAGAAATATTTTAACTACTGATTTCTTAATATTTAAGTTCGTTTATTTATATTATGAATTTTTGTGTTTATAATGCGCAGGTTTATGCTTTTAATAGGATTCAGATGCAAAGCATGTTTAATTAGAATGATTTCTACATAATAGGATGGTATTTCCTTAGGGAGCATTTTTAGATTGGTTCTATTAGTATTATTGTTTATCCGAGATGTTCTATTCATTTCCTAATCGTATATATTTCTAAAGTTCACGTTATAAGGGTAAAACTTCATTTTAGGTTTGCGGCTGCACTTTACATGATCATGTAACTATTTTTATAGCATTAGCAAGTTATAGCCCTACAAGTGTCTTGAAACTAGTTTTGCATCTTTTTGCTTTTATCCGTGAAAGTTATTAACATTTTAGTTTGTATGAAAATGGAAAATGAAGTCTTTTATGAACTTGATTCAAATTAGATATTTTTGCCGATTAATATGATCTTGACCTTAGGGATATTTTGAGATTAGCCCTACATGACTTAGTATTTAATTATGTCAAGTTGTTTGTTTATACTTTAAGTCCTCAAGCATATATATTTTATATGAAGGCATATTTCGACTAAGAGGCTAGGTGCAAACTATGACCTGTTGTAATGATTTTTTTTTACTATATTAGGTGGTCTGGCCTCATATAGCCTTTAATAATTGATTTCTTTTTCATTTGCACTAATTTATGGATTTTGCATACTATTCATATGTAAAAATTTAAAGCGAGATCATTTACAAACTTGGTTCAAACTTTAACAAATATGAAATATTTTTGCATAAACATGGGTATTATGGTTTTACTAAGACTTAGGAATTAGTTTTACCAATATGTGAATTTATATGATCAAGTTAAATCTATTTTGATTTCTATGCATTGAAAAATAATCTATTTTCAAATTTAAATCAAACTAGATTAAAATCTAAATATTTTTTCATATTTGGAAAACTTGTGATCTCAATAAAATTTTAAAATTTATTTAATTATTTAAGGAGTTCTGGTTTGTATATTTGTAAGAGTGATCATATTAGGGTTTATTCAAGTTTTAAATCCAAATAATTAAACTGAGTTTAAAAATTTAATATTGTTTCTCAAAGGGGTTTATTTTGGTATCAGGAGCATATTAAAATCATTTCATGATTTTAGAATCTAGGGTTTTCAATTTTTGTATAGAGACCATTTTAGGGTTTATTTAAAATTTGCATTCACAAAATTCAAACATAGGTTCAAAATTAAATATTTTTTCATATTAAAGAACTAAATGATTTATCATGAATTTATAAATTTATTTTACTGTAATTGGACTTAAAATGCAAAAGATATTACAGTTTGAATGCCAGTCGGTTTACAAATTCAAGAAAATAACAAAACTGCGTTTTCTCATTTAAGGAAACGCCTTTCGACTGTGCGCCTGATTTGGATTTTTGCTGCGCCTGGCTGACGAGGTGACCCCACTGCGCAGCGACACAAAGCAGAGCTTCGGCTAGGGCTCAACGCCGGCAACGAGGCGCTGCCGATTCCTGCCGACCGGCGGTGCTTCAAGGAAGAGAGAAGCCTGGCAAAGAATGTTGGGGGCTCGGGTTTGACCGGTGGTGGTCGAAGGTGGGACGCCACCGAGGCCAGTGGCGGCGCCAATGGCCAGGTGGTAGAGGAGAAAAATCAGAAGTTTTCGCTGCAAATTATCACCGCGGTGAGCATTTATGAGTATAGGGGATTCCATTTTACCTGTTTATGAAGGCTGAGATGGGTTGTAGTGGCTTGCCACCGGCGGCCGCCCACGAGGAAGAAAGGCGAGCAGTGGCGGCTGTTTTAGGATGCTGGAAGCTGAAAATGAGGTGTCTGATGAGTTCATGGATACACGAGTGTTCTCTGAGTGTAAAGATTCGAACTAATTCTTACCGAGTCGCTCAATTCGGGTTTTATCCCCTTTTCGGCTGAGCTCAAGGTAATGGCGAAATGAGTGGCAAAGCGAGGGATTACTTGGGTGGTGAGGTTTCCAGGAGTATGTGGTGCCGTGGGAGCTCCGGGATGGCTTAAATAGGTGGTAAAGATCAATGGCACAGGATGTAAATTGGGGACTTGTTCTTGCGGTTGGAGCTGTGCGGTGGTCTTGTCGTCGCCAGAGAATCACAAAAATGGTGAAATGATAGCTAGGGCAATGTATGGCGAGTTGCAGGGATGAGCTAGTTTACAGATGATGGGACAAGCAGTGAATGCCGCCGCAAAACTTGTGCTCAGTTCACACGGTGTTTGATCGGGGTCGGCACCGAGTTCTGAAGCTTGCCGTGGCAGGGTTTCAGTGGTGATTTCATTGCCGTGGCAGAAATCGGCCGAGCTTCGTCTGTCGCGGCAAGAAACGGCAAAGGGGCGAGGCAACTTCGGTGCTGTGTGCAATAGAGAAAGGACTAGGGGCGAGCTGTGGCTGCCAGGTGGGGCTAAATTGATGTGGGTCCCATTAGTCAGTGAAGGGAAGAAGGAAACCGACTTTAGCAGGTGCTGGATAGGATAAGGTCAAGGTAATATGAGCTATCATTCATGCTGGAAGATTTTTCAAATTTTTTTGGAGTGATCTGGAGAAAGTTGTTACCCTACTGTAAAAATTTTAGCTGAAAATATTATATGTGAAAATTATTAAAATTCTGACAAGGCTGCTGTACCAAAATTCTGCTTTCTGATTTTTATTTTTCTCAGAAAAAAAATATTTTTTTATATGAAAATTTTTCTGTGAAATAATAATGATTATTGGGAGTTACCATAAACATTTCAGGTGATTATCAGTTATATTTATTTTTGTAAAATTCTGACATTGATAATATTGTTTTGAAATTGATTCTGTTTTTAATTTTATAAAATGGAAAAATAAGATTTATTATTTTTAATAATTTTTATGAAAGTTAAAATAGTTATGAATATGATGTGATAATTTTTTAAAGATAATATAAGGTCTGAGAAAAATTAAATAATTATGACATTATGCTGTTCATAGTCACATTATACAGTTTTTGATTTCTTTTCAGCAGTAAATATGTTCACATGCCTTTGAAAATTTTTGGGGAGACCCTGGAAACAATTTTTGATTTATATAAATTTTTTATAGATTTTATTTCTTAAGGGGTTTTGGGTTTCGCATATTGAAGGTGGAGAAAATAGTTAATATAAAAGATTTTCTTAAGGACCAAAATTCAAGAAAAAATCAGAAAAGATGAAAATTGAAAATAAGATCATATTTCAAACTCATTTTCATAGTTTGTTTATTTTGGAAGAAAATGTTTTAATATTACAACTTATGCCTTTCTTAAGACTAAATTCAAGATAATGAGAAGAAAGATGATATTTAATTTAAAATCTTGATTCCAATTAATTTTTTTAATTAATTCTATTTTCAAATTTTAATTTTTTCTGTTTTTAAATTTTTCGAGATATTACACACTTTTTCCCTATGTGGCTCTTGACCTTGTACCATGGAGACGGTGGCAAAACAGGTATGAGATGATTATGCGCCTCTTCGTAACTAAGTATTGCAAATTGCGGAGGTATAAGCCTCGTTGGTGGTGAAGAGTATGGTAATACCACCGTCCGGAATATCTTTTTTACCTCTGAATATTATTCATCTCAACTACGTTAAAAATTTATTTATTTATTAGGTAATAATAATACTGTTAAATTATAGTAATACTTTTATCAGAAGTCCTCTTGTTAGCGAAGCGCCGTTAACACATGAAACTCAAAATTCTGTCTTGCACCGAAGGTGTTATTGGAATGGCTACTGTTCAGACGTCCGATCTAAGTTTTTTTTTTGGACGTTTGCAATATTTTTTTATATACGTGCAAAATTTTTAATCACCGTGTGCAACAAAAACGCGCGATGTCAGTAGGAATGTTGATCCGGATCGACGCAACATTTTTTCCCATACGTACAACATTTGTAATCACCGTGTGTAATATAAACGCGCAATGACAATAGTAAGGCCATGTTTGGTAGAGGTCCAGATGTCAGCTCCACCTGAGATCTGATGTTTGTAGGCTAAATTAAAATGAATTAAGTTTATATTTTTTATCTAAAATGTAAACAAGATGATCAATCAAAACACTTTTAATGTATCCACAGCTTCAGTTCCACGGATCTGATGGAGCTAGAAATACTCAGCTCCACCAGACCTGTGAGATCCACAGATCTGGTGGAGCTGGAGCTGGAGTTGTACCAAACAGAGCCTAGTATCTATTAAAAAAATGTTGATTAATTTTATTACATATGTTATTAAAAAATATTGAACTAAACGTTCGACGAAAAAACCTTCTTCGCACGTCCGACTGCTAGCCTGCCCTTTCTCTACTGACCTATATATGAAACAGGAGTGAAAAAAAAGAACCCATTATTTCGTTCTCCTACGAGTCTCCGTTTCTGCAACACCCAGCGGCCTCTTCTCCCAAATCAAAACTGCCTTCTCCGTCGGATCGATCCCAATCTTACTACCCTCCCTACCATCCAAAACCCTACCCCTCACTTCGCCTCGTACCACAGCGGCGGTTGCGGCGACAGCGGCGGCGGAGGTATGAGATGACCGTGCGCCCTCTGCGCTGATAAGCATTGCGAGGCGATCGCGTGGGGCTGTGAGTGGTGTTGGCGGCGCGGAGTATGGCGACGTCGTCATCGGCTGGTGGGGGCGGCGCGGCGGGGGCCGGGGCCGGGCTGAAGATCTACTTTAAGACCCCCGAGGGCCGGCACAAGCTGCAGTACGAGAAGACGCATTCCCCCTCCGTGCTGCACTACAACCACGGCGCTGGCGGCAAGACCATCTCCGAGGTATTAACGGCAGTGACGCCGCCGGTGATCGTATCGCGGGTTACGGCTAGCGCGGGGGTTGATACGACGGTTGGGATCTCGATGGGTTACTGTGGGTGGGATCGCGAATTGGGCGGTGGAGCTGGGTGTTGACCTGATCAGGTGCCGGATTTGGGTGTTTTGTTCTGTAGATGTGTTGGGATTTCGATTGGTTTTAGTTAGGGTTTCGGGTAAGTTTTGGGGTGTGGTAATTTCTGATGACATGTTTGGAGAGCTTACTGCATGTTTTAGTGCTTCCGGTAAAATTGGCATTATTGATAGTTCCTAGGGTGCATTATGAATGACCATCTAAGGAACCTCCAATAGGGGGGATTCTAATGGTATGAACCAAGGCTTTTGGTTTTTTGCTAGGTAGACCTTCGGGATGATCGACTTCATTACATTGTTTATTCTTCTGTTATGTAAAATTAAGATAATTATTGATTAGTTTGGATGGTGGCAGATGACGGTGGCATATTTGAAGGAGAAGCCAGCAGGGCAGGGCTCCACACCTTCAACGCCAAGCTCCAGCAGTGGGATGCGGTCTGCAGCTGCGAGACTGCTTGGTACTGGGAATGGGGGCCGGGCACTTAGCTTTGTGGGGAGCAATGGTGTCGGCAGAGCTGTCTCGGGGAGCAGCCGTATTGGTGGAGGCATTGGTACGTCGACAAGTGTTAGTGGATCGCAAGCCATGGTGAATTACGATGGCAAGGGCATGTACATCATCTTCAATACTGCCGATACACTGTTCATCAGTGATCTCAATTCACATGACAAAGTACTTGTTCCCTTGTTGAATGCATGCTAAAATTACTTACAAGTGTGTCGCCTTGTGGTTCTCTGATCATGTTATCAATTGCACCAGGATCCAATAAAGTCCATCCACTTTAGCAACTCAAACCCACTTTGCCATGCATTTGACCCAGAGGCCAAAGATGGGCATGACCTGATTGTTGGAGTGTGGTCAGGAGATGGTCTGAAGAGTAGCTTTTAATTTGGAATGCTTTATTCCTAGATTTGAATTATGTATTGAGATACGGTATTTGTGTCCATTATGCAGTGTATTCAATGTCATTGAGGCTGCAATTGCAAGAGCCTGGAAAGAAGCCTGCTGCATCTCAACATTTTATCAATAAAGATAAAGATGGAACCCCCAACAGGCATGTTTGCATTTCCATTGTTTACTTGAAAAAATGAAAACGATAACTTTTGTCATACTAAGCTCGGCAAATTTGTATCAGTGTTACCTTACAATTACTCTCTTGTCATATTTTCGTCGCTTGCTACGTCCTCAACACTGTTGTTTTAGGATACCTTTGAAAGTTGGTCTAAAGTAGAGTTATTTTTGTGTGCATTATGAGAAGTTGTAAGAGACTGCTGCTATCATTAGTGGATAATGAAAAAGGTTTAAAACTTTATTTGGCTAGTACTCAATCGATAGCAGCTAACATTTTTTCCCCTTCATCATCTATGTAAATACTACTAATATGCCTGGCAGCATTCTTTTTAGTGTATGAATTTTTCATTCTGCCTGCTTCAAATTGGCATGGGAGAATATAGTTCAGGAAACCCTTATTGCTTCCATTGTTTTGGAATATCTTCTAATGCTACCATGGTGGGTTCAATAGACGTCCTGTTCCTTTCTTCTATTCTGGAGTTGGTGAGTAGCTTTTAGTGCAGCAGGTTATCACCCTATGGTTCAGCAAGCAATCATGTTTTTTTCAGAGAACTGAAGTTGAAAAGTGATGTACCTTACTTGCCTAGTTGACATTTAAAGTGAAACATTTTGGCTCGCATGCATGTTTTGGGGCTTGTAAATGTGAAATATCTATGGTGACTGAGCAACTGAAGGATGATGGTGAATAAGTTATGTGACGGCTACTCTGATACTTTAATGGTTTTCTTGTGAAATAAGTAGAACTCTTTTTGGATGGTTGGGTAGGTTGAACTAATTTCCTTAGCTTTGAGGCTTCTGCAACCGTGGAACTTAAAACATAAGAATAACTTATTAAATGATGTACTTTTATATTTGATTTTTTGATGCCTTTGTATTGCAGCCGGTGTACTTGTGTTGCATGGGTGCCAGAGCGTGAAGGTATTTTTGTTGTCAGCAATGCTTATGGAAATTTGTATGTGTATGACAAAGTGAGCCCCTACTGCTCATAGAACTTTATTATGAAGTAGTCGTACCTTATTAAGTTGAGTGTGACTGTGCGAGCTGATTAATATTCTTCTATATGTTCAGTCCAAGGATGGAAATACTGATTGGACATTTCCAACTGTAAAGGATCAAAGTCAGCTGATGATTTCACATGCAAAGTCCAGTAAGGTATCTTAGGGAACTAGATATCTTTTACTGAAAAATTGCATTCACATGGTGTTGGGATGATTTGATATTTGGTAACAGGGATGTGCTTGTTCTGTCAAAATTTTAAGGAAAGAACTGGCACCTAGACTTCCGGGAAAATATTTTCATTGGACAGACTATTGGATCTCACAATAATAATTCCTTGCAGGCATAACGTGGACTACTCATACAATAATTCACAGGGTTCGATAGACATAATGTGTAGGCTTGTAAGGTGTATGTTTATTTTGAGTTCATGATCAGATTTTAAGATGATCTGCAATCTTTTTCAAATAATTTGTTCGTAATATCCCTTAAAAGGTAGAACGATTCATCAAATGTTTGAGTCATATTGTAACATTTCAAAAGATTGTCTGCAACATTTTAAATAATATTTGCAACATTTCAAAGACAGCATGTTGTCAAAACCAGCAAACCCAAAACTGATCAATCTGCATATGGTTTTGCAAGCATTTATCAAATCATATTTTTTAACAGATGAAAGCACCTTGTGCAATATCATATCTAGCATTTTTGTAACTCACATAACATTTAAATCTTTCAACCTCTGCTGATACTTTATCGAAACATTTCAAAACAATATATGCAACAACTTAACTTTTGCAATGTTTTGATATAACATTTGCAACAACCCAAACTAGATATTGAGATAATAATTGGTTGCAACAAAATAAAGTAACTACTTCAGCATCTTACGATAACATTTGCATCAAATATTGTAACAGGCCAGCAAAATGACAGCAACGGTAAAGTTAGCAAAGTGGGGGAGGTAAAAATTTGTACTGCATGTTGTCATTGCATGGCAACAGTTCATTTTATCTTCATATTGCATTTTTGCTACAAAATTGCAAACAAAAGCATAGTTAATGGATTCGCTATAAACCTCCGCGAATCGTGAGCCGGATTCGTCAAACCCGAATCGGTTTCAGGTACGGGTTCGTGTTTGCAAAGGAAATTGGAAGAAAAAGTGGCGAACCGTGAACTCGAATCCCGTACCGCGATTCGGATGAACTGCGTTTCGGGTAGCTATGAACAAAAGCATGCATAATACTTAGGATTTGCGTTACGTAACTTTTCGAGCCCTTATTAGGGTGTCATAAGGCAGGTTCCCACCTATGCAATGCAATAACCCTCGGTGAATAAGTCCAATTTACAACCTTGAACTCTAGCATCGGTTCGATTTTCAACTCGGAACTCTGAAACCATTCAAATCGAACTTACAAAACCGTTCACTTTACCCTTCTCGGATCCAAACCATGGTGGTTTTGTTGGCGTGGATGCCATGTAAATGCCACATTTTATTGACGTGGATGACACATATGTCATGTCACATTTCAAAGTCCAATAATCCGTCTCACGTCCAAGATTAAGAGAGACAGAGAGCATAGAGAGGGGAAATAGAGGAGTGGGCGGACCATGCTCTGGCTGACGATGGCAACATCGAGTGGCAAGGTGGTCGACGTGGGCGACCTTTGAAATTGGTCAGCATGACCTCGGGGAAGCAATGAGAGGTGGCGTCGTGGGCAAAAGAGCACGATAGCAGTGTTGGTGTAGGGGGGGCTATCGCCCAAGCGGATGGTGCTAGCGGTGCTTCGACGGTGCCCTCCGGGAAGTGCGTGCACGAGCACGACGAAGGCAAGGATAGTTCTCCAGGGAGGTTGGTGTGGGCGGACATGGTCGAAGATGGCAGGGTGACGGCGACGAAGTTGGAGAAGGAGCCGACGGCAGCACCGCTCCCTAGTGATGTGATGGCCAAATTGACAACGGGATAAGATAGGGGAGGTGGACGATGAAGGCAAGGATAGTCCTCTAGGGGGGTTGGCGCGGGTGGACATGGTCGAAGATGGCAGGGCGACAGCGACGAAGTTGGAGAAGAAGTCGACAGCGGCGCCGCTCCTCGGTGATGTGATGGCCAAATTGACAAGGAGATAAGATAGGGGAGGTGGTGGTGAAGCTACAGGCGCAAGGAATTTGAAATAGGTTCACCGAGGGCGACGAGATCAATGACGGCAGTGGTTTGAACCACGATGGGGAAGACGATGTGGCGGATGAAATCGTCATAGTAGATGGTGCTATCGGGGGAGACGTTGATCTCACGGATCCACTCATCGAACTCATGCAACTCTAGCTTCTCACCTATGGAGGTGAAGACGTCGTGAGCGGGCGGTTGAAGGGCTCCGGGCGGAGGTGGGCATGCTGAGGTCGAGGAAGCATTGGAAGTTGATGGGCGTGGTTTCTCCTGCGTGGTGATGTCCTAGAGCTAGGCCTAGGTGGGATTCCCCCTAGGGAGCGCATGAGGATGATCAGCTCGGAGGTTGCTTGATCGCCTCTCAGCTCCTTGCGGCAACAAGCGATCGTGGTAGTCGATGAGCTTGAAGGTGGAGGAGAGCTCGATGTGGGCCCAAGCCGCTGTCCCACGCCCTCCGCCTTCAGGCCCATCCCACTACTCCTCCCCTTCTTCTTGGGCTCACCAGATTCCTCCCTCTTGTGCCTGCGGACCTTTTTCGGCTTGGGCACAGCGTCCTAGGGGTGCCGCTCTCGCTCGCCTGACCAAGGGAAGGAAGCGCGACCGGGGTGGGCGGCGCACGCCTCTACAATATGAATTCCTTGTTGCCAGCGCTGTTTGACAATGGTGGTCTTGGTGGATTAGCCGGGAAGCCAGGCAGGCCGTCGTCCAGAGCAGGGAGGGAGAGAGGGAGTGGAGAGAAGAAGATAGGGAAGGGAGAGGGAGAGAGGAAGAAGAGAACTAACATGTGGTCCCTCCATCCTTTTTTATTTTTGTTTATTTGTTAGATGATGTGTTAGGTGATGTGGCATCCATGTCAGTCCAAAGATGCACACATAGATGCCACATCACTAGAAAACCACTATGGTTTAAGACGAAGGTTGCATTTTAGACAGTTTTGATAGTTCGAGGTTGTAAAGTGGATGGTTTCGGAGTTCAGTGTTGAAAATCGAACAAAGTCCATAATTCAGGGTTGTAAATTGGACTTATTCCTAAGTTATAACACTCGGATAGCCTGTGGATTTAAACAGTGGGATGAAGCATCCGATACTTCGTTACTTTAACAAAGTATCAGACACAAGGCTGGGAACACTTTCATAAGGAAAAATTGTAGTGCTCTTTCTTGGTAGCTGACTCGAGCATAAGCTATATATGGTGGTGCTGGCCTCACTCTTGATATTTGACAATAGAGCACAAGCTATGTGTCAATGTGCTGGTCTCAACCTGCATTTACTGGGATGGCATTCACTTTTTTTTTCTTTTTCTTTTACTTCTATCATATTACGATATGCTAAGTTCCCAAGTACCACTGTACCAGCGGCCCATACTGGAATTAGTACTATGAACCCTGAAATTAGTTCTCGTTGTTGAGATTTTTTTAAAATGCTGCAAAATATTAATTCGAGGAAATTTTATCTGAAATTCCTAGACATGATGGATATTTTAAAACTATTGCTGCTATGACTGATTCTGGGATTTAAAATAACACTGCAGGGCAATCCAACTGCAAGATGGCACATCTGTGAAGGTGCAATCAATGCCATTTCCTTTTCACCGGATGGAGCTTACATGGCAACTGTTGGGCGAGACGGTAATTTCTTTGTCCAAGAATTGAGTAATTGACAGTTTTACATCCTAAAGGTTTCCTGTTGGTGGTATTATATATGGAACTAAAGTTCTATCATATGCAGGTTATTTAAGAGTATTTGACTTTGCGAAGGAACAACTAATATTTGGTGGGAAAAGTTATTATGGTGCTCTGTTGTGTTGCTCTTGGAGGTAAACTGCCAATGGCATGTATTGTGGCGCACTTGCGCTGGCACATAACACCTATTTTGTCGCACCTAATTCCAAAAGTGGATCACTTTGCCATGTTCAAGCCTAATATTTATGAAAACAGAACCTCTTAGTTCTATATCTATTTTCACCTTTGATTAATCTGTGAATCATACAAGCCCAGTTCAGTCTTTTTGTAAAGAACCCGTTACCTTGTGAATCTTTTAATTCTGAGGTTTTCGTCAAAACTGTTCAATTTTTATATACGAAATTGTGGAAAAATAGTGGCAAAGTGTTTTTCTGATGGGTACTGTATGGCAGACTAGCAGCAATATTGTGGGTGCAGCATTTAATATATTAAGCTAATCTTAAAGCTAAAACATCCATAATATAGAACCCAACATGACTATTTCAATGATGTAAGAGTTCTGGTTGATTGCTCGATAAGAATTTAAAATGGCAGGCTACTAAATAAGAATTTGAAAGGTTTTGGAGGGGGAAAAACAAAATGGTGGATAGCTAGATAATGGAGTAATTATAAGGGGAATCTGATTTAATATGGAAGATAAAGGCACATTTTGTACAATATAGATATTAATTGCTTCTAGCAAGGAAAGAGGTGTAATAACAAATTCTTAGAAATGCAGCGGCTCACATGGTTGAAATATCTTTGCACTGAAGGACTGATATGCTATGGGCTACATGTTGTAGCCGGCTGCTACAGCACCACACTATTATAGCAGTTGATACAAAGAAGTCATGGCCCCTTATCCACTATAGTGTGTTATCTCAAAAGATGTTCTTAGCTACTCAGTCAAAAAATCAGCCTGATTTGACTGCTAACAAAATTCTGTTAGTTTTGACTGGTGCTGTCGACTATCGGGACCGTCGACCGCAAAGAAGGGGGGAAGGATCGTGTAAAGGGGGAGGCCCCAAGTCGTGCTCGTCCGGGAAGAAGGGAGCGTCGATAGGTGCACAGCTCGAGGGAGAAGAACAATTGGATGGGAGACACAACGATTATACTGGTTCGAGCCCCTAGGTCGGGTAATAGCTCTACTCCAGTCTTGCCCGTAGGCGAAAGATAACTAAAAGCTCCTCGGGGGAGAACAATGGGGGAGCTCGACCTCGGGGTCGTCCAGACGTGGCGACCGAGGGGAGCTCGATGGATGGTTTGGTGTACAAGTGTCTCCAGATGTGTCTCCGCATCCCCCTTGGGTTTGTACTATGTTGTTCTGTTGTCTCGCCCCCCTTCGGACCAGGGCCATCTGGCGCTTTTATAGGTCCTCGGTGCCGATCTCGAGGCTGACGTCGGGTAGTTGTCTGCGAGTTGACGGGGGTAGTTGACCCTAGTTCCCACGCAGGGGAACTGACAGGAGTTGGTGAGAGCAGGTGACCCTAGTTCCCACGCAGGAGAACTGACGGGGGTCAGTGACCCTAGTTCCCACGCAGGAGAGAAAAGTCATATATACATACAAAAGAGATTACTACACCGGAGGCCGGGTCGAGGTCGCTGAGGCCTGAGAGGTCGCGGGAGTCATCACGAGCTCGGGAAAACTCCGCCTGAGTTCGGCAACCATACCCCGAGCTCGGGGAGACCCCTGCCCGAGCTCGGGAACAGTCCTCCGAGCTCGGGGGGACAACCTAAAGCCACGTGGGTGGACACGTGTCAGGATGACCGATCCCCGACAACTAGCCCCCGAGGCTCAAGAAACGGTCTGAGACTCTAGGCGTTCTTGAGTCCGAAGTCTTCGAGGAGGGATCGTCCCCCTTGGTTGAGCTCGGGAACTCTCGAGCTCCTTTCTGGGCCCGGGGGAGGCCCCTCGTGGGGAGGCCCCTCGTGGGTGCTTTCGATATGGTTGCGCTCGGAAACACTCGAGCTTTAATGCCTTGTCTCCAAATTGACTTGATGACGTCTGGGACGCTCGGGCTTCTCCGCCACGAGGTGACGAGAGGGGCCTTGAAGCGTTCGGGCCTCGCGAGCGGAGAAGTCGGGGGGATGGCTGGCGGACGGCGAAAAGTCATGTCCGCACGAGGGTTTTGAAGGGGCGTGATGCTTCGTTGTTTGCCACCGGTGGCACGCTCTTTTAAGGCGACGAATGTCGGCAATCGAGGCGCTTTAAAACCGAGAGACGCTACCTTTCGCCTTCTTCTTCGCCGTGATTCTTTCCCCTTTCCTTTCCTTCTGCTCCTTGCACCGGCGTGTCCGCTCTCACTCGACCCCACTCTCCCTACGGCCCATGGCGGTTCAGAAGAGCACCTCACCGCGGACCGGATGAAGGACACGAGACCACAGGGTTGCTTTGGACCTGCTCACTTGGCGACTCCCACCGGGAGAACGTGCCGCACTCCAGGATGACGAGATTGTGAGCACGAGCAAGACATGCTCTTCGGTCGCGGACCCAGAGCGACTTCTTGGTCATGCGGTCCTTGCGCGATCGAGATCGAGCTCGTGAACTGGTACCGAACTCTCCTCCACCTCTATCTTCAAGACATCTTTGCGAGGGTTTCGGGCATTCCCCACCCCTCTTTGTTTTTTTCGCTTATTCCATGTCCCGCACCGCAAAGGACCCCGTCTTGAGTGTCTTTATTTCCTACGCGGCGGGACTTCTTGCGCCTTTCTCCGATCCCGACCCGACTCGCCGCCGTGGTCGAAGAAATGGTTTTATCTGAAGAAGGGCGAGGGGAGCGGCCTCGCATACCATGGCGCCGCGGTCGACGGCAAGCGGGAAACCCCGAGCCCGAAGATTCGACGGCCGACCAGGCGGCGGTCGCCTTCATCCACATCTGCGCGACGCGCGGGTTGAAGGGGCAGGCAGTCGTTTACGACTACCTACGAAGCCGGGTGTTCCCTCTACGAAAGAGGTTGCACCCCTTCTTCAAGATCACCGGGAAGCACGATGTCACCCGGGAAGGTCACGATGGTAAGCATTGTTCAACCCTGAGCTTCTTCGGGCTTGAAGTTTCCTACTCTCAGCGGTCTTCTTTTAAGTTCCTCGCAGCACCGAAGGCGGATTGGATAGCCGCGAGGATGCAGGAGATTTTTGGGAAGGCCGCCACTGCCTACGACCTCGACGGCGATGTCCCCAAGAACATCTTGAGGCGGAGCGGCGAGGTAACACATCCTGCCTTGGTTTTGGTCCCGGGAGCTCGAGTTTAGGCTCTAACTGCGACGAGCTTGTGCAGGAGACGAAGGAGCTCTGGGACACAGCCAAGCAGATGCTGCCGCTCCCCGGGCTAAGCAAGGGCAAAAAGGGGAGCAAGAGGCCGGACCCAGACGCCCCTAAGCAGGTCACCAAGAAGCCCCACGTCGAGTGGGCTGATCGGGCCGTGGTAAGTCGAACGCCTCGGGCTCGGGAGCACTCGCGCCCGGGCTTGCCTCCCTGATGTTTCCCTTCGGCCCCTCTATTGATTTTTTCACTTTTCGCCAAGAATGGAATGGCGGCACGCCGGGGCTCGAGCGGATCCTCAGAGCAACGGCCCCGACGCCGCAGCACCGGGAAGGAGCCTTCTGTCGCCGCCGTGGAGACGCCGCGCCAGTATGTCTTCTTTACTCTCACTCCTCGCCCCATCATGGCGCCGAGCGTCCGAGGGGCACTAACCTTGCTTGTGGCCCAGGCCGAGGAGGACGAGGACGGATTTCGCCTCGTGCCGTGGTCGCGGCGAGCTTCACTCGCCACGGCCCTCGAGGAAGACGTCATGGCCGAGGGAGGTGCGGCCGAGGACGACCGGGGAGCCCCGAGCTGGACTCCAGCCTTGGGGGTCTCGCCGCGGCGAGCGAGGTCGAGCCCACGTAGGCCGAGGGCGACCAAGGAGCCCCCGAGCTGGAGGCCAGCCTTGGTGGCTCCGCTACGGCGGGCGAGGTCGAGGCCGGGTAGGCCGCCATCATGATCGGACGCCTACCGGCCGGATCGGCCGGATGTCGAGAGCGTCGGCGCCGATGTGGCGACGGAGACCGCCGGGGCGAGCCTTTAGGTTCTCGCCTCGAGTCTGACGGCCATCGACCGCAGCGCTTTGGACGATCGGCTGGTGGTGGTAGGTATCCTTGTCTTCCCCTTTTTTTTCTTTTTCATCCCCTTTTTTTTCTTGGATTTGCGGTGACGCTTCCTTCGCTCTCGCAGTGTTGGACCGATCTCCGAGGGTTCGTGGTCGACTGCACGCTTAGCTTCGGGCCCTCTGGGATGCAATTGAAGCCAACCAGAGGGACGCCGCCAAACTCGAGGCCGACGCGGCCCGTGGGCGAGCGGAGGTCGAGCGGCTAAAAGAGGCCCAAACTTTCGAGCTCGCGTGGGCTGTTGGGGCCGAGCGGGAGCTCGGGGCTCGGGAGGCCGAGCAGGAGCTGAACCTTGAGAGGGACATCCACGCCGCAACGCTTTCCAAAGCTGTCGAGGAGGAGCAGAAGAAGGCGGAGGAGACCTCGCCGCTGCTCGGCAGGCGCGCAGCGCTCGACGAACCGCCGAGCGCATCGGCGATGGTCCAGCCCGAGCTCGAGCTCTTGGCTGCGCCGCCGAGGGCGGAGGCCGCGCAAAGAAGAGGCGCAGAACTCCGGAGTGCCTCGAGGTCTCGCTCATGGCTCGCGAGAAAGCTACGGATCGCGTCGTCCGCGCCGAGGACTTCGTGGCCGCACGGAAGGAGGCGGAGGGCTCTAGGCGCGATCGCGCGACCGCCACCACGAGCGCAGAGGCAGAGGCCACGCGCGAGAGGCGGAGGCCTTCAGCGCGGCTCAAGAACTCTCGCGCCTCGGAAGGCCTCTCGCCGAGCTCGAGGCGCAGGTGGCCGAGCTCAAGGCCGGACGATCGGCCGAGATGGCGGCCGCGCGCCGAGGAGAGGCGACCGGCCGAGGCGGCGTGGCGCGCCGGCGAGTGGCGGCCGGGCTAGAGAAGAGGGCCACCGAGGCCGAGGAGAAGGCGACCGAGGCCGGGCGAGGGCCGAGAGTCGAGGCGCGGCGCGCTGGCGGACGACGCCAAGGCCGCGCGACCGAGGCGAAGGCTACCGGCCTTGAGGAGAAGCTGGCCCGGGTGGCTTAGGCAGGGAAGGACGCCTTGGCCCAACTCCAGAGCCACCGCGACCGGGTCGACAAGGCCGAGGCCGAGGTGTCAAGGCCATGAGGAGAGTCTCGACTCGAAAGGTGAGAAGCTTGCGCGATATGTCTCAGAGACTAGGCAGAAATATGATAATAGATAGGAGGGGGGCAAAAGGTTTGCACCCCTTGTAAAGACAATTGTATTGCTTTGCCTCAAGTAACTAGATTGTGTTTTTAGATGACTTAGCTCGTTTTTTGCCCCTCATCGTCTTCGTAGGCTTGCTTAGCCGGCTTCGTAGAAGAGTCCGGGCGACGTCGGACTTGGGCGCATGGAGCAGACGTAGCCGGAGGGGGCCTGTTGGGTGAGTCATTGCCTTTGACCCGAACCATTCGGATTAGTTTGATCGAGACCGGAGATACTCGAGGTCAGGCTAACCAAGGCTCGGTAGCCCGGAAATGCTCGGTGCTCGGCGCGACTGGATTGGTCGGCTGATAGCCCGCTTATACTGTGTTTGGGCCTCGTCCATCCACGAGCTCGGGAACACTGAGCTCGGGCTCCTCGGGGCGGTTTAGAAATTAACCCGCCTACTTGGCTACTAAGGGTATAGTCACTTATCGCTACGGCGCCTTATCGCGACCGAAGCGCCCCCGTGGTGAATTTGGAATCGCGACCTCGAGCCCGGACTACACCGTGCTCGGCGCCTCGAGAACGTTTCTCCGGCCGCAAGACGGGAATGGCCGGCTTACCCTGATAACGATCGACTTACTGTAGCCGGGGCGTCCCGAGGCGAACCTAGAGAACGCGACCTTGGGCGCTGCACGAAACACACAAAATATATACAAGAAAAGCTAATACACAGGCGCCTCGAGGTCGGGGAGCCGCTTTGCGTGACCTCTGGCCCGAACCTACGACAGGAGGGAGCTCTGATGCGATGAGAATCGGCTTACAGCAGTAGCATCGACCTCCTGGTGGCAGTCCTTATGGTCACGCCGCGAGATCTCGTTGCCTGAGGCGCAAGTTTTTAATGCAAAGGGAGGCAGACCTTACCTGTACCTTTCAGGTCGAGCCGGTGACGACTCGAACACTCGAGGTCGCTTAACGAAGGCCTACCGAGCTCGAAGTGCTCAGCTCGCACGACTCGACCGGCCGGCTCGAATCGCTCAAGCTCGGACCAGTTTGGGCCTCGGTCCATCCACGAGCTCGAATGCTCGAGCTCGGGCTCCTCGCAGGCGGTTTCGAATTCGAACCTGGCCTACTTGGCCACGGGGGTATAGTCGGCTTATCGCGACTGGAAGCGTCCCCGGTGGTGAATTTGGAAACTGCAGCCTCCGAGCCCGGATCGCATCAGTCGGGCGCCCGATAACGCTCGTTGGCAAGACGGGAAAGGCCGGCTTATCCCGATAACGATCGACTTACTGCGGCCGGGACATCCTGAGGCGAACCTAGAGAACGCAACCTTAGGCGCTACAAAAAAGAACACGCAGAGTACGTCTCGAGGTCGAGGAGCTCGCCGCGTGATCTTATGGTTGCCCTTATGGTCATGCCGCGAGGTCGCATTCACTCGAGACGTTTTATCATAGGAAAAAGGAAACTTTCGACCGAAAAAACAGACGGTGCCTCGGGCCCGAGGTCTTTAAGACGGCGCGATCTTCAGCGGAAGAACCTGAAACTTGGGACCGTGACCTGACGTCGCGTCCCTCGAGAGACCGAGAAAGGTTAGCACCGGAGATAAAGGAGAATTTTTATCATGGGCCCATACCTAGATTGGTCCGAAGTGCGGTGACATAAGATTTGAAGACCCAGCGCCCCGAGGCGAGGCGCCTCGGGCTCGCCCCTACGACGGGGATGGCGGCCATCGCGATGAGGATTGTCTTACCGCGTATTTCGTCCCCCGGAGGCGAGTTACGAGCCCGAGATCTTAGCTCGAGTGAGGGGCGCGCGGGCCGAGGCCCCTGCGTCTCGAGATTGGGAAAACGTTCGGGCGTGATGCCAAGATGGACTTTGCCACAAGGGGGAGGTCTACTTACCGCGATGAGAATCGGCTTACTGCGGATTCGACCCCCTGGTGTCGATCCTTCGCATCATGACCCTTAGACATGTTTTTGCTCGAGACGCGGAGAAACATAAGGGGAAAAAGAGACGATAAAGCAGAACATTTTATCGCGAGATAACCAGGCCAGGCCCCTAACTCGAAGCCCTTACCAGCGACGGTCCCGAGCTCGTGCCCTGTGACGGGGGGATGATCGGCTTACTGCGAAGAGAATCGGCTTACTGCACATTCAACCCCTGGAGACGAATTACAGCACCGCTATGCTAACTCGAGTGAGGGGCCTAATGGTCGAGACTCGAATGTCTTGAGACCGGCGAACCCACGGGCGTGACTGCCGGGAGGGATCCTGCGACGGGGGGATGGCCGGCTTACCGCGATGAGGATCGTCTTACCGCTTATTCGATCCCTGGAGGTAAGTGTCCGGGTCACGACCCGGGTTGCGTTGCTCGAGACACAAGAGACAAGCATGTCGATAAGAAAAAGCACTTATCGTAAATGTAAACAGGGGAGCATCGTGCATAAAACCTCCGAGTCGGTCTACATTCCACGAAGTTCGTGAGCTCCTCGCCATCGGGGTTGCTAGCCAGAAGCTCCCGCGCGACTTGCCGAGACGACTCAGAGGGCCTTCCACGCCGGGACAACTTGTTGGTGTTGGACCGGTCCCGATTTGTCGTAAGACCAAGTCCCCGGCGTGGAAGACCCTAGGTCGATTGATCGAAGCGCATGCTGCGGAGATCTTGCGGTAGCGCTACCGAACGCAGCAGAAATCTGCACCTTACTTCCTCCGCAAGGGCGGTCGAGGACCGCTTCCGCCGAGGTCGACCGTCGACCGAGCTAACCCCGACGGCCGAGCGTAATCTCGATGGCGGACGGCCTCGACCAAGACGAGCCGAAAGGGCTCGCCGCTGTCTCGGCTTGACGAGGCGCGACGACCAAAGGATGGGGAAGCTCGCCCACCCAGTGCCCTGGCCGAGCCGTCCGAGCTCGGCGAAAACTCGCTTCTTGACACCCTAGACGAGCCGTCCATTGGCACGCCGACCGCCTGCTGCTCAAGATGGCTTATCGCGGGCGCACTTGGTCCCGTATGTTCGCGCAGAATCCTTGGAACAACTTTGTCGTGAATCAAGGCCCCATTGTCGGTGATGATCCCGCAGGACTCCATACCTCATGACCACAAAGGAACTAAGAACCTTACCGCGCCTTGGCGGTGATGACGAGACCGGCCACCGATCCACTTTGAGAAAGTGTCGATGGCGACGATCAGAATTTCTTCCTCCACCGATCTCGGAAGGGGCCGAGGATGTCGAGGCCCCACGCCGAGAATGGCCAGCGGTGGATGGTCTGCAAGGCGAGGTCGGCTGTCGCCTTCCGCATAGAACTAGCGTGCCCGCAAGCGTGGGCGATGTCTTGGGCGCCCCGAGCGCAGCTTGGCCAAGAAATCTCATCCTAACGCCTTCCCACCATAGTCCCGAAAGAAGAGCGAGCGCCGCATAGGCTCGAATGTATGTCGCTGAGTAAGTACTTACCTCCTTCGGTGACGATTTCGATAGGACGCCTAGGGCTCTCGACGAAGTCGACCGACGAGCTCAGCACGAGCTTGCGCGGCGCCGATCTCGCTTCTCGGCGGAGTAGCGTGAGCTCTCCGTGGTCGAGGAACTTGGCGATTGGGTCCATCCACGAGGAACGCCCGGAAGAGGCCACCGGTCTTCCCGGTCGGCGACGGACGGCACGCCAAGGTCTCGAGGATGACGTCCGGCGGAGCTCATCACCGACGATCCGAGCCCGACGTAAGGTCGGCGGTGGAGTTGTCCTTCCTCAAAGACGTCGGATCTTCAAGTTCCGAACCATCTTCCATCTTACGCACTTCTACGAGGTACTTGGCCATCAATGGGTCCGAACACTTGTAGTCTTTGTTGTATTGATAGATGACGAGCCGAGTCCTTTTAACAATCGGCCATGGATGCCTGTGGACTTGCAAGCTCAGAGGCCAGCCAAGAGGGCCTCATACTCCGCGCCGTTGTTGGTTGCGGAAAAACTGAAGCGGACCACATACCTCAGGTGGTCACCCCGAGGGGTGACAATGAGAATGCCAGCCCCCGAACGCTCAAATGACCTTGACCCGTCGAAGAACATGACCCAAGGGTCTTCGACTTCGATCTCGGGCTCGGTCGTTTGCTCGACCACGAAATCGGCTAGCGCCTACGATTTGATGGTGGTGCGGGCCACGAAGCGGAGATCGAACTCGGCCAGCTCCATGGCCCACTTGGCGACGCGACCTCCAGCCTCCGGGTTCCTGAGGATCACTCTGAGCGGGATGACCACCGCATGAAGAGGGCGTAGAGGAGCTTCTGGACCAGAGGGTAGCGCTCCTTTGGCCCGTGAAGCACCTCGCATACATAGTAGATCGGGTGCTGTTGTCCGGTGCGCTCGGCCACCAGGACCGCGCTAACGGCCTGGGCCGTGGCGGCGAGGTAGAGCAACATCACTTCGCCTTGCTGCGGAGTTGTCAGCAGAGGTGGACTCGAGAGGTACGCCTTAAGCTCGTCAAAGGACCGCTGGGCTTGGGGGGTCCACTGGAAGCCCCCGTGTCTGCGCAGGATCGTGAAGAAGGGCAGCCCTCGCTCGCCGAGCCTGGAGATGAAGCGGCTAAGGGCGACGATGCGACCGGTGAGACTTTGGACCTGCTTTACCGAGGTCGAGGCGGCCATCTGCTCAATTGCCTCAATCTAATCGGGGTTCGGGCCCACTCCTGAGCCCCCGATCATATAGCCGAGGACCTTTCCGGAGGTCGTGTCGAAGACACATTTCTTGGGATTAAGCTTGATGCCGAACTTGTTCAGATTGGCGAAGGTCTCGGCCAGATCGTTGACGTGGTCGGCCTCGGAGGAGCTCTTGACGATGATATCGTCGACGTAGACCTCGAGGTTCTGGCCGATCTGCGGGTCGAAGGTCTTGACCATCATCCGCTGGACGAAGGTTCCGAACGGCGTGATGAAGGCGGTCTTGTCCTCGTCCTCCACGGCGAGCTTGATCCGTGGTAACCTAATAGGCGCCGAAAACTCAACATCTTGGCGCTGGCGGAGTACACAATTTGATCTATGCGCGGAGAGGAAGTTATCTTTGGGGCACGCAGATTTAAGCCCGTGTGATCGACGCACATTCTCCATTTCCTCCTTTCTTTTGTACAATTATGAGGTTGGCCACCATTCGAGTAGTTGACCTCGCGAACGGCCGCTTTTAGGAGCTTGTTGAGGTGCTCCCGATTATCGCCGCTTTCGGGAGAAGCGCCGCAGCTGGGCGCGGGCCTCGCAGCCGTGCTTTGTTTGCGGCTTGTGCTCGACCACCTCCGTGGGACTCCCAAGATGTCCGCGGCTCCCAAGCAAAATGCTTTTATTATTTCGAGGAAGGCGGTGAGCTCGCTTCCTATTTTGCGCCGAGTGGGCGGAAATGTGGGCGACTTGCCCGAGCTCCTCCTCGAGCCGCACGGCCTTGGTTGGGCCACCGGCCGATTGTCGCCCGGCGGCATTCTTCTGGTTGTCTCGGGACCTTGCCGAGGTAGCACGCCGGCGAGCGCCAGGCCTTTTCTCATAGCCGCGCGCCGCTTGAGGTCGCCATGACCGTTAGAGGACGCCGCCGAGCCCCGGAGCTTCATACACCGGTGCTCGTAGTGATTCGCGGACATGAACTTAATCAGGGCCGGCCGTCCGAGAATGGCGTTATAGGGGAGGTCCTCATCGACCACCACGAAGGTGATCACCGCGCGGAAGTTCGTGAGTCCCCGAAAGTCGCGGCGTAATCACTTGCCCAAGCGGAGCGGTCGAGCTCCCCAAAGACAATGCCAAGAAGGGGATGCTATATTTTTATTTTCGATCGGTATTCGTGATCCGGCCCAAAGGCGCTTGCCAAGAGCAGGTTGAGGGAACTTCCCCCATCAATCATAACTCGTCCGACGACGGTGTTGCTTATGGTCGGGGCGACGACCAGGGCGGTCTTGAAGTCTCGAGACATTCCTTGGGGAGCATCATCCCGGGAGAAAGTGATGGGAATGCCATCCCACCTACAGGGTTGGTCAGCGGGCTTCCCGACGATGGCTTGGTACACGGTGCGCGCAGCGTCCTTCAACTCGCCGACCGAATGTCAAGAGCCGCCAAGATTACATCAACGCGGCGGTCGCCTCGCTGAACTCCAAGTCGAGGCCTTCTCGCCGCCGGTTGATTCCGCCGCGCTTTGTCGCCCTTCGTGAGCGCGGCATCTCTCCACGCCTCGTAAAGGCGTTTAGCTCAGATAGCCATGTCCCGCACTTCGCAGTCGTGGCCGTAAGCTTTAATGGAACGGGCGACTTATCGAGTCGGGCGAGTCGTTTCGCCGTCGTGTGTCCGGCGTCGGCCGGCGGGCACGGCCGGTCTTGCCCTCGCTGGGCCGGCGGTGCTTGCTGAGGCCGCGGCGATTCTGCTGGGGCCGAGGCTCGCTTCGGGTCGGCCGGTGCGTTTCGTCCGCCGCGCTGCCGCCTATCGTCGCGACCACGCGAGCTAGCCGCCGCACCGCGGTCTTTTCCCGCTTGTCACGCGGTCAAGCCCTTCCTAGTGCCGGACGGCTCGCCGCCAAAGATTAGCCGAGCTTGCCGCGCCGTAGTCGTGCTTCCACGCCGACGGCCGTCCGCTGTCACAGACGCCCGCCACGCGAACAACTTGTTGACGGTGAGCCGTTGCGATCTCGAGGTCCTCCGTGAGGCGCCTGTCGCGACGCCGAACTTGAAGACCTTGATGACGCTTTCATCGAGACGCTAGGATCGAGTTCCGCGGCGCGGTAAACCGGCACGGTCGCGAGGGCTCACCTTTCCTCGATGACTCGGCCCAGTCCTTTCGCCCGTGCCGCCAGAGCGTGCTCGAAGTTGGAGCCGAGGGCGCCCGCAGCGGCGCCATGACCGGAAGCGCCGCGCTGGTCAAGAGCCAGCGCGGCGCTTCGTCTAGGACGCGAGAGAGATAGTTGGCCATAGTGGCCTCATCTCGCCGGCCGCCAAGATGGCGCGGAGTAGATGGAGAGGAATTTCGCGGGTTCTTGGTCCCGCCGAACCGCTTCCATTATCGCCACTTGAACCGCCACCAACGCACTGACGGAGGTCGTCCCGTGATACGCCGGCACCGTAGGTCGAAGACCGCTGCCGCCATCAAGCCAGAGTCGCCGTCCGCGGACGGGGGAAACTCGAGCCGGCGGCGCACCCCGCGCCGGCCGCAACGGTCAACAGGAGTATCGTTAGGACGGTGGCGCGGGCGGTCACGAACCTTCCGACGTCTGGGCGGAATGTCTGGGGAAAGGCCCCGTAGCATTATCGCCGAGCGAGCATCACCGCCACTCACGGTGGTCGTGTTTACGCTACACCTTCACCCTGGCGAGGTGAAGGGGATGGTAACGGGGTGCGAGCCTGCGGGTAAGGAGTTTGCTGTCGGAACGGCCGGCGACCACTCGGCGAGTTGCTACCGCCACCAGGCGAGACTCGAGCCTGTGCACCGCTTGCCGCGCGCGAGGCGCGACGTCGCTTGGCCGCTTCGTTGAGCTCTTCGCCGTGGACCGTCTCAAGAGGCTGCCGGTCCGCGCAGGTCAACCATGACTGGGGCGATGGCCGCAGTGCTCCTGGCCGCTCGTCCCGGCGGGAAGGATCGAGCCGTCCGGACGGAGAATGGGCCGCCTCGCGCTCTCGCCGAATGGCAATGATAGCTTGTTGATGGCGACTGGGCGGTAGTAGCGCCTCGCGAGTCTCTCGTCGCCGTCATCCGCTTCAGTCACTCGCACCGCCGCCATGAAGACCCGGCGTTCGCGAGGCGGCGAGGCGAGAGTACGGAGGTGGAGCCTTGGCACTCGGGGATCGATCCGAGCCTGTGTTCACCGATCGCGACATGCTATCGGTGAAGTTGAAGGCGCCGACGACGCCGAGGCGATGGACTTCGACGAACGAAACTCGGCCCCACGGCTGGCGCCACCGCCGACGATCGGACCGTCGACCGCAAAGAAGGGGAAGGATCGTAGCGGGAGGCCCCAAGTCGTGCTCGTCCGGAAGAAGGAGCATCGGAGGTGCAAAGCTTGAGGAGAAGAACAATCGGATGGGAGACACGGCGATTATATCGTTCGAGCCCCTAGGTCTGTAATAGCTCTACTCTAGTCTTGCCTGTAGGCGAAAGATGACTAAAAAAGCTCCTCGGGGGAGCTCGACCTCGGGGTCGTCCAGACGTGGCGACCGAGGGAGCTCGACGGATGGTTTGGTGTACAAGTGTGTCTGCAGATGTGTCTGCGCATCCCCCTTGGGTTTGTGCTGTGTTGTTCAGTTGTCTCGCCCCCCTCCGTACCAGGGCCATCTGGCGCTTTTATAGGCCCTCGGTGCTGATCTCGAGGCTGACGTCGGCTAGTTGTTTGCGAGTTGACGGGGGTAGTTGACCCTAGTTCCCACGCAGGGGAACTGATAGGAGTCGATGAGAGCAGGTGACCCTAGTTCCCACGCAGGAGAACTGACAGGGGTCGGTGACCCTAGTTCCCACGCAGGGGAGAAAAGTCATATATACATAAAAAGAGATTACTACACCGGAGGCCGGAGAGGTCGCGGGAGTCATCACGAGCTCGGGAAAACTCCGCCTGAGTTCGGGAACCATCCCCCAAGCTCGGGGAGATCCCTGCCCGAGCTCGGGAACAGTCCTCCGAGCTCGGGGGGACAGCCTAAAGCCACCGGGGGCGATCCATGACAGGTGCGTATTGTTTATAATAGAAGTTATCTTCCACCAGCTTATTAAAATTTGCTTGCAACTTGGCATTTATGCTTATTTTTCTGTACCTGATAGTCACCGAGTCCTGCTGCTTGTTTCCAACTCCCGCTCTTGAAATGTCATGTAATTAAACATTAAAGAACTCTTCGTTTATTGATACATTGGATCAAAGTTTCATTTTATTCTCTATGTCTAGCAGCCCTCTCTGCCCTGAAATTGTTTGGTCATTTTGTATTTTCAGGATCGGAAGAAATTTTGGCCAAGTCTGTATAACATTCAAAGTAGTGTTGCAGCTCTATCTTTGCATGTTGTCATAACATAGCTTAGAGTAGAATGTAGAATTTTCCTTACGCAGTATACTTCATTTGTGCCATTTGACAACATTTTAACTCTTCAAATTTTAGCCATATAATTGTGTAGCAACATGCTCATATAGAATCAAACATCTATATATTCAAACCTCTAATGTTGTCACTTAAGTTTTATGGTAAATGGGATAGTTTATGCATATAGCCATCGCATATTCAATTTTTTTCTCGCTTATATTTCTTTGCTGAAATAGAATCGGAAGATGTTAATTAATTTTATGGTGCTTTCCTGTTACAGTGCGGATGGAAAATATTTATTATCAGGTGGTGAAGATGATCTTGTGCAAGTATGGAGCATGGATGACAGAAAGATGGTTGCGTGGGGCGAGGGGCATACTTCATGGGTGATATTATCGTTAGAATTGTCTTAGCAACATCTTTATGCTTTCTGTTGAAACTTGCAATTTTGAGACCAAATCTCTTTGCTGGTTGGCAGGTTAGCACAGTTGCTTTTGATCCGTATTGGTCCCCACCAAATTCTGATGGAACAGGAGAAAATATCATGTATCGCTTCGGTTCTGTTGGTCAGGTACCAAGAAGTATATATAAAATAACAAATTTGCTAATCTGGAGTCATAATTTGAGATTCGTTTGGTTTATGCTGTAACTGAAATCATAACAATAAGCATTAGAAAAGATGATGTACTTCTTTCTATACTTGTGATTACCTTAGAATTGAAAATGCTAGTAATATGTGAAATTTGGTTGCTTGTTGAGTTGTCTATAAGAATATGTCACATGGGATTTTGGATGATGTGGAGGAGAAAGAAAGAAGAGAGAGAAAGATGCTGTCTACTATTTAACATACGGTCTTATAGACAGCTTTATACTGTGTATACTATTGTACAAACAATCTATTAATTGTATGAGAGATTATTACAAATAACCATATAGACAGTCTATTGTATAAGTTGTCTTTAGTCCTGTCTATAGATGATATGGAGGTATATTACAGACAGCTACCGTCTGTACCACTGTACATGCCCTTAAGAGACCTTACATTTGTGAACAATGGGCATGCCTCTACGCTTCTACAGTTCTACAGTTCATTGCTATTCTCATTGAGTCAATGATTCATGAATCATGATGCATAGGTTTGATTAGCTTTTTGCTAGCAAGTTGTGCTACACTGTGTGCCACTTTCAACATGCTCATGCTGTTCTTTTTCCCCTTTTACTGTATTCTATTTTATGTATTTGTTGATAAGCTTGGGCAGTGAATGTTTTTTCCTTGCCCAAGTAATTTTGGGTACAACTTGATATTCTTATTCTGTGAGTGTATCTTGAACATAGAATGTGTTACTTTAATGTGGTATATGCTTTAGCTACTATTTAGCATTGCCAATTCCTACTGGGCTAATACTGGCAATAATGCCTTTTCACGTTTGCATGCACTTAGGATACCCAACTGCTTCTCTGGGATCTGGCACTGGATGAGATTGCTGTGCCACTGCGCCATCCTTCAAGCGGCTCACCAACATTTAGCAGTGGAAGCCCTTCTGCACACTGGGACAGTGCATGCCCTCCGACAAGTGTTCTTCGGCCTTCTCCACGGATGCGAGATGTACCAAAGCTCTCACCCCTTGTTGCACACCGAGTACATGCAGATCCCCTCTCTGGCCTGGAATTCAGCAGTGAATCAATTCTCACCATATGCAGTGAGGGGCTAATCAAAATCTGGGCCAGACCTCTCCATAGTGAAAACAACCAGCAGCCAAATTCTTCTGAGCCGGTGATAGGCAATGCCATTTCAAAGGAGAAGATGATAACATCATCGAACAAAGCAGGCGTTTCCAGCTCCAGCTTCAAGCAACCATCATCTGTTCTTTTCACATGATTGAATGCCTTTGCTTGCATTTTTGTCATGCTTGCTTGGCCCTGGCTATTCATATTTTGTCACCAACAGGGCGATTAATGGTGTGGGACTTCTCTTGGGAGGCTGCCAGCGATGGAGGCCTGCTTTGTCCCTACTTTGTGGATGTCCATGGGGCAAAAGAAAATAACGAACTTGCTCCTGTACAGATTCAGATTGTCCCAAGATGAATAGTACAAGTTTGTGGGTTGTGTTCCACAATATTTGGTTGGTCTTTTATAACATTTCAGTAGATTAGAGTCTGTACCCATTTTTGTCGCCTAGTCATGGTAAGTTAATTGCCTAGGTGCTTTTTTGAGGCTACAGATCATGGGTTGTCAATGGATTCCATTGAGCTGGTGGTATTCTGCCCCTCAAAACAATCTTTTCCCGTTTGTTATCTCCATGGAACATTGTAAATTACTAATAGCGCCATTTTTATACAGTATTTCTGAATCTCGTTGGGTATCGAGTTCAATTTCTTGAGCATGGAGTTATGACCATGAGTGTTGGGAATTTGACCGGTTAAGTTTGTAAACATTTTTGAATTGAAAATGCCTGGGTCGATAGATTAAAAGTGGAAATTAGAAGTTCAAATTACATGTTTAGGTTGTTGCTGCGCATTGTCGCACTTAAATTAGGTTAGTTTGACCTTCAGTGGGTCATGACCAAAGGCTGCTATTTGTTTTGTAGCATAGTTGTGATGCATCACACTTTTTTTTTGACACCTGCTTCACTTATTTGAAATTTATCCAACTTGATGACAAAAAGTGGTTTGCAAAAGAAAAGGAAGCTTGCCGTATTATAACGAAAAAAATGTGCTGCAATTGTGGGTCCATCCGAACATGATGAGAAGACGAAAAAAAAGTGTGCGTGGGTCGCATTTAACGATAGAAAGGAAAGCCCACGGAACCAGTTTTGGAATCCCTACCAATCGAACCAAATCATCAAATTTTAGAATCCTTACCAATCGAACCAAATCATGAAAAAAGATCCAGTGGAAAAAAAACTGTTGTATACTCGGGGTTGTGTTGCGGATGATCTAGCACTCAAATTATAAGAATACAAAAATAGAACAATACAAATATATAGTAAGTTTTCTCTCAACTTTATTGATGTTTTGTCTGTAAGATTGTGTGTAAAATGTGCAGCTTCGACCACTCCTTATATAAGGATGAAAGTGGATGCGGGCTGTCCGTTAACCCACTTAATTTGGCCTGTATATAATATTAAGTGGGTATCAATAACCCACTTAATAAATTAAGTGGACGCTAGTAGTTGGCCCACGTAGCCCACATCATGTCCGTATAGCCCACATCGCCCGTGCAGTCTTGTCTCTCTTCTCCACATCGCTCGACAAACCTGCCGCGCTGGCGGCTTTGGATCTAGCGCCCGTGTCCAACCTACCGCGGCCACTCAGCATCAGCGACCTGTCATCGGCGTTGATGCACGGCAGCCAGCTGCAGATGACGTACCAGGTGTGCTCGACACCTACAGCGAGGCCGCCGCCGCCAAGGCCTACCCGAGCTGCGACACCATGCCCTGCGACCAGTTCGAGGTCGCCTTCCAGGTCTATGGCCAAGACTAACCTTATCAGAATTTACAAAAATGCCCACACATTCTTTTTCCTTGTTCACCCCCTCCTCCATGGCTCCATCTTCTGATCTCTCTCACCTCATCCCGGAGGCACCCGTGAGTCTACCAATCGCTCTCCCCGCTCCTTGCCTCGCCGCCTATAGGATCAAGGATAACTGACTAGAGGGGGGGTGAATAGAAGATTTCTAAGATTTTTAAATTCTAATTTGCAATTAACAAAATCACAAAGGAGAGAAGCAATAATTGCAAATTTATAATATGATCTCTAGGGATATCTAAATCACTATAGCAATTCAAGTAGTACAATAAATAATTCTAGGCACAAACAATCTACTCAATTTTGCTAGAATATGAAATTTAGCACAAGAATGATGAAGGCAAATCACAAGAGAACGAAAGACAAGGATTTTATCCCGTGGTCTCGGAGACTTGCCGGTCTCCCCTACTCCACGTTGAGGTGACTTGAACCACTTCAAGCCGGCTCCACTCGCTTGAGCCTTCTTCGATCACTCGTGGTAGCTCTTCACCACTCCGGTTAGGCGAGCTCCATGCCTTCACAATCGATCGGGCCTTCTCACAAGCTTTGTTGAGAAGATCACCGATGCCGCACGCCTCCAAGCCGTCTAGGAGGCGGCAACCTCCAAGAGTAATAGGTGATGACGCTTGCTCGAGGTCGAATTGAGTGTCTAGAGGCTCAATACTAAATGCACCACTCAATTTTGCTTCCAACTCTCACCAAATGAGAAATTAATGCCCACAATTGAGTTGGAGACTTTCTAGAGCTCAAAGATGATCAATAAAGTCAAGAGAGCCTTTAGAATGCAGGTGGGGGGTATTTATAACCCCCACCGACCAATTATAGCCGTTGCTCAAAAGTTGGTAAAAAACCTCCTGAGGGGCCGATCATACCGCCCTTGGACCGGTATGACCGCCCCTCAGAAGCAACGGTCACTACAGTGCATTTAATGCGCTGTCAATGACCGTTGTCTACATGGTCGGTATGACCGAAGGGGCCCGGTCATACCGCTCACCGGTATGACCGGAGGGCCTCCGGTCATACCGCCCGCCATCGGTGCCAAAATGCACCTCTCGAAAAAAGCAGATCGTTTAGGCCCGGCCATACCGATGGTTTAGTATGATCGGTGGGGCGGCCATACCGCCCACTCCACCCAAAGCAAGGAATATCATTCCTTTTCTTCACAAGAGATAATTCTTTTTATGCAAGCCTTATGATCATCTAAATGCACAAGTATTGACCTCTAAACCTTTTTCGACACCGATCAAGCGGCGATAACCCCTCTTAATAGTACGACGTCTATTCTAGCAATCCGATCTTTTCTCCAAACTCCGAGATCGGTAAAATACTATGAAAACTCCTTAAATTTCATACCTTAATTATTTTTCACTTATGCATGCTCTTCCCTTTTTCTCATTTTGAGCTCCCACGTTCGTCAATCTTCGGACCAACCTATTCTGATAAAGCTCTAATGAAATAGTTAGTCCCTTTTCTTTGATTGTCATTAATTACCAAAACTCAAGATAAACTAGGGGCCTAGATGCTTTCAATCTCCCCTTTTTGGTAATTGATGACAATCTTCAAGTAATAATTATATTGAATTTGAATTTTGAGTGTGCAACTTAGGAAAGTTGTATACTCGAAAATTTTTGTTAAAAAAACACCAATACTTAATTGAAAAACTCCACCTAACTATGTGCATAAGATTGAAGAGATAAAAGTTGCACATTCTAGGATTTTGACAAAATTTTGACGGAGTTTCCCTTAAAATATTTGATCCGAGAATAAGCAATTATAATCAATGAATATGAGAAAACGAACATGAGTAACATGAAATCATAATTATTAAGCATCCAAGAAGGTCATAAACATCCATAAGCAATATAAGGTAATAGTTCAACCAATCAACAACTTAAGAGATGGTATCGAGGTTCATTAGCTTATAATATAAGAAATATAAATAGTAATAACTTAAGCTAAATCCTTCATCCACGCGACATTATTACTTCTCCCCCTTTGTCATTAAGAACCAAAAAGGGAGTCTCCAATCGCAAGCTCAAGACGAAGGAGGCGACAGAGGTGGCGGAGTGCGACGAGTTCCAAACCGGTGAAAAGAGACAGGAGCTTGCTGAGAGCGAAACTCCTCAAACGAAGTGCGAAGCTCGGTGATGGAAGAATCAATAGAATCCATCCTCCCTCTGACCTCCTCAATAGCCTGGCGAGACTGAGCCTGATAATCATCAATACGAGTAAAGTTGCTCATCATGTCAGTCCGGAGACTCGCAAAGCTGGCCATCATAGCATTGTGTAGCACATCAAAGTTCTCATGAGCGAGTCCGGAGAAAAGCTGTGGTGTAGGATGTGCTGCCTGCTCCTCCTCTCCAACACCCTAATGAGATGACTGCAGCTAGGAAGACTGTCCTCGCTGGGCTTGAGGACCAGCCTCTCGTGGCTTGTAGGGTTTGTGGGCACTCCCACATCCACCACGGTACCCCGTTACCCTTTTTATGATCATCATGGTATAAGGGGCAAAATAAATCCATTTGCCACGATCACCAACTGATGAGCGCATCTCTCTAAGAACAAAGTCCACCACATCAAAATTTTCTTTCTTTAGGATTTTATCCATAATATTCCATGCATAACCTCTAATCTCATCGAAGTTACCGCTTTTGGGATGAACAGTACCTCGCACAATCCTATTAATGAGGCTAGATGTGGGGAGGAGATGAGTCATCTTACCAGGCCTCCTGAATCGAGCTGAAGGATCATAGAAGCTATACTGCTCTTGAAGAGGGAGAGAAGGGGTACTGTGAATTTTGGGCTGACTGCTGTGATAAACTCCCCAAGCTTGTTCAATCTCTACTTTCGAAGCCGTCTACACAGCTGCATCCGTCATCCTTTTAATCTCATCAAAGGACTCAGAGATATGCAAAGTAGCATAGAACTGACGGATGATATCTTCATTGTAGTCGCACCTCATGCTGACAAAGTGTGCAAGATTTGCTCCATGAAAAAGTTCAGGCACCCCTACAAACAAAGGAATTTTTCTGATGTGCTCCCAGCTCAGCCATTTGTGATCTGCAAACTCCTTGTTTAGATAAATCTCATGATAGACTTTTTGCTGAAAAAGAGTTCTGAATTTGTCCAAAGTGACACTTCGGGGAAGCAAATATTGATTTGCTATACGAAGAGAGAAGTATCTTTCCCCTTTAATCTTTCTTAGATCCATTGTGGGCTGAAAGTCATCAAAATTCTCTTCTTCTGATTTTTCATTTTCACTGTCATTTTCTTCTTCAAAGTCTACATCCATACTGTCATCATCCTCACTTGATTCAAAAACGAACTTCTTTCCTTTTCCTCCAAGAGAACTCCCACCAAGTTCTTCTTGGATCTTCCTCCGGATTTCCCTATCTCTGACAGCAAGAGTTTGAGAATCCTCGCTGTCACTGTCACGAGCCCGAGGAACTCCCCTTCCTCGTGTGGACTTGCGAATAACTCCGCTGCCACGAGGAGGCACATTCTTTGTCCTCGGCATGATAACTAAGATTTCAAGGAGTAGATATAATGAGAACAAGGATTAAATGCCCTAAAGATGGATTATGATGAATATTTGGCATAAAAATGCAAGAAATGGGTATTTGGACCTGCAACCTCGGTCATACCGCCCAAGGGTCCGGTAGCACCGGACATGGGCATGCTACGCCAGTGGGTTCAGATGACCTACCAGACGCCTGCTTTTTCCAATACTTCGAAATTTTGAGTTTTGAGTAGATCGGTCCATTGAATGGCTCATATAGACATCACAAGTCAATTATCTACTCATTTTACCCAAAAATTTCTAGTTATTTTGCATTATTTCGCCGCATTTTGCATTTAACCCTAAAATATCAAAAGAGGACCCTTGGGCATGAAAAAGCGAGTAAAAACAAGGAAGAAAAAGGGAAAATAGTACCTTAGATCAGAGGATGAAGATGAGACCAAGAGATTTTAATATAGAGGATTGATTTGGGGGATTCTTCTCGGGAGATTTTGAGAGAGAGAGTCCTTGAGAGGAGAGAGAGAAAACGAAGAGATGAGAGGAGAACAACACGGGCAGGCCAAGGGAGAGATTAAGGAGGGTCGGTTACACCAGAAAATCCGCCAAAACTGCCCTTCCTACAAAAGCCCGGTATGACCACTCAAGGGCCGGTGCTACCGCCCCATGGGCGGTCATACCGGCCCTGACAGACTGAAAAACCTCTTTAAAAGCCAAAAGAGTTGTGGTTGCTCATATATTCATATTTTTAGGAAATGTCTTAATTGAGCACTCCAACTCGATGAAATAATCAAGAAAAAGAGGTCATCACAAATAATTTTATTAAATAGGCTTCTTTTGAGAGAAAACTCAATCTTTGAGAATAAGAGAACTTTCATTACATAGATTACACATTTTAGAGCATATATGAGTTCAAAATACCTTTTATGAGACTAGATATTGACACCCATCTAGCTCCAAGGCAATTTCTCATATTGTGCATTATAATAGATCAATATAGATCAAGTTTTGATTTTGAACAAAAAAATGACTTGGTTTGAAACATTTGTAATACTTTTCAATATAATGATCACTTGATAGAGCAGATTGAATCAAAGGTGAGATTTATGTATATATTTAGAGATGAAGTATTTAAAAAAATAGCATCTCCAAAAGAATTTAAAACAAAATAATTTTCAAATAAGTTGACTTAAGTGTTATTTAAAAAAGTCCCTTTTAAATATATTTGCACTTGTTTTTATATTTTTACATTTATAGGAATGTGGTATATATGAAAGAATATAACACTCTCCCTTTATGTGTTATCAATCAAGAATTCCAATCAATCAATAAGATCAAATGAAAGCCAAACATTTTGCACACAATCAAGTAACATTAGAGATATCTATGACATTTAATTCATTCCTCAGTTTACAAAACCTTGCTTCATCTAAGGGTTTGGTGAGGATATCCACTAATTGATCTTCGGTTCTAATGTGACTAATCACAATATCACCTTTGCTAACATGATCTCTTAGGAAATGGTGGCGGATATCAATATGCTTGGTTCTTGAATGTTGAACCGGGTTATTGGTTATTTTAACGGCACTTTCGTTATCGCACAAAAGAGGCACAATTTTGAAATTAATACCATAATCCATTAAGGTTTGCCTCATGGCCCTCATCCACAACAATTGGGCACAACAACTACCGGTGGATATATATTCGGCTTCGGCGGTGGATAAAGCTACGAAGTTTTGTTTCTTGGAGAACCATGAGACTAGGGACCTTCCTAGCAATTGGCAACTCCCGGAGGTGCTCTTTCTATCCACTTTGCAACCCGCATAATCCGAGTCTGAATAACCAATTAAATCGAACTTAGCACCTTTAGGATACCATAACCCTATATTTGAGGAATGCTTTAAATATCTTAGAATTCTCTTAACAGCTACTAAATGACATTCTTTGGGAGAAGCTTGAAAGCGAGCACACATACAAACACTAAACATAATATCAGGCCTACATGCGGTAAGATAGAGTAAGCTACCAATCATAGAACGATAAAGTTTTAAATCTACCGATTTACCTCCCTCATTTAGATCAAGATGCCCGTTGGATGCCATCGGAGTCTTGATAGATTTTGAGTCTTCCATGCCAAACCTCCTGAGCAAATCTTTCACATACTTGGTTTGACTCACAAAAGTTCCATTTTTGAGTTGCTTGATTTGAAGTCCAAAGAAGAAGCTCAATTCTCCAATCATTGACATTTCAAATTCCCTAGACATCATATCACCGAATTATTTGCAAAAATTTTCGTTAGTAGAAACAAATATAATATCATCAACATAAATTTGACATACAAAGAATTCTTCATCAATTATTTTTGTAAAAAGTGTTGTATCAACTTTCCCGATTTTGAAACCTTTTGAAAGTAGAAAATCTCTAAGCCGCTCATACCATGCTCTAGGAGCTTGTTTGAGACCATATAGCACCTTAGAGAGTTTGTAAACATGGTTTGGATATTTAGAACTTTCAAAGCCGAGAGGTTGTTCAACAAATACCAATTCAGATATTTGTCCATTTAAAAATGCACTCTTTACATCCATTTGAAATAATTTGATATCAAAGCAAGATGCAAAGGCAAGTAGGATTCTAATAGCTTCTAATCTAGCTACGGGTGCAAAGGTTTCACCAAAATCTAATCCTTCTATTTGGGTGAAGCCTTGTGCCACTAATCTTGCCTTATTTCTTACCACTATACCATTCTCATCTTGCTTGTTTCGAAATACCCATTTGGTGCCGATAACATTGTGATCCTTGGGTCTTTCAACTAGTGTCCATACATCATTGCGAGCGAAGTTGTTGAGCTCTTCATGCATTGAATTCATCCAATCCGGGTCATCTAGAGCCTTGTCTATATGTGTAGGTTCAAAGGAAGACACAAAGGAGTAATGTTCACAAAAAGAAGCGATACGAGATCGAGTTTGAACACCCTTACTAACGTCACCCAAAATTTGATCTATTGGATGATCCTTGGAGAGTCCATGATGAATTCTCTCAGGTAAATGTTGAGCTTGTTGATTACTCTCCTTCTCATCCACGTCAATGGGTTGAACTTGATTTGGCATTGCGGAAGTAGGGGGTTCAACTTGAGTGGATGAAGGTTGATCATCTTTATCCTCTTTTGGTTTGATGTCTCCAATTGTCATGTTCTTTATTGCTTCTCTTAGTCCTTCATCACCTACATCATCTAAATTTTCTTACTCTTCTTGAGAGCCATTAGTTTTATCAAATTCAACATCACAAGTTTCATCAACAAAACCTTTGTTTTTATTAAAAACGATAAGCTTTACTATTCGAAGAGTATCCAAGCAAGAAACCCTCATCACAACGACTTTGAAAATTTGAGAGCCGAACATCCTTTTTCAAAATGTAACATTTGCAACCAAAAACTCGAAAATAAGAGATGTTCGGTCTTCTTCCAATGAGAAGCTCATAGGAAGTCTTTTTCAAGAGATGATGCAAATAAAGCCTATTTGTTGCATGGCAAGCGGTATTAATGGCTTTCGCCCAAAAACTATCGGAAGTGCCATATTCATCAAGCATAGTTCTTGCCATCTCAATTAGTGTTCGATTTTTCCGTTCTACAACTCTATTTTGCTCCGGAGTGTAGGTGGCGGAAAGTTCGTGTTTTACTCCAAGTTCATCACAATAATCTTTAATTCTTGTGTTTTTAAACTCGGAGCCATTGTCACTACGAATTTTCTTTTTTGAAATCAAATTCATTTTGAGCCCTTTTTGCAAAACTTTTGAAAATACCGGAGGCTTCGGATTTATCATCTAGAAAGAAAACCCAAGTATACCTTGAATAATCATCAACAATTACTAAAAAATAAGAATTACCTCCGATGCTCTTATAGGCTGTTAGGCCAAACAAATCCATATGTAAGAGCTCTAATGGTCTAGATGTGGACGTGATACTCTTTGAAGGATGAAAACTAGCCACTTGCTTGCCGGCTTGACAAGCACTACAGAGCTTATTTTTCTCAAACTTTACATCTTTCAAGCCCACAACCAAATCATTTTTAAAAAGTTTTTTGAGTTGAATCATCCAATATGAGCTAGTCTTCTATGCCATAACCATCCTAAAGATGTTTTTGCAATCAAACATGTTTGGAGACATGACTCATTTGAGATGAAATCAACTAAATACAAATTTCCACATCTAAAACCTTTAAATACTAAAAAATTATCATTTTCTTTCGAGATCACTACTCCATTCTTAGAAAACATGCAAGTAAGGCCAAGATCACAAATTTGTGCTACGGATAGCAAATTGAAATTCAAAGTTTCAACTAATGAGACATTTGAAATAGAAAGATCATTTGAGATAGCGATTTTACCTAATCCTAATACCTTTCCTTTACTATTGTCTCCGAAAGTGATCTTGTCATGTTGTCCATTTCCCGATTCAAATGTGGTGAACATTTTCCGGTTACCGGTCATGTGTTGAGTGCATCCACTATCCAACACCCAATGCCGTCCACCGGTCTTGTAGTTCACCTACAAAAGAGAATCAAGTCCTTTTAGGTACCCAAATTTGTTTGGGTCCTTAGAGGTTAGTAACCAAGGCTTTTGGCACCCAAATGGCATTCTTTCTATGGCCAAGTATAGGAGTGCCAACGAATCTAGCAATTATATTACTCTTTTTATCTTTCTTAAGAACATAGCAAGAATCATAGACATTATTTTTAGATGCTTTACTTAAGGGGCAATCATTTGCCGAATGCCCTACATCATGGCACTTATAACAAAGCTTCCCATTTTATTTTACAAATCGAGGAGCTTGGTTATTAATCTTTTCGCCCTTTTTAGGAACATACCCTAGTCCTTCTTTATTGTAGGAGCATCTTTGACTATTTAAGATTTTGTTAAGAGCATCTTTGCCCTTAAAGCATCTATCTAAGCTCTTGCTAAGTTTGACTACTTGTTCTTTAAGTTCATTATTTTCTACCATTAAATTCTCAAGACATGGGATTGAGCTAGCACATGAAATTGATGGTATATCAAATAAATCATCACAAGAAGTAGATATGCCAGTTTTTGATATACAACATGAATCGATTTCTAGGCAAGATAAATCATCAATAATTTTGCAACTAATGCCTACATTTTGAGACTTTGAAAGGTCCTTAGCAAGAAGAGTCTCATGAGCTTTCTTTAGCTCCTCATAAGAATCTTTGAGGGAAAGATATTCTCTTCTCAAAGCTTTATGTTTAGACTTTTCTTTACCGAGATACTCATTCAAGTCTTCAAGCATATCCATTAGTTCATCATAAGAGGGTTCATCATCATCATTTGATTTTACATTAGAATCTCCTTTTGCCACAAGACACAAAGGAGTGACGAAAGGTGATGAAGCCTCTGTAAGTTCAAGCTCTATTGGTTTTGGTGATTGGTTTAATATTAATGCTTAATCATTGTTTAATGATAAATCTAATCATTATGAGACTAACATGTTTAATTGAGCTACATTCTTCTTAGTCTCAAATTTGGATAGAAAATGGAAAACCCAAGGTATGCACTCATATTCACTCTATTGTCTTAATGCATACTTAGGATTCAAGTTAAAAGATAAACTCTTCCATTGCCTTAGTCTAAATATGTGCATTATGTTTTCAAATCTATATATACATGAATGCACACATCTAGGGGAAGTTAATAATTTAACTTGATGTTTCAATTGTATTGATCCATGTCCTCTTGTCATATAATATAAAGGATCAAGACTTTGAAACAATTTTTTGAGTATATATGACTTGTGTAGTTGTAGTATACTCATTCAAATATAGGATAAACTCATATGTAATCTAAGATTGATTATGTGTATATTGATTCTATGTTCAATTAATTATATGCACATACTTAATGGAGTTTATTCTATAGTTGATGGTCTAAATGTATTGATCCCTTTCCATCACTCAAACATATTGGATCATTACTAATCATCAAATTGAGCATATGAAACTTGTGTAGTTATATATACTCATGTCAATTTAAATGAGTTTAAATTGAGTTCGATTGTCTTTCAATCAATCAAAGAACATTTCATCATGTGTTGATGGTGTCTCTTTGTTGATTAAAGACAAGCGGAAAGTTCTTGAGTATAATGAAGCATTAGTTGCATCAAAGTACTCAAGACACAATTAATCATTCAAATTGATTAGGATTGTGCTCAATCGATCTTAGAGGCATCCATTATGTGTTAATGGAGTACGGTGATGATTGAGACAACCATGTTTGTTGGACTAACATCTTCCATGAGTTGTGAAGTAGGTTGAGTCCAAGATAATAAAGAATCGGGAAAAAGAAGAAGAAGTCATCATGTGTTGATGAGCTTCAAGAGGTAATCTCGAAGTGAAGAGAAGGGCTAGAGAAGGTTCATCATGTGTTGGTGAACAAGAAGAAGAAGATTCGATCCTGGAGAGAAGATGATTGGAAATCATAAAAGCTTCAAATGGATCGCTAGAGGCAAAGGTATAACTAGCTAGGGCTAAGGATGTGTTCCTAGTCTTTTACCGGTCTCGGTGTTTGGTTGTGGGACCGGGTTGCTAGTTAGGTGCCGTACTATTAAGAGGGGTTGAGTCTTTTAGCTTGAGCTTCATCATGTGTTGATGAACTCAATCCGGTTCACTCTAGCTCACTCTCTTGTTTGGTGTTTGCATGGAGCTAATCATTTGGCATGTGTTGCAAATGGGTGAAGCTCGTGCATTGGATTTTGCATGAGCGAAGTATTTTGCATATGTTGCAAATAAGGGTGCTCGTGCTTGCATCTTAATTGAATCTTATTTGATTTGGTTTTTGCTTGGAGCTAAGTTTTGCATGTGTTGCAAAAGGAGAGAGCTCAAGCAACTTGATTTGTTGTGGTTGTTTGCATGATGCTTATAGATTTGCATGTGTTGCAGATAGAGAGCTCATGCTTAGGTGTTTTAGCTCGTGATTGGATCATGTGTTGATCATCACAAGGCTAAGCTTGGTTTATGCTTTGTGTTTGCAAAATGTGTTTTTGCAAAGTATTGATTTGTTATTTGCAAATGTGTTTTGCAAATAAACTGGAAGTTATGAGGTTCTATCCTAGAGCATGTGTTGGCATTTGCAAATGTGTTTTGCAAAGTGTCGGGATCATGTGTTGATCCTTACATGGCTAAGAGGATTGATCTTATAAGTTCGTGGTTTATTTGCGAATGTGTTTTGCAAATAAGTTGGAGTTGTTATTTGCAAATGTGTTTTGCAAATGAACTTTAGATTATGGGTTTCGATCCTAGAGAATGTGAATAGGGTTTGCAAATGTGTTTTGCAAATTGACTTGATCATGTGTTGATCATCACATGGCTAAGAGGATTGAGCTCATAAGTTCTTGGTTTATTTGCAAATGTGTTTTGCAAATAAGTTATACTTAATGAGATTCTTTGTAGTATGTGATTAACATGTGCAAATGTGTTTTGCATAGTGTTGTGATCATGTGTTGATCCTCACATAGATCAAAGAATGAATCTTTAATGGATTGGAGAAAAGTTTTTGAGAAAAACAGTGTTTTCTCCCCAAGACCGGTCGTACCGCCCTTGTAAGGCCGGTAGCACTGGGGGTCCGGTGCTACTGCAGTTTGGCCGGTAGCACCGCAAGGCCGGTGCTACCGTCTCTCTGGTCGATGTGGAAATTCCAGAGAGGGATGTTTTTGGGCGGATTGGCAGTCCGGTGCTACCGCCCATGGTAGCCCGGTAGCACCGGAGGAGGTCCGGTGCTACCGCTCCTCTGGCCGGTGTGAAAATTCCAGATGAGGTGTTTTTGTGTTCGGCTTGGGTCCGGTGCTACCGGGGTGAAGGCCGGTGCTACCGCCCGAGCGTTACCACCGCTCCCAGTTGGCCGGTGCTACCGGATTTCCTGCAACGGCTAGTTTTGTAGCCGTTAGCAGGAGGTCGGTGCTACGGTCCCGGCCACAGAGCACCGGAATTCTGGTTTTGTCTGCACTTCCCCCAACGGCTAGTTTTGGCTTGGAGGCTATGAAAGAAGGCCTTGGGGGGCAAGGGCAGTGGGGGTAGCAGTTGCTAGAGCATTTGAGTGTTTGTAGGTATTGAGTGCATGTGTTGCCCTCTTCCATTTGCTTCTTGAGCTAGTGTGAGCCTCAAATTGCATGTGTTGCAATTAGGAGAGGATTGAGAGCCTCTTGTGCATGTGTTGCACTTGAGGAGGATCCTAGTGCATGTGTTGCACTTATGAGGTCACCGGAGTGCATGTGTTGCACTAGGTGAGGTTCAAGCTAGAAGGCTTGACTTGTTACTCTTGGTGTTTACCGATACCTAGATGTCGTAGCGGCGTCATGTGCGGGAGCTCTCAACGGAGGTTGTGAGAAGCCCCGACAAAGTTTGTGAAGGTTGGAGCTCGCCTACCCGGGAGGGAAAAGGAGCTACCACTAGTGGATTCGAGGTGGGTGCTCAATTCGTAGAGCCGGTCCAATGTGTTTGGGCTAATCTCAACGTGGACTAGGGGAGACCGGCAAGTCTCCGAACACCACGGTAAAAAGTATCGTGTCTCTTGTGCTTGCATTGTATTCGTTATTTATGTTCAAGCAATTTATATTCATAGAACTAAATTGATTGATTGCTTGTCTTTAGAATTGCATATTCTTGTTAGAGATATAATTAGTTAGTGTACATAGTGAGCCTAGTTGTTTTAGGCTTTAATTGTCAAAACCTTAGTTTATTGCTTCCACATTAATAATTGTTAAGGTTTTGGCATAAGGATAATTAGGGGTGAATTGCTTTGTAGAAATTAGTAGAGAGATTTTAAAAGCCGCCTATTCACCCCCCTCTAGTCGGCATCCTCGACCTTACAGCTTCCTTGATAGCAATGCCGGCAAGATCCTTCTTCTTTGGAGGTGTATCATCCTCGAAAGAGTCGGAGTCCGAATATTCTTCTTCGGAATTCCACTCTCCAATGTGAGCCTCGCCTTTCCCGCCATTATTCAACTTCTTGAAGAGCTTCTTCTTTCCATGAAAGAACTTCTTCTTCAAAGGCGACTTGTTCTTATCATCCTTTTTCTTGGGACATTTGGAGGTAATATGTCCCTTCTCATCACACTCATAGCACCGAATATTTGCATATCGGTTGGTGCTAGAGTATTGTCCCTTCTTGAATTTTTGAGAAGCACTTGTGCTTGAGCGCCTTTTCATGAATTTCCTCATTCTTTTTACAAGGAGGGCTATTTCCTCCTCGGTGTCTTCATCATCATCGGAGTCATCAAGCGCCTTATCGCTTGACTCCACTTTCGTCTTGAAGGCGATATTCTTTTTCTTCGAAGTGCTTTGCTCCAAGAGCTCTTCCTTATCCTTCTTGTAGAGCTCATTTGTTATGAGGTTTCCAAGAAGTCCCGTTGGCGTCATTCTTGGCAACTCCGGTGAGTTGAGAAAAAATGTCACCAAGGTCTCATATTTTTCCGGAAGAGCCCTAAGCATCTTACGGACAATATCAAAATCGGTTAGTGATGCTCCAAGGCCCTTGAGCTCATTTACTGTGTTGTTCAACCGTGAATACATCTTATTGATGTTTTCATGGGGCAATATAATAAAACTCTCATATTTGATCCGAAGCATATGCAATTTGGCTTCTTTGACCGAGGATGTCCCCTCATGAATTTCCGAGAGGGTTGTCCAAATCTTATGAGCGGTTTCAAGGTTGCTCACTCGATTGAACTCATCCGCGTTCAAAGCACCAAAAAGAGTATTCATAGCTTGAGCATTGAGATGAGTGTTTCGCTCATCTTGTTCTATTTTGAGTGTGGGATTGACCCCCGGAGTGAAACCCTCAACTACAATTCTCCATATACTTAGGCTCATGGCCTTAAAATAAACGATCATGCGAATTTTTCAATAAGCATAATTCGTGCCATCGAAAAATGGCATCTTGCCTATTGACACCCCATCGCTAGCCATCCTTACTCTCTAGGCGGTGAAGCCCCAAAAGAGAGTCCAAGCTCTGATACCACTTGTAGGATCAAGAATAACTGACTAGAGGGGGGGTGAATAGGAGGTTTCTAAGATTTTCAAATTCTAATTTGCAATTAACAAAATCACTAAGGAGAGAAGCAATAATTGCAAATTTATAATATGATCTCTAGGGATATCTAAATCACTATAGCAATTCAAGTAGTACAATAAATAATTCTAGGCACAAACAATCTACTCAATTTTGCTAGAATATGAAATTTAGCACAAGAATGATGAAGGCAAATCACAAGAGAACGAACGACAAGGATTTTATCCCATGGTCTCGGAGACTTGCCGGTCTCCTCTACTCCACGTTGAGGTGACTTGAACCACTTCAAGCCGGCTCCACTCGCTTGAGCCTTCTTCGATCACTCGTGGTAGCTCTTCACCACTCCGGTTAGGCGAGCTCCATGCCTTCACAATCGACGGGTCTTCTCACAAGCTTCGTTGAGAAGATCACCGATGCCGCACGCCTCCAAGCCGTCTAGGAGGCGGCAACCTCCAAGAGTAATAGGTGATGACGCTTGCTCGATGTTGAATTGAGTGTCTAGAGGCTCAACACTAAATGCACCACTCAATTTTGCTTCCAACTCTCACCAAATGAGAAATTAATGCCCACAATTGAGTTGGAGACTTTCTAGAGCTCAAAGATGATCAATGAAGTCAAGAGAGCCTTTAGAATGCAGGTGGGGGGGTATTTATAACCCCCACCAACCAATTATAGCCGTTGCTCAAAAGTTGGTTAAAAACCTCCTGAGGGGCTGGTCATACCGCCCTTGGGCCGGTATGACAGACCCCCAGAAGCAACGGTCGCTACAGTGCATGTAATGCGCTGTCAATGACCGTTGTCTACATGGTCGGTATGACCGAAGAGGGCCCGATCATACCGCTCACCGGTATGACCGGAGGGCCTCCGGTCATACCGCCCACCATCGGTGCCAAAATGCACCTCTCTGGAAAAAACAGACCGGCCTAGGCCCGGTCATACCGATGGCCGGTATGACTGGTGGGGGGCCGGTCATACCGGCCCACTCCACCCAAAGCAAGGAATATCATTCCTTTTCTTCACAAGAGATAATTCTTTTTATGCAAGCCTTATGATCATCTAAATGCACAAGTATTGACCTCTAAACCTTTTTCGACACCGATCAAGCGGCGATAACCCCTCTTAATAGTACGGCGTCTATTCTAGCAATCCGATCTTTTCTCCAAACTCCGAGATCGGTAAAAGACTATGAAAACTCCTTAAATTTCATACCTTAATTATTTTTCACTTATGCATGCTCTTCCCTTTTTCTCATTTTGAGCTCCCACGCTCGTCAATCTTCGGACCAACCTATTCTGATAAAGCTCTAATGAAATAGTTAGTCCCTTTTCTTTGATTGTCATTAATTACCAAAACTCAAGATAAACTAGGGGCCTAGATGCTTTCACCGCCACCGCTGCAGCCTTCCTTTTTTTCCACCAATGCTATCATGTGCGCTGCCACGAGCTCAAGAAGGCTCTCGAGTTTGACGTCCTGATGCAGACCGAGTAGGCCGTGCGCGCCGGCACGTGGCACTGCAGCTCACGACATGAAGGCCAACCTCAAAGCGCGCCGCTGAAGGCAGCAGCGTGGCTTCTTGGGCGCCCTCGCTAGGAGACGCATGTGGAGGCAGATCCAATAGGTCGAGGTGGTTTTGTCCTAGAGGCTTCCAATTCTTTCTTTTCTTTTCTTTTCTTTTCTTTTTGCAATTTCTTTTCTCTCATCCCCAATTGTGTTGCAATCTTCTGCAATTCCTTTTTCTATTGCTTGAATCAGGAACTTGTTCCACTTTGTGTTCCCAATCAGAAGGTGGACAGGACCTTGGCTCTAACCTCGCAGAGCAATGACTAGACGGCTTTGCACTCGACGGTGAGGAACAGGCACGTCAAGGTGGCGCGCGCCGCTGAGCTCCACGGCCTCCAGGACGACACCGGCAATGTCAAGCGCTTCTTCACGCTGGCTCGAGAGCCCAGCATCCCCCGCACGGACAAGCCCTTCAAGATCAACATCGTCTTCGCGCACGACAGGGAGGGCACCTCTGTGCTCTTCAAGGTGCTCTCCATCTTTGCCATTTGGGACATCAGCCTCACCTAGATCGAGAGCCACCCTCACCACCACCGCTGCAACATAGTGGGTTTTGTGGACACCTCATTGCCCGCGTAAACCTTACGCGGGCTGTCGCAATACTCCGCATAAACACTTGCGGTCAATGTGGGAAATATGCGGTTCGTCCGTATTACCTCCCACTTGCATCCTGATCCTTATATAAGGGGAGGTAGAGTGTCTTTGTCATAGAATAAACTATATGTGACTAAACTACACTAATGTGTCTTGCGGCCCGGATGTCCCTAATGTGCCTTCGTTTATGTAAAGTGTATGCACAATCAAAACATCATTAACGGTTCGATATACAACACTTCCCTTAGACACTTTGCCAACACAATGTTTATATCTCACTAAAAACTCATTTCAAAAACCCAGTGGGAAAAACCGAAAGAAGAAAATAGTACAAAGCTCGCTTTCTTGCCATTGCACATGCTGTCTCATTAAAAACTTTTAATTGAGAAAACCAATTAGGACAAAACTCATCTAAGAGAAAAGGAGTACAACATCTTTTCATCCCAATGATAAAACATATATGAATATCATATATCTCCCACGAAAAATAACAACTTCTTGTGCCTTCTTATACCAATACCATGGACATGTTTTTGCAAAACTTGGTCCTGGTAAAGACCAGTGTTATAAAAACGGTATGCGTTCGACGAGTGGATGTGGTACCGTTAAGAGATTAATCGCAATACGACCGATTAATAGAAATTTAACGGATGATTATGCGTTCTTGTTAATATATTTATTTACATTTAGAATTAATTAGAAATATTTTAGTCATCCAAAGTTATTGTAAATTATCACTCTAAAAAACATGTTTTACATTTCATTGTTTATACTTCATCCAAAAGATACATAACATGAACACTATGACGCAATATTATAAACTAATTTATCATACTTAGTGAATAAAAATAAGCTATTTTCATGATTAAACGGAAAAAACGGATAATTAGTCGAAAAACTGTCGATTAATCAGATTATGAGGTCAATTAATAATTCGCGTGTGTTAATTGCACTCTGATTAAACTATTCATAACGGTTTAGTCACCGATTAATCGGCTGACTAATCTGTTGAGTCAGTCGTTTTTCACAACAGTGTAAAGACTTGGTACATAAATTCTCAATACTCTCACTTGTTTGGATTTTTTGTATTTCTATATCCCCATTCTCCTGCTGCTCATATGTGCATAAATGCTTTGGGAGTATATGCTTTGTCATATGCGTTATGACATAACTATTTCTCATTTGTGCAATGCAAGCTACATTATCCTCACTCATGTGTCGTTTCATATAGAGCAATAATTTCTAAATGATTTGTAGATGTAACAACAATGGACTATTTCACAGATCTCTAAGAGATAGTTGTACTTCCACTTAAAAATATATATCCAGTTTATGATTTGCCATTATAGGGTTAATAAAGATATCCAAAATCTGAGTAACCCGTTAGTTTTACATTTTGACAATCAGGATAAAAGAGTCCAAAATCACTTGTACGTTGTAGGTACCTGAGAATTCTTTTAATTCCATTCCAATGCCTATTCGTCTTGCTAACTTTTTTTATTGTAAATGCAATATCAAGCCTAGTATAATTGCAAGGTATAATAAGACTCCAATAGCACTTATGTATGGAGTTTTGGGTCCTAATATATCCTTATGTTATTGTAGGTCCAAACAGATCCTTCTCCACTTCCAGTGACCTAATAATCATGGGTGTTCATAGTGGATGAGATTTATCAAGAAGAATCTCTCCAACACTTTCTTGATGTAGGTGGTTTGATGCAGAAATATGCCATCAGTTAAATTCTCAATCTACAAACTGCACCAATATATGGGTTTCCCTAAATCTTTCATCTCAAATTCCATCTTTAAGTATGAGCTTGCTTTAAGAATGTCCTATGTGTTTCAAATTATGTTCAAGTCATCAATATATACTGATATGATGCAGAATCCACTCATGGACTTATTGATAAACACACATGGACAAACCTCATTGTTTACATATCCCTTTTGTAAAAGGAATTCATTCAGTCGATTATACCACATACAACCTGACTGTTTCAATCCATATAGTGACATTTGCAACTTGACATTATATATGCAGCCATATTTATTCTTGCTCATACATGAGACTTTCAATCATCTGGAATTTTCATATAGATTTCAAAATCAAGTAACCCATACAGATATGCAATCACAACATACAAAAATTTCATTTTCAGGTTTATTCCTACTGCCATAGCTATCAAGTAACGAAATGTTATGCCATCCATTACAAGAGAGTAAGTTTCATTGAAATTGATGCGAGGTCTCTGCGTGAACCCTTGTGCTACTAATCTGGCTTTGTACCTCACCACTTAGTTATGTTCATTCCTCTCTTATGAACACCAACTTGTGTCCAACATGAATAACATCATGAGGTGTTATACTATTGGTCTGATGACCTTCCTCTTGTTAGTGAGTTTAATTTATTCTTGATTGCTTCCTTCCACTTATCCCAATCATAACAATCCGTGAACTTTGCAATCGTCTTCGGTTCCGAATCCAAATTGTCAATATGGAAAGCAATTTTAGTCATAAAGCAGCTACTATTAACACATGCTTGTCTACAAATGGCTTCTCCCGTTTCCACATAGTTTGTGGTACACTCTTTATCCAATTCAAATGGTACTTTGTTTAAATCGATTAGCTCTCTACTATTTTCCAATATGGCAGAGTTTGAGTGTTTTCTTGCCCTAGTGTCAGTGGGTGTACTCTCCCTGCACTAGGCGCCTTCCCCTGTACTGTACATGGTGCCACCCATTGTGCTCCTGCACTGGGTAAAACATCCACCATACGTTTCTCATTCTTGTTCGGTTTATGGAGTTTCTTCCCTTGTTCAATGCATGTATTTTGCGGATGTCTTCGCAGTATAAGATCCTTAAAACTTGGATGTCTCCACTCTTCTTACTAAGAGTTGTCGAGTTAGATGTAGAACCCAAAAACTGGGATGGTTTTACTCATCTAAGTGTTTTCACCACTGGTATATGCAATTTGTAACTCCCTTATGATCCATGAAAGAATCTAGTAGCTTATTTGCAAGACTTTGCAAATCTATTATCCTCGGTACCTATTGTTCAGATTTTTCAGTGCATGGATCAACATTGTGAAGACTATTATCATGACATGATAGTTCTCGACATTCCAATTTAGGGTCCTTTCCTCCCCTAATACCGGGAATAGTTCTTCATTGAACACAAAATCAACATATCTCGCTTTTAGAAGATCCCTTATCACAGACTCTAAATATTTGATTAGAGACGAAGACTCTCAATTTATGGTACGGGCCATTGACGTATGCTGAGGTGGTGAGATAGTACATATATGACACAACCAAATTTATGCAGATGGGAAATTCTTAGCTCATTCCTATGTACTAACTAGAAAGGTGAAGACTTATGGTATGCATATGGTCGGAGTTATATTAATGTCAATGCATGTAATACGTGTCCCCAACACGAAGTTGGCAGTTTTGATTTCATCAACAAGGGTCGAACAATCGTCTTGATCCTCTTTATTAATGATTCAACAAGTCCCTTCTAAGTATGAATATGTGGGACGGAATGTTCCACTGTTATGCCTAAGGCCATACAACAAAAATCAAATGCTTTTGAGGTAAACTCTCCAGCATAATCCATTCATATGAACTAGATCCTATGATCCAGGGATTTGGCTCTTAGCATAATCACCTATGAAATTAGTTTGTCAAAGGCATAATTCCTAGTGGATAATAGACATACATGAATCCACCGAGTGGATGTATCTATTAGTAGCATAAAGTACCTGAAAGGCCTAGACATGGGCTCTATAGGTCTGAAGGACCATGTGGAGGTCCATCCATGTTTGTGATGAGTATTTGACTTTATTTGAGCAAGGTGTGCTCAAGTTTGAGTTTGATTTGGATTGATTTTCAAAATGAAGCAATTTGAGTTGTCTCTGCTAGGAGTGGCAGTACCGGCCGTATGGGCGCGGTAGTGATGAGTTGGATGGGTTTATTGCATATCATTGTGGGCATTGCTATGTGAGGAGTTTTCTTGTCTTTGATGGTTGCAGGGCGACGGTGCTAGGTCATGGTGAGGCGAAGGATGACCGGGACAAGGCGAGGAGCGTCGGAGGTCTAGACGGTTGGGAGATCGCCGGAAGATGATCGGAGATGGAGTTCGGGCAATTCAAGAAGACAAGGAAAGGAGATGATGCTAGCTAGATGCCGCGTGGATCAATGAGGGTCGTCGGATTGAAGTCTAGTTGATAGGTTAGCGGGTCTAGGTAGTATGCTTTGAAAACCGTGCAAGAAAACCCGGTATGTGTGTGGGTTTTGGGTTAGCCCTTGCATGGCTGTGTGTGTGGGTTAATCCTAGCCCTTAGATGAGTGCTCTAGGGTTGAGGGACTCATCCAAGGGTGGTAGGTGGCCCAAGAGTAGTATAAATAGGGGTAGAGGGGTAGCCTCCTTCCCTTGAAGTTTTTGAGGTTTTTGATGCTCCTTTGAGCTTTGCCCACATGAATGTGAGGCTTTGTAACCTATCCTTCCAGAAATGAAATGTTTCCTCAAATCATTTCTTTTCTTTGTGCATTTACATTATGTATTTAAATTACGCAATTTACATTATGCACTTACATTCCGCAATTAAATTCAGCACTTACATTCTTGCAATTTACATTTATGCAATTTGGATTTGCCTCCCCTCCTTCTAAATGCTGTTCTTCTAGGATGTCTTAAGGGTGTTCATTTGGTTTTACATCTTTCTTACACCCTTGGATAGACTAGAGATCAAGTTTTTTATCAATTTGCAAATCTGTCCAGAACTTGTTCTTCACATAGCAGTCAGTATTTGATTTTTCTAAAAATATATAAAAATCATTTTTAAGTGATTCTTTTTGGATAAGGTGCAGGACTCATATATACATCTGTATAAAATTTGTTGAGTCCACTGGTTGCACCGTTTGAGAGCTATGAAGTGAAAAATGAGCCTCAAACTTTCTGATCGAAGTTCCTGACCTTCTGTATTTCTTGATTTTTCATTCTTATTCTACAAAGATTTCTGAGGTGATTTTTGGTGGAGTGTTTCACGACTCTACTGCTCACAGGGACATAAATTGCCAAAAATGTTAGAGCAACAAAAACTCACCAACCACCTGTTCCAACTGAGGATAATTTCTGAAAATCTGCTTTAACTTTTCTGAAAAGAGACTTTGGTATTTTAGCTTTATCTCTTTTAGAAAAGAAGTCTTTTGAATTGATTCCTCTTTTGTTTGGACACTTGACAACCAGGATTGTGATTAAAAAAACCCCTCATATGATTCATGGTTCTTATCCATGCAAGCTAGTACACATAGTTGTCTAATTGTTCGGGTTTTGGAGGGTGTGCGAATATGAGAAGCACCAGTTTGAACGAAAATATTTGGGTGCTTTAGATTTTTATTGCAAGAGTGTTTGGAGTACTTTGAGTGGGGGAAATTTTATTTGGGATCATTCACCCCCCTCTGATCGCCATTTCGATCTTTCAAGGTCCCCATATTGTGAGGACACTCGGTGGTTTACAAGTCAGTGGCCAATGTTTGAACAGATGACTAGGAAACAAGTTGCACATAGACATAACATCAATCTGCTTCAAGTTTTTACATATAACAGAGTTCACACATACAATAGAAAGTAGGAACTTAGGGCCAAGTTTTACAGAAAGGAAGGACAACCTCACTCATAAAGACTGAGTAAGGTGTTGCTTGTGTCGGCGTGCGCACTGTGACGCTATATGCCCACAAAGCTTCGAAGAGGCGATCATGCCAGTCACGTTAATGTTTATGAACCATCTTTTTTAGGATCTGACCAAGGGTCTTATTGTAAGCCTCGATCAATCCATTCGCTTGTGGGTATTGATGATCTTCTGCAACTTGAAAGCTTTAGCATTGTTAGAGGTGATGCGATGTGAAACGCCAAAGCAGAAGTTGATGGTGTTGTCACTCTTTACTTCTCTTCGGGGCACGGGTTCAGCCCATCTAGAGAAATAATCAGTTGCCACCAAGATAAAACGATTCCCCTAGAAGATGGTGGATCGAAAGGGCCCCCAACATCTATACCCTAGACATCAAATGGCCATAACGACACCATAGGGCGTAACGGTGCTGGCGGTTGGTGTTTAAGATTACCATGAATTTGACAATTATGGCATGATCTTGCCACCGTAAGGTAGTCGGTCATGATTTCAGGCCAATAGTACCCGCTTATTCAGATGTTGTGGTACATCTTCGATCATGATTCGGATCTCAGCGACGACTAGCGGCACGTATGTGGGGCATACGGTCGGTTTGCCGACGATGTGCCATGGAGGTGGTACCCGGTCCAGCAGGTGATCAGCGACGGCACACTGCGCGTGTACGTTGAGGCGTACGGTCGATCGGCCGGGGGAACGACACGATCGGCGCACAAAGCAAAAGGTCTGTGTCCGGTTGCCCGACAACGGGAGACAAAGCGATGACGTAGGGTAGAACTAGAACCAATGTACAAACAAAGACATCATCACAAAATTTGAATTGATAAGCTCGATCAAAGACAATATACCTGGTAATGTTAGCAAGAGCGTTATTCGTGCTGATACGTGTTTGTATATTTGAGGTTGCGTTACTTAGCACTAAACTCACAAGAACATAAAAGTACAATAAGAGACGTAAGATGTAGATCTAAACTTTGTCTCAACGTTATTGCACTTTTGCTCGTGAGTTTGTGTGTACAATGTACAATATCTACTCTCCGTACATATAGAGAGGCGAAGTGTCTTCACGGTAGAATAAACCATAATACCTTCTAATAAAGCCTGAAGAGTTCCTGCCTCCTCCTTGCTTTGAACCGAGAGCAAGCCGGCTCGGCTCGCGGTTCGAGCCGAGTCAGCCGAAAAAAAATTACAACTAGGTCCTTTTTCCGAAAAAAAGTTATGGTTAGATCCTTTTTCCGAAAAAAGAATATATATTACGTTTAGGTCCTTTATGCGTTTTTAAACATTGCGCTCGGGTCCTTTTACCCAAAAAACAGAATTACGATTAGGTCCTTTTCGGAAAAAAACGTTCAGTTCTTTTTTTTTGGGAAAAAAATATACATTGCATTTAGGTCTTTTTTGCGTTTTTCTAGCATTACGTTTAAGCCCTGTTGCGGAAAACACAACATTCTTTTTAGGTCCTTTTCACACGTTTTCTCGATTTACTCGTATATGGAGCGTCAATCGCACGTTTTCTCGATTTACTCGCATGGAGAGCGACGCCCGCAACGTGGCACACTGTGTATAAGTTTCTAGTAGTATACTATGTGAGGCTGCTAAACTACGCTAAGAGGCCTTATGAGCCAGCTGCCAGTAATGGACTCTCGTTTGGGTCAAATGTCCACCTAACCTCACTTCTTCAACAGAGCGATATAAAAAAAAAACAACTGAGAGAATTGACAGCTTGAAGCAAATGAGAGGCCAAAATACACGTGCCACCTGTAAAATCAGCAAAAAAATCCCAAGCGGACGACCGAAAAAACTAGGAAACGAAGACGCAGCGCAGCAGCTATAAACTCGCACGGTCCGTCAAACCACACCAAGTCACCAACACATATATCCATCTCTCTCGCTGGAAATAGCAAACAAACAGCGCACCGCTGCCTCGGCTTCGATCCCCCCTATCCAGACTTGAGCCACGCGCCAGCCGCCGATGCCGCCGCCCCACCGCCGCCCTGCTGCCGGCGACCTCTGCTGAGCAATGGCCGCCGCCTCCGCGGGCGCCCAGAATCGCTGCGTCTTCGGTGCGGCCCCGCCCTTCTTTCCTAACCCCTCAGCTTTCTTGGTATCTTCTTTGGCTGATTTGATCCGGAGGTTTCGATTTGAGCTTCGGATTCGATTCGTTGGCTGGTCTGGTGCGGGTTACACGAGTAAAGCCGGTTCCTTTCCATCTATTCGGCGTCAAATGCTGCCACCTTGTTCTTCGATTCGTGGTGGATTTTCCTTTGTATTGGTGTAGTCGATGCAATTGTCGAGGAAGGGAAGCGCATTCGGCTGGTTCTGGTGTTGGTTTGGAGTTTAATTTGATTTCATTTGAGTTTTGGTATGGTTTAGGGTTTACCGCTCTTATGCTTCCGTTGACCACATATATCTTGCGCCTTTGGATTTTCCTTTCCCCTAAGAAAGGTGGCTTCTTTGATTGGGTTCTTTTGAATTTTGATGTGATTGTGCTCTTGCTCGCTAAATTTGTGTTGGTTAAATTGCTGTGGCATGTGTAGGTTAAATTTGCGTTGGTTTTTTAATTTGATTGCAGTTGGGAACATACCGTACGATGCGACGGAGGAGCAGCTCGTGCAGATTTGCGAGGAAGTCGGCCCTGTGGTCTCCTTCAGGTTTAATTGAACTGCGCAAACCCTAGAAGTTGTGTTTGCGGCACTAGTATGCAGGATAGTTGGTTAAGCTAACAAGATTATGCAAGTACAGGATTATATAGGCATATTGTTGGGTTGTAGGATTCATCAGTTAGTGACAAAACACAGATGTGCCTTCTGTTTATTCTCCTTCAAAATAAGGAGTTTCTTAGCCAGTGGTTTGGACATAATGGTTTCTATTTCTATGATTTTTTGTAAACAGCATTATACCGTGCAACACTGAGAATACGAATTACTTTTTATAGAAGTTCGATAGCTTCACTGCGCAGTACTACTAGGATCTCAAAACATGAGAGGTGAAAGGTGGGTTTTTTTTTGGGGGGCACTGCTTATCACTGCGGCCTTTGGGGTTTCAGAAATATAATGTTAAATTATTAGCGAGTGTTCTGTACTTCTGTTCTCCCTAATGTTATGGAGTTGAATTCTGGACTACACATGCAAACTAATTCTTTACCACAAATCACGGAAAACCCTTAAACTGTGTCTTCCTGATACCAATATGTTTGGTAGAATATACATGTGTGCTTCTTCTTAATCACGATTCATCCTAAGTGACATTTTGCCTAAAACTGGTTTTAATTTGGTGATGCTGAGTCAAATATCTTCTACTCCTGATAAGTTTCTCAACATTCGATGAAGTTTATATGATGCTGCTCAGCTATGACTTTGTTGCGTACTTACTGCTCAAAATTGCTTGCAGGTTGGTTATTGATAAAGAAACTGGGAAGCCGAAGGGTTATGGATTTTGCGAGTACAAGGATGAGGAGACTGCTTTAAGTGCACGTAGGAACCTTCAGGGTTATGAAATTAATGGCCGTCAATTACGTGTTGATTTTGCTGAAAATGGGAGGAACACTGACAGAAATAGAGAAAAGGTCGAAGATCCTCAGTTCATTACTGTAGAAGAACCATATATCTCACCTTGCAAGTCCTATGTTAAGATGAAAGCTTGTATCGCTTTGGTTCCCATGAATAATAATAGTAGTGTTTTCTCCAACCACCCTGTGTCGTGTTTCACTTTCTTCCACAGCATGTGTATGTATGTACAGCTGCCTAACTGTACATACACACGTTTGCTAATTACCTTGCCAAATTATCATTCTGGTACGGTGCATCATCTTTGGTATTGCGGTTCCAAAAATATCTCTGTTGTCTCATTTTTTCCTTCATGGAGTAATGTGCCAAAGCTGTTTGCTTAACAAAAGCATATATCATGATTGGAAGAACTTCACCAGAATTGTGCTGAATACGACGTTCTCTGCAACTAGCAAAAGAAGAATATTCTTATAGAAGATGAATACTTGGTCAATGCATCTATAATTGCATCTTTTTCGATATTCTCAAGCAAAAGGATTGGAACTATTAGTAAATTGATTGCTGAAATGATATATCCAATTGACCTTTTCTGTATGTGCATAAGCGCTTATAGTTTTCTTTCGGCTTGATGTTACATTAATACCTTTTTCTTGTAAAATAGTTGCTATGTCCTTAGCTGCTATCAACAGAATTTGTATCTATCCCCACACCAGTGACTGATGCTGATATATATATATGCCAGTTTTCGTTGCCAAAATGTCAGAATGCACACACAAGAAAATACTGTGCATCACAAGTTCACAACTGGATGTAGTTGATTGATTTATCGAGTGATTTACAAAAGGAAACAATTTTTATGCTAAATTATCCGGAGATCGCAGTGAAATAATCTTGCATGGTATAAATACATACAAAACACTAATTTCCACTATCCTGTCCTATCAACTTTACATATTGGAAATCATGTAGCTTCAATATTGAAATGGACTTAGTGCATGCTTATTTCATGCATAAACGGTAGAGAATCTCAACCAATTGAAATTGATTTGGTTTTAAACTTTCAGTGAAAGCAAACTTATTCTGGATACGTTTATGAATTGCAGGGTCGTGGAGGACCAGGAATGGCATCTAGTGTTGGTTGGTCTCATTTCATCATCTAATTTATGTGTATACTTTAAAATTTCTAATCTGCTGATTTTATGTTTGTGGATGCTAACATTGATCTCTTGATGGGATCCCGCAGATGCTCAGAAACAATTAACTGGGACTTCCATTGTAGGAGACACCAGCCTTCATCAGCATGTTGGTCTTCCACCGGCAATACATGCTGCATCTGTGATGGCTGGTGTTCTTGGAGGTGCTCAAACTGCCAATGTGCAAAATGGTTTACCTGTCCAATATGGGCTTGGAAATGACCCTCTTACTCATCATTTGGCCAGAATGTCAAGGCATCAGTTGTATGAAATCATGTCCGAATTGAAGGTTATCTTGAAATCTCAAGCACTTCAATTTCTTGAAGATTGCAATTTGCCCATCGTTAATTGTAGTTTGTTAATGCTTTTTTTTATGACAGACCCTAACTACTCAAAATAAGGACCTTGCCAAAAAACTGCTGCAAGGAATTCCACAGCTTTCAAAGGCCATATTTCAGGTTAGCTTTTGCTAATAGTGAATGTGCAATTAGTCAATTGCTTATTCTTTGTTACTGTTATTTTGTACTAGGTCTAATTATATTAGAGAATTTCTTATGTTGTGGAGTCCATATGAGATCCTTTTTTAACCAAAATTTGTGCCTCTTTTTTTGTGTGTGTTATGCTTCATTTTTCTTCAGACATTTTATCCACCTTTTTAAATATAATTCTAATCAACTCACATATTTTATATTTACTAATCTACATTGAAGTTTTCTTGTTCCAAATGTTTACTTTGCATATCCTGATGCTGGTTCTTACAGCTTTGATATAATTCATGGTTGTCTTGTGCTCCTGGATGGCACAAAAAAATCAGGTTCCTTTGATTTTATTGAACAGTTTTGCTTATCTGTTTGTGCGATATAAAATATTTGGCATGTTCACCTGGAGTTCCATTGTTGAAAAAGATGGGAGTTGGCTTCCTGTGCTCTTTATTTCTTGTGTTTTATGAATAACGAAAGGAGCTTGTTTTGAAATTCTTTTGTCCATCATTCAGTCATTGCTCTAGCATAAATGGAAGATTAGAACCTCCTGACTTTTCCCCTTATTCTAATGCAGGCACAAATAATGCTCGGGATGGTGACTCCTCAGATGGTATGTTCTGATTTTCTTTTGAGCTTGAGGCACCCAATGTTTTCTTTGATTCTGTAATGTACGGATAATCTATGTTTTGTTCAAATCGCAGATGCAGATGGCAAAGAGCCAACAACCCTCTAGCTCCTTGGCACAATCTTCATCTCACCTCAGTGAGCCATTTCCACAGCCTGATGCTATGATACCAACTGTTCCAAGACCGTCTGTGAGCTTGCCGGCGAATATACCACCAAACCCTACTGTCCTGCGGGAACCAACTGCACCACCGCATAATTTTCCTCAGTATCAGCACTCATCTCAGCCTCCAGTCAAAATGTTTCCACATGGACATCAGCCTGGGGTGGTCGCACATCCTTCAATGCTATCTCCGCCCCTCAGCACCTCTTCCTGTGTTCCTACTCAACCCCTTGCAACCTCAGGAGGCTTGATATCGCAAGTTCAGCCCCCATTTATGCGACAGCACCCTAGACCACCAGTTTTGCCAACAAGTGTACAACAACTACCTTTGACCCATCCTCATCTCCACCAGGTATTTTTCACTTGTAAAGGAGCTTATTGTAATTCACTAATGCTGTCTTAATTTTATGTAGCAAACAAAAGTTTATGATGAATCATATTAATCAGGCTGCCTAATGCACAGAACTCCTGTGAACTATGAAATTGATTCGTCAAACTGCCTTGTAGTCTAGTACAGTTAATTAACTACGCATCTACGCTTGGTTATGCTGATAGATGAACTGAATTGTTCTTTTCAAGTTATTTCACACTGTCTTTACAGACAAGATGCACTTTCATTTTACTATCCAGTTCCAGTCTTACTGAATAATATCTGATTGCAGGTTGCTTCTGCACCTGAGATACCACTGAAGGAAATGAGATTGCCTGATCAAACAAGTCATCTAGCAGAGTTAGCTCATCCTTTGAAGTTGCGAAAATTGGAGGATGGAACATCCACGCCTGGAATTGTAAACAACAGTTCCACTGTTTATTCTGATCCATCCCAAGTAGTGGTCCCCAGTGGACCATCAGGGAGCTATAGTTCTGGTGCTGTTAGTTTTCAGCAACCAGAGAATGAAGTGTCTCAGGTAATCCCCTTGCAGGTTTTCTGTTATTTTATTCTACCTGTCTATATTTTCATTTTCCAATCTGGGAGATTGGTAAGCAACTAGAAAACCTGACCTATCTAAACATTTGGTATCATTTCTGCGGAATTGAATTGATGCACAAAGTTTCTGAATGATTCATAATTTTCATGTGTTCACAAATCCAATTTTGCTCGCTCTGCTGCAGCTCACGCCTGATGTTGAGTCAGCTCTTCTGCAGCAAGTCTTGCAACTGACACCCGAGCAGCTGAGTTCATTGCCAGTAGAGCAGCAGCAGCAGGTGATTCAGCTTCAGAAGATGCTATCAGCTGGTAAATAGCACCAGCTGAATCGGCACACCAAAATTGTTAGTTAAGCTGCGTGGACAACATGGCAATTAGTGAAGAAACTGGACATGACCGTCGATTTGTCGAGCCACCACACCTGTAACTTCTCAACATTGTTGGCATCTGGGGCCCATCAGTTTTGCTCCCAATTATTCAGCTGGCATTCTTTGTACGTTTGGGGATAAAATATGTGATGGGAAGAATATGTTGTGAAAAAAGATGTTTATTGATCATCACTTCTGTAACATTAGAGAAAAAAGAATAACCCGTATCCAGAGAAGGGAGGCGCATTTGTGTTCCCATATGGTTTGTAGCGTCAGATCTTTTTTCTTCAAACAAACTGAAAGCTGTTGCAGATAGGCATCGGATGTATGCATGATGAGCTCTAAATTTGTTGTCTTGCTGTCGTGGTTTCCTGTGTTTACTGCTTTTCTCGTAACGTTGTTGCATTGCTGCTGCTTGCTTGTTGTAATCTATTCTTTTCAACTTCGGTGCCGTTTGGAATGGGGATTTTTTTTTCTTTTTCAAAATCCTGTGAGAATTGGACTGAAAATCCTGCGAAATTCCCGCTGCAAAGGGACCTTCGCCGGTTGATAGAAACTTGCCATGATGATGCACTGATATATCCAGATACCACCTCCCGCCGCATTGAATCGATCTCAAATCGGCCCCGGCCGGCGGCCGCGCCACCTCTTCCGCCGTAGAAATCACCCCGCTCCTCTCTCCCGTCGTCCCGTGCCGGCCGCCGCCTCCATCCTGCCGCCTCATGGACACCTAGCCCCAACCCTCCGACGCGCCGCCTGGCGGCCGAACGGGCGACTACAGTGATGGCAAGACGCCGCGATCAGCCGTTCAGTGCGCCGAAGTAGATCTCTTCTCTGCGGAGGATGGCGCCATGGCCGCCACGCCAGGAATCTCTCCCGCAACGAGCCATTCATTCCATGCGAGTTCTCCAACTACCTGAATGTGCCTGACACCAGGTATTAACATCGAATATGCTTCTACTCTTGTTAATCTGCACTGTGATCTCCTGTATTGTACTGTATTTCTGTATTGAGGCATCTTGATCTTTCTCTCTGGTGGTACAATTGCAATATACTAAGTATATATTGTACCAGAGGCTATTAACCATACAAGAGAGATGCTTTAGACATTTCTTGTTTAAAGTTGCACAAAGAATAAAGCATAAATGAATGATAGACGGTGATTACTTACTCTTCGCTTGTTTCAAGATTTGTACGACTTCTATTGGGAGGAAGAGCATAGAAATACTTCTTTAAACGTATTCTGTTGTGTAATTAGGTCCTTAAAGTTCAATTTTACTTTGACAACTCCCTAACTTAATTGTATACTTGCATTCAACCATCATTTAAGTAGTTGAAAGAATGAGCAAGTTATTTTGGGGATTTAGGGATTTGACAGCAAAATTTTGAGATCCAGAGCATCCCACCATGGCCTGTAATGTCATTTTCGAGACCCTGAACAAACTAGGTAAGCTTAGAAACCTAAAAGGATACAATTCACATTAAATAAAAAAGCCAAACAAATTCGACAACCTTCATTGCGATTTACTCCTAGGATTTGCTTAGAGCAAGTTAAGACTTGTTACTTGACACTTACAAATAAAAGGTCAACCTCTCTGTATGATCAGTCAGCATATGAACTGAAAGTCGAATAGGAGCAAATTTATCAACTGATTCCCAGTTTGGAATAGTTTCTGATTGTGTAAATTCTGGATTCTCTAAAAATCAGGTGGGTGACAGTTTCTGATTCTCAAGAATTCAAATTCTAGATTCCCCAAAAGCTTCTCCCACAATCAAAAGTAGATTTATACATAAAATCAGAAGCTACCATCCACCTTATTCTTAAAAAAGCTAGAATTTTTATAATAAGAAATTATCCCAAACTAGGCCTAGTATCCATTATAGATACATGTGAATAGACTTGAGCAAACTGCGGTTCCATCGGCAAGTACTCCGTTCTATTCCTTTTGGGGCCTGGCACATTAATATGGTTAGACAGGCCAAGCTGTGGGCCATATGCCAAAAAGTTGGATATGCTGCATTAGCTATTGGGCCTAATTTTCCCATCAAAGCTTGGCCCTAAACACAACGCAGGCTGAGACAAGCCAGTTGGGCTCGAGCTGGGTACAATTTCCTCGATTTTTTTTCTTTAATGTTTATTTATATTCTTTCTTTTTCAAAACTAAGCGTTCGAACTGAGAAATTGTAAAAATGGGTGCCGGTCGCCCGTATATGGGGCGATCGCCCCATATACGGGCGATTAGTGCCGAATGAAACGGCGAAGTAACGGCCAAATGGGGGCAAAATGGGCATTGGCACCTATCGCCCCCTATATGGGCGATCGCCCATGTAGGGGCGACCAGTGGGTTTAAAAGCGCTGCATTCGGCTGAGCCAAGCGGCAGAGAAAGAAGAGAAGGGCCGAGCGCAGAGAAAGAAGAAAGAAGAGAAGGAAGAAAGAAAGAGAGAAGAGAAGAAAAGAAAAGGAGAAGAGAAAAAAAGAAGAAAAAAAAAAGGTAAATATCGGATTCTTTTTGTAGACTTAGCTTTAGGAATTTTTTTAGAGATAATTGTAGGAATTTTTTTATAGGTTGTGTAGTATTTGGATATTTAAATTAACATTTAATATTTAGGAATTTGTTGTAGTATTTAGAAATTTTAGGATTGTGTATTGTTTAGAAATTTTATGATTGTATAGTGTTTAGAAATTTAATATAGCAGTTAATATTCAGAAATTTAATATAGTATGTAGTATCTAGTATTTAGAAACTTAATGTAGTATTTCAGTATATGCAAATTTAATGTAGTATTTTGTATCTAGAAATTTAGTTCAGTAGAAACTATAGGCAATATTTAGAAATTTAATTTGGTAGAGTTGTGTATTAGTAAGTTTATTATGTAAATAATGTATTAGGCAATATATACAAATGTAATGTAGTAGAAATTTAATTTAGTAGGGTTGTGTATTACTAATTTTATTATGTAAATAATGTATTAGGCAAGATATATAAATATAATGTAGTAGAAATTTAATATTAGGTCAGTATGGTAGGCTAGTCGAATGACTTATTTATAGTCGAATTTTGTAGTACGATCAATGTACGTTGTGTATATTGTATTTTAGAGTAATATTTTTCCGCTTGACGTTGCGAAGATGTCGAGAAATTGTATTTCCAAATATTTTATGGAGATGGGGAGATAGCACAGGGGCGGATGGGTGGATTTATCATCATTTTCAAAAGTCTTACGGGGCATATGCGCATCGAGCGATAGGACATACAGGGGTTTGTTGGAGTAGATGTCTCGGATGTTCGGTTTGGATGCCTGCATCGTCGGCCATGGTCGAGCAGAGTAAGCCGCGCAAAACTGCTTTTACGGAGGGTTGATTCCTATTAACTCGACGTCAACATGGAGGAGTTATGTTGGTTTTGCCGTAGAGCGGGTTGGCCGCTCATGTTGTTGGTACAATGCTACCCAGAGCTCCATCGGTGTCGCAAGTTCGTGATGTTCGGGTGGACATTACGGGGGGGCGCAAATTTAGAAGGATGCAAGAGGAAGGCGGCGAGAACCCTGAGACGAGGAGCACGAGACTGGCGGTGGCGAAGGATCGGGGCGAGGAGACAACGGTGGAGGCGCGAGGGTGGCCGACGAGGGGGAGGAGGTGGAGGACATAGTTGACCTGATGGAAGAGGAGGACCGTGCGGATGAGGAAGTCCCTGATGGTGAGCACTCCGACGAGGAGGACAACGCTCCTGAGGTGCCTATCCTTGGTGCGTGGATCAATTACAGTTTCGAAGACCTAACAACGAATGAAGGGAACACTGATGCATGGGAGTATCGTGAGAACGAGGTGACGGAGGGGGCCATATATAAAGACAACGAGGCTGTGATGGATGTGGTGAAGTACTGGGCAATGTCTCTCCGGCGGCAATTTAGGGTAGTGAAGTCCAGCAAGGAGTACGACGTGAAGTGCGTAGTTTATTCGTGCCCATAGCGGGTGCATGCATACAAGGGGAAGTGGAAGGACTACTGGAAATGCTCCATAGTGATGGAACATAATTGCGAGTTGAAATAAGCGGAGCAGGGACACCGTAATCTGTCGTCCACTTGGGTGGCAAGTGTTTTTTATGGTCAGATCGTGGACAATCCGCACCTGCAGCCTCGATCTATTATCACAGCCGTGGAGGAGAGGTTTAAGTACAAGATTAGCTACGGAAAGGCATGGAGAGCGAAAAGGACAGCTCTGGAAATACGGTTCAGGACGTACGAGGCTTCCTACGAGAATATTCCCCACCTGCTGAGGGCAATAGCACGTAGGAACCCCGGTTCATCCATCGACTTGCGGAGTTTCCTGCGGGTGGTGTGTGCGCGGGTAAGTGGGTCTTGCAGCGTGCATTCTTCGCCCTGGGCGCATGCATAAATGCGTTCCGGCACTGTCGTTCGATCATTTGCATGGACGGCACATTCCTCACTGGGAAGTATAAGGATGATTCTAATCTGCGATCGCGGTGGACGCCAACAACCGTGTTCTCATCGTTGCATTGGCCTTCGTGGAGGGGGAAAACACGGAGAGCGGTATCGTTCCTTGAAAGAGTGAAGTCGGCGCTTGTTCGGACAGGCTCGATGTTTGTGTCATCCATGACCGACATGCGAGGCTGCTAAGGGCGATCGTGGATATGCAACAAGGGTCCGCCGTCGTGGGAGCAAAGAAAGTGGCCTGACCAAGAGCGTGTGGTGCATGAGGCACATGGGTGCCAATTTTTTCCGTCAGTTCAGGAACAAGGAGCTTATGAACATGTTCAAGCGGCTGTGTAAACATAACCAACGGAGGAAGTTCGACGCACTTTGGAGGACATTGGATGAACTAACGAAGAAGCAGTCAATGAATCCAAGAGATACCGCTGGTTCATCAAGGAACTCGATGGTGTACCATGAGCAAGGAGAGGACCCCACAGCTTTGTGTGCGCTCCCGACAGATGCCCTAAACATTCGATGTAGGCCGGGGACCAGCATAAAGAGTTTCACAGACTGGATACGGCACGAGCCTTTGGAGAAATGGTCCCTTCTGCATGACGAGGGTGGCTCGCGTTACGGAATCATAACAACGAACCTGGCGGAGATTTACAACTGGGTAATGAAAGGCACCAGATGCTTTACACTGGTGGGTATAGTTGAAGGTGTCTTACTAGGGACACAGAGATATTTCATTGAGCGATACAAGAGCTCCGCAGCATGTATGTCGGACAATCGACTGTCGTACTCAACGGTTGTATCTACGTACATGTCCAAGAAAACAAGAAAGGCGCAGACACATCGGGTGACACCGGAGAGTGGCGTGGAACGGAGATACCACGTGCACTATGGTGACCGAGGTCGCAGGGGTGCCCACCGAGAGGACTTCCATCCGCGGCATACCCGAGCACCGATCGCGAGTGCTCCTGCCAGAAACCACGCCTGCTGCACTTGCCGTGCTCGCACATCATTGCCGCTGTCGCCGAGACGCATCAATCATGTCGTCCGTTCAGCTCCCCCTACTACTACAAGCAAATTGTTCTCAACACGTGGCATCACGAGGTGTACGGATATCGAGTGGATGGATCGTTCACAACAGCCCCCCCTCCGGACCATCGATGGGTACCGGACATCCGAATGTTGAAGCTGAAGGTCGGGCGTCGAAGGGCACGACGCATTCGGAACGATATGGATGAGTCCGAGGCACGTCGCAACCGCGGATAATGTAATGTTCGATCTTCTTCGTGATCTTGTAAGATTCGATCATGTACCAATGAATCACAGCCAATAATGTAATTTTCGCACTTCCAGTAAGTTGTTACTCGCGTCATGTATTTTTCGATGTACCAGTTAGTTTTTATTCGCATCATATATTTTTCGATGTACTAGTTAGTTGTTATTCGCATCATGTTTTTTTCGATGTACCAGTTAGTTGTTATTCGCATCATGTTTTTTTCGATGTACCAGTTAGTTGTTTTTCGCATCATGTATTTTTCGATGTACCCATTAATTGCTACGAGGATAATGTAATTTTCGGCGTTGTGTGCCTCATCCAACATATCTTCATCTTTTGTATTATTTGTTGAGTATGGTATAATTCGTTATTTCATATTTTATTTTGTGTGCACATTTAATTACTGACAAATTTGTTGTATTTGCTTTGTAACAGGCGACGATGACGCGACCTTACCCTGAGCTGCTCGACGTGACCGTCGATGCGACCCACCGGTCTAGGTACTCTGTAGAGCAGAATGAGAGCTAGGGACACTCCGACCTCGGGTGCCCAATGAGTCGCCGCATTGACCTCACTTGGGTTCCACGGTAGTCGCCAACGCTTGCACTCTTTTACGCACATGTATTTACCGTGAATGCAATTTATTGACACAATGCACTACATGCAAGTTGCGGCGGTGGCTTACTTCCTCTCTCAGAGGATGGTGGAGCGGTGGCGCCTGTTAGAGGGCAGGGAGGTCCCGCGGTTCGGGTACGACCGGTCCCTACTGGCCGCACTTGTGGACCGGTGGAGATCGGAGACGCACACGTTCCACCTTCCGTGCGGAGAGATGGCTTCGACGCTGCAGGATGTGTCGTACCTCCTAGGCCTCCCCTGTGCGGGTCCGGCAGTTGTGCCGAACGACGCCCCCGTCACGTGGCACGCGGAGTTGTCCGCGTGGTTCGCCGTGGTGCAGCGGCACCCCCAGGCAGCTCCCTACCGGCCTCTTAGGCAGGGTGAGCGGCACGGACTGACGAAGGCGTGGCTGCTTCAGTTCACGACGAGTACCTCTTTCTTTGCGAATTAACAGAGAAGCGCTAAGTTGCTGATAATGTTTGTTGCGAACACTGCAGGCACAGCTTCTCCACCCGCAGGCAGAGGAGGAGGACGTGGCCCGACATCTCGAGGCATACCTCCTGTTGTTGTTCGGTTGGGTAATGTTCCCATCCTCCCACGGGAACACGGTGGACCGGCACCTGATCGAGTACGCCCAGCACATCGCCGACACCTCGGAGGAGGAGGTAACACACTAAGTTCAAATCTCGTATCAGCGGAGCACGTCTAACTTCCCCATTATAAACAGATGATGCAGTGGTCGTGGGCCTCAGCTGTGCTTGCGGCGACGTACAGAGGTCTGTGCGACGCCGTCTCTAGGGCGGAGCAGGACGCGACGATGTTGGGTTGCGTCCTACTCCTTCAGTTGTGGTCCTAGAAGTGCTTCTCCGTCGGCAGGCCTGTTGTTGATATCGCACCGTACCCCCAGGACCTTTATGGAGATGACCCGGTGGACTGGCCCACCATGGGCCACTACTGGGTTCGACGACAGGTATGCTCCCTCGTATCTTTTTCCCCACTAACGCACTTGTATAACCTCCGCCATTTCTTATTTCCTCGCAGCGGACATACGCGCACCGACAGGTGAGGAGGTCCTACCTCGAGTTCGTTCGGGAGTTCGACCGCCTCCACGATGAGGACGTGCGGTGGACGCCATACACCGCGTACGACGTCCACGCCCGAGCACCTTACGGGGTCTCCGTGCTTTGCACGCGAGATGAGGCCTTCTGGCTCACCCGTAAGGTCCTCGTCTTTGACCTGTGTGTAGAGGAGTACTCCCCGCACCAAGTGCTATGGCAGTTCGGCCTGTTCCAGTCCTTTCCCTTGCCGCCTCATCACGTTGTCACGCGTGGCGCTCACAGGTACTTGCCCTGATCCTACTACTCCGCATCTTTGCAAAATGAATGTAGTGTGTACTTCCTGTTTTTGCATTGCAGGATGACTCGGATGGGTGCTGCAGTGGGCACTCAGTTCGCGCACCGTATGCAGCCATGAGCGGTGCAGTGGGACGCCGCACTCGACGAGAGGGTCACCTAGACCCGGCCGTACGACCCTGACATGTATGATAAGTATATGGAGTGGTTCGCCCCACGCACTCGCCTCAGGGTGGGGTACACACCAGCACCGTATGTCGCACGGCAGGCATCGATGACGGACACGTACCCTTCACAGATGTCTCAGAGGGACAACTCCTCGGTAAGTGTCGCAATCGAAGATACATGGTCACGTCTTTTTCATGTAAATTACGTAATAACAATCTGACGTTACATGCAGGCACATCTCGTTGGGGAGGTTGAGGCGGAGGTTATCTCCATGTTGACACACCTTCGGGTGGGCATACAGGTGACCATCGCCGAGGCCGAGGCAGCTTGGGATCGGGTCCTCGATAGGATGAGGCGATTGGGTCGCGGTCATCACCGGGCGCAGAGACGCCACGGACGCAAGACACCACGCCCTGCGCCCAAAGACTCGCCCTACCCCGCCGATGCCTCGTTACGCTCCCACGCAGCTGCAATGCAGATAGTGGGCTGAGGAGGCTCCTTCCTCGTCTCGCCCTACCCCGCCGGTTCCTCGTTACACTCCCACACAGCAGCAGTGGGGACAGTGGGCTGCGGAGGCTCCTCGCTGCCTCGCGCCCAAAGAGACCCGGGTGGTTTCGACGACCCTGTGGACGTCGAGTTCGACCTAGAGGAGTACCTTTCGACTGATTACCTCGCCCCCTCTCAGCTCTCGGGAGCGCCGCCACAGGACACGCCCTCGTCGCCGCCACACTACTATACGCCTGCACCGCACGGCCGGCCTAGGAGGGACGTCCATCCACCGTTGCCACTCACCTACCCCACGGGCCAGATCAGGAAGCGTGGCCGTGATTGACTAGTTGTACAGTCGTATTTTTGTAATGCCTTTACGTTCAGCAGCATATTGTATAACTGTCCGAGTTAGTAACATGAGAGCCTTATCACTTTAAATTGTGCAAATCCATGTATGCATTGCCTGCCTATGCCACACGACGTGACAACACACCAACGTCTTGGTGCACCTATCGCCCCTAGTTGGGGCGATCGCCCTAATATGGGGCGATCGCTCCATACCGTGGCGATATCGGCCCTTTATAACATTCGTTCTCACGAGCGGTCTCGCAAAGACGGCAGCGAGTGAGGAAGAAAGAATAGAGGAGGGAGGAAAAAAATTCAGGATCAATCGAAAATACCGGCGTGCAAGTGCAAAGGGAAAGGGGAAAGCAAAGGAAGAAGCAAGTGCATGCTCGCGCAATTTAGCGTACCAAGATCTCTTCCTACCTTGTGGAGCTGTAGCACCCATGTGTATGTGCGGAGATCGTTGCAGGCTTGTCCGCTCTTGGGAAATTCCAACTTGGAAGAGGAGGTATTGGAAGTGCCGCAACTACGCCTTCGATCCGCCGGAGAAGAGCCTAAAGGATCGCCGCATATGGTAACAATCGTACGGCTTACGTAATATTTGTGAATGAAACTTTGCTAATTTATGTTTTATGTAGTCACCTCCGCCACTGTGTGAATTTGAGCAGTGGTTTGATACGGAGATCAACCCCGATGACCGACGGCTTCTTGACCAAGCCAACCGGCAGGACGAGTTCACGCGGTAGCTTCAAGAGCAGCGCGATGCCTCACGCGAGGAGGCACGTAGGAAGGAGGCGGAGGAGAAGGAGGCCGACAGAGAGAGGAAACGAGAGAGGGCGCGGCGTGCGAGAGATGCCCCACCGGAGGCATGGGCGAATGAGAAGTGGCCTCGAAGCACTCAGTAGACGTCTAGAGTTAACATTTCGAATTCCTTGCTCGTGGTACTCCTTCCTGTTTTAAGCCATAATAAAGAGTGTGGCTTACCTTATTTTCCGCAGTAACCTACGGTTAGACCTTCGTTATGATATTTCACATGCTGCCGAAAAGGCTTAAGCATTTCATTGTTGTCTCGACGTTCCATTGTTGCCTCGACCATAATACTTTGGGTTATTGCACTGGCAGGATTAATATGCAAAGCAAGTTGTAAATAAAACATTTTCCCGCCATATGATACTGCATATATCGAAGAGCAAACCTGGGCCGTTCTCTCTACAAATTACATTTCAACATGATATTTCGCGGGCTGCCGAAAAGGCTTCAGCGTTCCATTGTTGTCTCGACCATAATACTTTGGGTTATTGCACTAGCAGGATTAATATGCAAAAAAGGTGTAAATAAAATATTTTCCCACCATAGGGTACTGCATATATCAAAGAGCAACTCCAGCTTGTTCTCCCAACAAATTATATTTACAAATGATATTTCACGGATTGCCGTAAAAGCTTAAATATGTCATGCAAATGAGGCTACTTACAATCATTTGGTTTATTCAACTGAGTTTATTCGTAATTTTCCCCCTAAAATGGACACCTACCACCCTACGAACAAGACATATTTATTTCAGGATTTTTCGAGGTATGGTTTGTATAATTTGTTCATAATGCACTAAAAAGTGTTTACGTAAAATTGATTTACCTTGTTCTAGTTGGACCTTACTAGTAATGCGACTACCCCTAGTCGCTTGTTGGTCCGGAACAGACGATTTTGGCCAATACATAAAAAATAATACAGTATATCAATACTAAGAGGTACCACGTACTTAAAGATCGTTGTTTGTAACTTATGACCATTTTCATATAAATTATTTATAATCAATACTAATAGGTATCAATTCTTTAAAGATTTAAAATATTAAAGTACATCAGTACTATGAGCATTTTCGTTATTTCTGTCATATTGATTATTCTCGAAAAATTAATTATGAATTAAAATTTTCTATCCAATTGATTATTCTTGGAAAATTAATTAAGACCGGAGCCTAGTTTTGCAATTTTCAAAACCGAACGCCTAGTTTTGAAAAAAAGATTAAAAAAAATATTAAAGAAAAAAATTCATCCTTTCTCTTTTTTTTCTTCTTGCTTTTATCTTTTTTTCTGCTTCGCTATCGGTCAGATGCCCTGTCGCCCCTTTCTTGGGCGATCGCCCCTATCTCGGGCGACAGGGGGGCCCACCACCATCTTCCGTCACAGCACCGTTACAGCACCGTGACCTAGAGCACCTATCGCCCGTGTATGGGGCGATCGCCCCATACACGGGTTATAGGCATCTACTTCTGCAATTTTTCACCCCGGTCGCCTAGTTTTGAAAAAAACATTAAAAAGAAATATTAAATAAAAAAAATTCCAATTTCCTCAAGTCTACATGTGATTACTCAAGTGGTCATTTGGATCATGTGTTTTGTTAATCAATTTTGTGTAAACACATTTTGGGGTGAATTTTAGCAATACGGAGTTTAAGCTGTTATTCGGTTAGGATCGCATTTAGTGAAACATTGTTGAGCTGAAACTGACTTTCAGATGTTTAGCTATTTTTTGGTTTTTGAGTTTTGTGAAAAACAGGTGGGGGTTTTTTCTCTCATAAAACTCATAATTTGAGTTTTTTTGAAAACTGTTTTTTGTTATTCTGGTTTTATCCTAGACTATCAAACAAAGATTAGGTTGCGAGTCCCCAAATCTTGCCTAACTAAATCTAGTTTTAATAAAACTCGAGATCCAAACAACCCCCCAGAGTATATAGTGGGAAAAGACCCACGTTTTCTTAGTTATGGAGCTAATGATAACCGGTATGTAGTTTCTACATGACAAACTTATACCTCTCATTAACCTCTCAGGCTAGCTAGCGAACATGTATTTAAGGAGTATATGAACATATGTTGTACTACCTAATAATATTTTTAATACTGTAAATATTAAATTGTCTTACTTTTAGAAGAACAGATTAAATTATCAAAAAAAGTAAAACTATTTATAGAAGTACTGTTGTCGGTGTTTCGAGCACCGGCGAGTGAATTTTTTAGTCAAGGGGCCGCGCGTTCCCTCTCCTTGAATGGTTAGACTCAGGGAGCCCAAGATGTATACTGGTTCGGCCCGAATGTCCCTACTCCAGTTCATGTGGTGGTGCTATATTGCCTCGAGTGCAGATGACTGCGTGGTGTTTACAAACGAGAGCTAAGAAAACAAAGAAAAGGATTCGATCGATCCCCCTCCCGGAGGACCCTACCTCAATTTATATAGTCGGAGGGAGCAGGTTATATGGGAAGTTGGGAGAGGAAAGGATGAGGTGCCCTAGGCTAGGAGTCCTGGCTCTTGGTCTTGGCGATTTGATCGGTCGTCCACTTACCCCACGCCGGGTCGGTGGACTCATCGAGTGGCGTAGTTTTTCGTGTAGTCAGGGAATGGCGCTCCTACCCTCCTCAGACTGCTGCGATGTCGACGCCATAATGCGTGGCTCCGGTGCTGCCTCGGGAGGGAGCGTGTCCCCACACTATGCATGACTGGACGATGAGACTGGAGCCTTGACTTTGGCAACCTCCTGGCTACCTTGGGAAGGAGCCACCTGCCCTCGCACGGTCACTCTATGCTGTCGTATCCATGGGGCAAGTGACCAACGGCCCGCGGCGGCCTGGCACTCGGTCCTCGGCGGAGATCGCCTCGGCTTGGTCGGAGCTCGCGGGGAGTCTGACCTGTGGCGGTGGTCGGACGCCCCCTAGTTGGTTTGGTCGGGGTCGAGTGTCTTTCGTGGCCCAGCGGGGGCTTTTGGCCAGAGCCGGTCTTGGGGCAGCCCGTTCGTCATTCCGGGCCGCCGGGGGTACCCGTGGTAAGAGTATTCGTCAGTAGCCCCCGAGCCCCCGAACGAGTTCGCTAGATACGGTCGGGGGTTTAGCTTGGTTGGTAAAATCCAACCCAGTGCGGCGATCGGACTTGGTCGGCCGACCCGACTGACCTGGTCGGCCGGTTGAGACCGAGTGCGCTCGAGTGCATCCGGCACCGGAGCCCCGGTGGGTCAAGAGCCGCCAGGTTACTCACGACAGAGGCCTTGAATTACTTTCGCGCGCTACCGCGCGATTTTGACAACCCTTGACCATACGCCTTCTTGGCCACTCCGAAATCTGGTGAGGGCCGCCGTCTTCCAAGGTCAGATTTATTCGGGACCGTTTGGCTTCCCCTCTTCTGAGTATATAAGGATATCACTGCTTGCTTGAACGATTATCCCCAGCTCAGAACCTTTCCTCGCAACCTCCGATGGCTTTGCCATTAATCTTTGAATTCGACGCTCCACCGACGCCCGAGGATGAGGAGGACCCTCTAGCCGCGCTCTGGGCCGAGTACGACCAGGCGTTGGCCGAAATTGCGGAGGAGGAGGCCGTTGCCCGCAATATCGCTGCCGTCGAAGCGTTGCTCGAGACGGGGTGCTGGTTGAAGTAATGGACCAGCTTCCTCTTCGCGATGAGCACCGTATAGAGCAGTTTCTGCACCTGCGGGTATCGAGCCTTAGACTTGGAGAGTACTTCACTGATAAAGTAGATTGGCTGTTGTACCTTAAGCACATGGCCTTCTTTCGCTCGCTCCACGACGAGCGCCGCACTGACGAACAGGGTCGTAGCGGCAATGTAGAGGAGCAGCGGTTCTCCTGGTGCCAGGGCGACCAACACCGGGGGTGAGGTCAGGAATGTTTTCAGTTGGGTGAGGGCTTCTTGAGCTTCCTAGGTCCAGCTGAATTGATCAGATTTCTTGAGCAGCTTGTAGAGCGGCATCCCGCACTCGCCGAGGCGAGACACGAAACGGCTCAGGGCCGCAAGGCATCCTGTGAGCCTTTGGACTCCTTTTAGGTTGCCGACTAGGCCCATCTTCATGAACGCCGAGATCTTCTCCCGATTGGCTTCGATGCCACGCTCGGAGACGATGAAGCCGAGTAGCTTTCCTTTGGGGACCCCAAAAACACATTTCCCGGGGTTGAGCTTTACATGAAACCGTCAGAGGTTCACGAAGGTTTCCTCCAGGTCGGCGACAAGGTCACCGGCCTTCTTAGTCTTAACGACGATGTCTTCGACGTACGCTTCGAAGTTACGGCCTATCTGGTCACTAAAGCAAGTTTGCATACATCGCTGGTATGTAGCGCCCACGTTTTTTAGACCAAATGGCATCGTTACGTAGTAGAACGAGCTGAAGGGAGTGATGAAAGAAGTCGCGAGCTGGTCGGACTCCCTTATCGCTATTTGGTGATAGCCCGAGTAGGCATCAAAAAAGGACAGGGATTCACACCCTGCGGTGGAGTCGACGACCTGGTCGATGCGGGGCAAAGGGAATGGGTCCTTGGGACATGCCTTGTTCAGGCTCGTGTAGTCAACACACATTCTCCATTGCCCGGTCTTCTTTTTTACAAGGACAGGGTTGGCCAGCCACTCGGGGTGGCGTGCTTCTTTCACAAACCCGGCAGCCAAAACTTTGGCGATCTTCTCCCCTATGATCCTGCGCTTCTCCTCGTCGAAGCGGCGCAGGCATTGGGCGACCGGCCTTGAGCCTGGTCGGATGTTCAAGGAGTGCTCGGTGACCTCCCTTGGGATTCCTGGCATGTCAGAGGACCTCCATACGAAGATGTCTCGGTTGGCACGGAGGAAGTCGACGAGCGCGCTTTCCTATTTGGCAGGGAGCGCGGCTCCAACCGGCACGGTTATGGCCGGATCCTCGGGATCGACCGTGACCTCCTTTGTGTCCTCGGCGGACTTGAATGAACTTGGCCCTGACTTGCCGGAGTCGGGGGCGGACTCGGAGGTTTCCCTCCGAAGGTTCGTGAGTTCGGCTGACGCGATGACCGCCGACGCCAGCTCGTAACTGCTTCGCTCGCAGTTGTAGGCAAGCTGAAAGGATGAGGCCACGGTGATTACTCCCCACGGCCCTGGCATTTTCAGCTTGAGGTAGGTGTAGCTGGGGACCGCCATGAACTTGGCGTAACAAGGCCTCCCTAGGATGGCATGATAGGAGTTGAGAAAATCCACAACCTCGAAGGTGAGGGTTTCAGTGCGGAAGTTGTCCGATCCCTCGAAAGTGACGGGCAGGCCAACCTGCCTGAGCGGGTGAGCCTGTTGGCCCGGGATGACGCCGTGGAAGGGCGCCTTGCTCGGTTGGAGACTCGAGCGGGGGACCCCCATGGCGTCAAGCGTCTCAACATATAGGATGTTGAGACCGCTGCCGCCGTCTATGAGCACCTTGGTTAGGCGCTTCGTTCCCACGATGGGGTCGACAACCAGCGGATATCTCCCTGGCTGCGGAATGTAGTCGGGGTGGTCGGTTCGATCGAAGGTGATCGGAGATTCCGACCACCGAAGGTACGTGGGAACGGCGGGAGTTGCCGTGTGGACCTCGCGGAAGGTGAACTTGAGCCGCCGCTTGTCGGCGTAGGACGCCGGTCCGCCGAAGATCATTAGGCAGCCATCGGGTTCTGGGAACTCGGGGTCCGCCCTCTTTCCCTCGGCATGTGGCGCCGAGTCCTGCTTCTTCCCTTGCTACGGGCTGTGGGGTGCCGAGAGGAAGCGCCAGACTTCGCAGTCCCGGTATTTGTGCTTGACGGGATACCCATCGTTCGGGCATGGGCTCTCCATCAGCTTCTCGAAGTGGTCGGGTGCCTGTCGTACCTGCTGTTTGGCAGGATGGTCGGCAGCCGCGACCAAGTGGCCTTCACGGCCTTGTTTCCCTTGCCGCTTCTGCTTGTCGGAGCGGTCGGAGGGGGAGCCGGTTTGAGCGCTGGGCTCTCACTCGGCCTTTCCTTTCTCAAAAATGGCTCCCACAGCCTCTTCGCCAGAGGCATGGTTGGTTGCGATGTCCAGGAGCTCCTTTGTGGTCCTGGGCTTGACGCAGCCCAGCTTGTGCACCAAGGCTTTGCAGGTGGTGCCGTAGATGAATGCCCCGACGACATCGGGGAGCTCATTGCACTGTCGGGAGAAACGCCGGATGTAGTCCCGGAGAGTGAAGGACTGAGATGGCGAACAGAGGGGGGTGAATGGTCGCAAATAAATTTTCCCCCAAAATACTCCAACAAAAACTTCGACAAGATCGCTCAAAGGAAATCGTGAAAAACCCGAAAAACTAGACAACTATGTATACCCCAAGCTTGCATGGATAAGTACCATAAAATATATGGGGATTTTTGAGTCACAATCCTGGTTGTCTAGTGTCCAAGATAAAGAGGAATCAATCCAACTCTTGCTTTTAGAAAGAACATCAATTCAAATCACAAAAGTCACTTTCAGAAAAGCAAAAACAGAATTTCCAGAACTTGTCCTCAATTTGAATAGGTGGTTGGTGGGTTTCTGCAGCTCACAAAATTTTGAGAATTGTTCTCCCTATGAGCATCAGAGTCATGAAGAACTCCACCAAATTTATCCTCAAAAAGCCTTACAGAAAAAACAGGAAAAATCGAAGAACACAGTCAGTCAAGAACTTCGAGCAGAAAGTTTGGGGCTCGGTTTTCATCTCATGGTGCCCAAACGGTGCAACAAGTGAACTCTAAAATATTTATGCAAGTGTATATCAGAGTCCCGCACCTCCTCCAAGAAGTATCACTTAAAACGGATTTTGCTATATTTTTATAAAAATCAAATACTAAATGCTGCGCACAGAACAAGTTCTGAACAAAGTTGGAACTTGAAAGAAAAGATGTTCTCTACTCAATCCAAGAGTGCAAAAGAGATGTAAAACCATATGAACACACTCAAAACATCCAAGATCAACAGCATTTAGAAGGAGGGGAGGCAAATCCAAATTGCGTGAAAGTAAATTGCGAGAATATAATTGCGGGAAAGTAAATGCTGAATTTAAATTGCGTAAAGTAAAGACATAATGTAAATGCGCAAAATAATTTCAGAGGTGGATGGATAAAACTTTCATTTCTGGAAGGAGAGGTTACAAAGCCTCACTTTCATGTGGGCAAAGCTCAAAGGAGCATTCAAGAACCTCAAAACCTTCAAGGGAAGGAGGCTACCCCTCCACCCCTATTTATACTACTCTTGGGCCACCTACCACCCTTGGATGAGTCCCTCAACCTTAGAGCACTCATCTAATGGCTAGGATTAACCCACACACACAGCCATGCAAGGGCTAACCCAAAACCCACACACATACCGGGTTTTCTTGCACGGTTTTCAAAGCGTACTACCTAGACCCACTAACCTATCAACTAGACCTCAATCCGACGGCCCTCATTGATCCACGCGGCATCTAGCTAGCATCATCTCCTTTCCTTGTCTTCTTGACTTGCCCGACTCGCCTCCGATCATTTTCCGCGATCTCCCAACCGTCTGGACCTCCGACGCTCCTCGCCTAGTCCCGGTCATCCTCCGCCTCACCATGACCTAGCACCGTCGCCCTGCAACCATCAAAACAAGGAAAAACCTTTCATAGCAATGCCCACAATGATATGCAATAAACCATCTAACTCATCACTACCGCGCCCATACGCCGGTACTGCCACTCCTGGCAGAGACAACTCAAATTGCTTCATTTTGAAAATCAATCCAAATCAAACTCAAACTTGAGCACACCTTGCTCAAATAAAGTCAAATACTCATCACAAAAATGGATGGACCTCCACATGGTCCTTCAGAGAGTTTCCCTCGGCTGCTGCTTGCAGCTCTTTAGGTCCCAGGAATTTCCGGGGCGCTTGTACATGCCCTGGAAGTTTTCGACAAAGAGGTTCTTCAAGTCGGCCTAGTTCCGGATGGTCTTCGCGGGCAAGTACTCGAGCCAGGCTCGAGCTGAGTCTGCAAGATAGATGGGGAGGTACTGGATGATGAAGAGGTCATCAGCAGCTCCACCCGCCCAGCATGCGAGCCGGTAGTCTTCCAGCTAGACGCTGGGGTTTGTCGCCCCTATGTACTTGGCTATGTTGACAGGCGCCCGGAACCTGGCGGGGAAGTCCGCGTAGCGGATCCCCCGACAGAAAGCTCATGGTCCTGGGCCATCGGGGCTAGGGCTACGGTCGTCACGCCGACCGCTGTCTACGACCTGTGATCGGGCCGCTTCGTTCATTGCTTTCTCCGCGCCTCGAGGGTGGCGCGAACGTCGTGGTTGTTGCCGAGGCACTGGCGCACCAGGGTGCGTGAGGCCAGGGGCTGCGCGTGATGTGCCGCCGTCTTTGCCGGACCCCGTCGGCTCCGAGCGGCGGTGCGGCTCGGATGGCTGGAGGAGGCGCCCGAGTGGTGGGAGCTGGAGCCCTGCATGTGCTTCACGGTAGCATGTTCCACCAGTCCCCAGAGGTTCTGGTACGTTGCCTTGGCCTCCGGGTCGTCCGGCTCGGGGATGCCACAGAGCAGCATCGCGGCTGCGGCCATGTTCTGGCTTGCGTGGGGGAAGAATGGGAGGCCGTCGAATGCCTCCACCAGCTGGTGGTGTACCTCACGTCTTGCCAGACGCGCGACGCCAGGTACGAGTGGGGCTCGGCCGACTCGCCCAGTCGGCCCGAGTTTGTCAAGCTCGGCCCTTCGAGCCTCCAGCTCATCGCGCTGTTGTTGGAGCTCGACGCGGCGAGCTTGGGTGCGTTCAGCGCGCTCGCGTTGATATTCCACTTCCTGCACTTCGGTGCGCCAGACGAGAACTCTCGTACTTGCGGTGGTTATGGCCGGGTCGACCGTGCCCACCATGTTGCACTCGCGGGAGTGCGGCCCGTCCGCAATGCGCTCTGTGTCGGAGCTGGAGTCGTGGCTGGAGGAGTCCTCCAGTAAGTCGTGGACGGAGGCCGGCATGTAGCCGGTCATCGCTACAAGCTGTGAACCTTCGGGGGGTGACGTCGTCGCCCGCTCGAGTCCACGGGCGCCGCTGCCAAGAATGGTGCAGCGCTTGGCGGGCTCCGGCCTCGGGGTCCGCACGGGGGCCTCGACCCGGAGGTTGCCAAGGTCGCCGGAGATGGAGTCCAGGCTCCTAGCGGATGCCTGGTCTCGAGAGGTGGTGGGGACGAGCACGAGCTCTCCCGCCGAAGCGGCGACGAAGGCGATGGAGCCGAAACGGATCCAGCTCCTCGATGCAAACACGCCGTCGTGGCTGAAGGAAGCCATCAAGGAAGCAAATGGGAATCCGGAGATGACGATGAGGACGCGCAAAGTCCCCTACCTGGTGTGCTAACTGTCGGTGTTTCGAGCACCGACGAGTGAATTTTTTAGTCAAGGGGCCGCGCGTTCCCTCTCCTTGAATGGTTAGACTTAGGGAGCCCAAGATGTATACTGGTTCGGGCCGAATGTCCCTACTCCAGTTCGTGTGGTGGTGCTATATTGCTTTGGGTGCAGATGACTGCGCAGTGTTTATAAGCGAGAGCTAGAAAAACGAGAAAAGGATGGTTCGATTGATCCCCCTCCCGGAGGACCCTGCCTCCCTTTATATAGTCGGAGGGGGCAGGTTACATGGGAAGTTGGGAGAGGAAAGGATGAGGTTCCCTAGGCTAGGAGTCCTGGCTCCTGGTCTTGGCGATTTGACCGATCGTCCACTTACCCCACGCCGGGTCGGTGGACTCATCGAGTGGCGTAGTTTTCCGTGTCCGTAGGGCAGGTGACCAACGGCCCGCGGCGACCTGGCACTCGGTCCTCGGCGGAGATTGCCTCTACTTGGTTGAAGCTCGCGGGGAGTCCGACCTGTGGCGGTGGTCGGATGCCCCCTAGTTGGTTTGGTCGGGGTTGAGTGTCTTTCGTGGCCCAGCGGGGGCTTTTGGCCAGAGCCGATCTTGGGGCAGCCCGTTTGTCATTCCGGGCCGCTGAGGGTACCCGTGGTAAGAGTATTCGTTAACTGCCTAGTAAGATTTTTCTTTAATCCATTCTCTTTAAAATGATAAATTATTTTTAAGCACATAATGTATGTATTTGACATCAAGAAAATCCCGTGCATTATTCAATTGAGATGCTATATGTCATCAAAAATGGAAAGGAAACACTACATGCTTCATCACGCAATTGATCATCGACACTTTCCACTACTGCGGATCGGGCATGCACAAGCGGTTCGAAACTGCTTTCAGAAGCGGTTTTAGAACCGCTTGTAAGCAACCACGAGTGATACCCCGTCGGGTATCACAAGCGGTTCCCCGAACCGCTTGTGGTTGACATTTTCACAAGCGGTTGGTGTTACCAACCGCTTGTGGAGAGGTTCTCTCTAAAAGCGGTTGGTCTTACGAACCGCTTGTGGAGAGGCTGACAGCATAGCGTTTTGATTATATTCAATATAGAATATGTTTTCAGAGGGGTTTTTGATATAGATTTTGACAATTAAAATAAATAGAACTACATGAGTCTTTTTGACACAATTAAATATATATTATTCATGCGTACTCATTCAGATAATTACAGGTTCATTTACAGAAAAATACGAACTTAATAGACAAAAAATGAACAAGTTGATGAACACATGAAATAATAAGCCACTTGTATAAGTTTAAAAGAATAAAAGGGCGAATCTTGAGTGCATCGCTCTTTGTGCCCTTAGTCGACGTTGATGTCAGTTCACCTGTCCTTATTTCAGGATAATCTCTCCAATCATTTGCGTGGAACTCGCCTTTGGTGGATACAATCTCGTCGACAATAAAGCCGATGAGTTGTTCTTGGATCGCTGCAACCCGGTGCGGCGGGATCACGCCTTGCACATCGATGTTGGGCTGACAAAGAGGGAAGTAAATAAATCTCTGGACATGTAATTAAAGTGTAAGTACTAAAAAATTAACATGTGCACACTACCTCGGCGTTGGTTGTCGGCACATCACCGTGGGTAATACTTTGCATATAGTGGCACACATAATAGCCACATAAGTTGTTTCCACCCGTCTGTTATAGAACCTGCGATGAAATTTGGAAAGAAAATGATTATTGGATGAAAAACTGTTATGGCATATTAATATTCTTTAATACGTACTCGAGTGCTTATTTGTACATCAAATTCGTTCTCGAAATCTCCTTGTTGCTTCTTTCGAAACCCTGCGAATGCCATGCGTTAGTATGAATAGTAATTATCAGAGTTAGAATTAGCAAGGTATTTCAATATATATAATAAGGAAAACTATCGTATATATATGTGCTATATACCTGCTTAGGTGTCAATGATAAATTGATATTTTTCCACCGAGTCCTTTTGAGTCTTGAACAACGATTTGGTCGCTATCAAGCTTGATGACAAGAAGGATCCAGTGAAACCTATTCATGTATTGCAACATATATGTAACTAGCTAGTAGTATTATAAATGCCTTGGAAAATACAAGAATGAGAGGTTGTATATATACGCACTGGTTGAAGGGCGTATATGTACGGTTTGTAGTGTCGTCCCAAGAATGCATCGAGAATGTAATCTTCAATAGCCTTTCGGTTGTATCCAAAGACGAACTCGTTAACAATCTCTGGGTCGATGAAGCCCACGTTGAAGATATTCTCTTTTCTACATCGTTGTATCTCCATTCTACATAGAAAGGTATAAGTTTAAGAGTTGCAATTTTATTGTACGAGGAAGCACACGGTAAAGGTATGAGCTTGACACTTACAGGCACCAGCAGCTCATGAGAGACACGTTGATGGCGTCGGCACGGTAAATATGGTATAAGTCATCAAATTCGAGCCATATGGTGTTGTCCCCGCGATAAAAATCATCTTCTTTGATACGGAGGGGGGACAACGTTCTTCCTTGAGCGGACTCTGTCATGTACTATTCGTGAAATTGCCGCATCTTGGTTGGCAGATCCTTTATCTCATTTGGGTCAATCAACTCCCGGCCCAACTGAAATTACCATCTGACCTTTGTTGCCATTGGGATATCATCTATTAATCCAAGAGCTGCAGCTGTGGAACTGAGTCCTACCTCCTTCATAAATCTCTCGAGGTTCTCCTGATCTTGGTCTCTCTTCTTCTTCTTTGCCGCCGTCGCCTGACCACGTTTATTCTTCTGTGTAGCCTTTATTATTGTCCGTTCATAGTTGGACGGCACAAGCAGCGGCTTTGCACGGCATGTCGCGAAGTGTTCCGTCGCTTTTGGATCAATTGGTACCTTTAGCTCTACCTTCTTTTTTGCGAAGTGTGCAGCCAATTCTGCTTTAGTGACCACGTCACTCTCCTCCTTATTCATATCATATGCTCTCTTTGGAGGTTCCTTTATCTTTGTTGATCGACTGGACTCCGCCTTCTTGGGAGTAGGTGGAGGAGCCTTAATTCTGCTATCGAGCTTCTTCCTCGGAGGAGATGGTGGAGGCGTGGTTTTCCTAGGGGGGTTCTTTTTTGTTTGAGATGCTGGTGGTGGAGTAGGGCTTCTGCGTGGAGCGGGTGGTGGAGGAGGCGTGCTCTATTTTACCAGCGAAGCATTGCGTGGGGGTGACGTTGGAGGAGGCGTGGGTTGCCGTGGTGGAGATGACGCGTCCACACCATCTGGAAATATGATGTACCGTTTGCGCCAAAGGATGATATTGTGGAGGGCCTATCCAAGCTTGGTCACGCTGTCGCCTCCATGAATATCGAGGTGAAGTTCTTCAACCGCCAAGACCTCCTCCACCACGACCTTTGAGTAACCCGGTATCTCGCAGCGTGGAACATTTGGCCCGGCCCACCAGATATGCCATGCCGTAAGCCACCTTGATGGAGAGGTTACACGATCAACGTAGCTCACATCGGCGGTGAACCCTTATGTCATCCACGGATAACGGGCTAGCAAGTTGTCGCCTCAGGGGCCCGGTGGACGACAACATCTACTCCGCCGCGTAGGGCCGATCACGGCGCCTAGCTGATTGCTCGGACCTAGTCCTTGAAGCTTGCTGAGGGCAATTTGTACTTGTTGCGCAACTATGTCGCCGATGCTAGCCTGGGTTGCTCTGAGCTCTTGTTCCAATTGGTACACTTTATATGATTCTCTTGCTTTGCTTCTATGCCGGCTCCTGTATGTATGTGCATCCTTGGCGAAACCATACTTCTACAGCGTTAGCTTGCCCATACCTCGTGTCCATCCTGGGTGCTCAGGGTTTTCAAGGGCATGTGTCAGCCCATCATTCTCCCCGCTCGCCACCAACGTACTCGCCGAGATCGCCGACACCTTGTACAATCCTTTAGCCACCTCTTGTACTCTGGTGCCATCACCAAACCGCCGCATCCGAAAGGCTCCCCATGACCCATGAACCAATTGCGCAGCGCTGTTCCCACAAAGCGTAGCCGTGTGACGCCCTTCGCCATTAATTCTTCTTCCCGCTTCTCCCATTTTGGTACAAATTTGAGGTAACCACCGGTGCCAAGATGGTGGTGGTATTTCTTCATCCGTGAATTGGCCTTGTTCTTCCGACTCACTACCGCCTTCACCGACAGATTGAACTCCTCGAATGCTTCCCTGATCCGCCAACTTAGGAAATTGGTTGAAGTCGGGTCTTTCTCCTTCGCACATAATTGCGGCCGAGAGACGCCTTCCACGCCCAAACATTGTTGCCATCTTCTTCAAAGTGAATTTCTTGGCCTTGTCTTCTAATTTGAGGAAATGTGAAATTTTCCTTAATATCTTGCCGAGCGGTGTCCTTGGTAGCTTGAGGAACTTCGCCCATTTTCTCGATGCTAATTGGGACGTGATCCATCACGTGGTAACCGCAAGCGTTGTTGTACGCACCCAACCGCTAAAAGAGGGCAACCGCATCCTTCGTTGTTAACGCTGGTAAACATGTGCTTTGTGGATGGCTTCTTGTTAGGTCCCCGATGCTTGGATTGGTTGCTCGATGTACGGGGCTTGAAATACATAAACATATGTACAAACGTGTCAGAGTGTATTATATTAATGAATTGCGATTAATTAACATGTCTACGGGGATTATATTTTTCTGGCTATTCCTCATCCTGGCCGGAACTAGTGTTACCGGACGCTGCTCCAGCGTCAATGGCTTCATGAGCAGCAGTCTCAACGGCCTCACCGGAACCAACATTAGCCTCAGCAGCAGCAGTGATGGAGTCCAGCAAGAACTGTTCTCCCTCATTGAAAGTAGGGTCACCACGTCCTGGTTGCGCCATCTATCCTAATTCTAAAAAAATGTTGACATAAATATCATATTACTTTGAAACAACCATATTACAGATTACAACACAAGCATATTATTACATAAATTTCTACACCAAGCATTAAGTACTACGTGTTGAACTAGCTCAAGGATCAAACACGAACTCGTGGACACAAGGACGGCGTGTTGGAAAAGAAGAAAAACTATCATGACTTACGTGAAAGACAGAGCACAGAGGACCAATACATATATGGTGATCTAAGAGGCTTTCGAAATTTTAGGTATCCTTTCTTACAACTCCTCAGATCAGGGGCAATGTCAAGACTCAAAAATCAGAACTGGTCAGTCATCTAGTTCAAGGTGCGTTTGCAGTTGTGCTAGCACACACATTTTACATACCAAGAATACAAAATCAATGTTTCAGTGAAATGTCATAGTAGCACGCAGATGCACACAGATACATCCTTGTGGGCATTATGCAGGCACAGAAATGAGAACATCCTTGTGGGCATTCCACCGAACATCTTGTGGGCAGCCGAATTAGAGAGGGAGGACGACGCGTGCACAGCTGTACCTCGGACCTCCTGGGTGGAAAGGCGGTGTGGCAGTGGTTTGGTGGCGGAGGAGGCATCGGCGAGGTGGCAGAGAAGGAGCTGGCGGGGTGGAGTGGCGGCGGCGACGAGGGCACCAGCGCGGGGTCGACTGGCGCGGGGGTGGAGTGGCGCCGGGATGGTTGGGTGGCAGAGGAGGGCGACGGCGTCGACGAGGACGGCGGCGCAGGGTCTCGACGGAGGCGACGACGGTGGCGGTCGGAGAGACACAAGAGGCAGCGGCGCGCGGGGTCTCGAGCGGGGACTTAGAAAATTTGGGGTGTGAGAAAAGGGCGGGGCGTGTAAACTTTATACAGGGAGCACTTCTACAAGCGGTTTTTAGAACCAACCGCTTGTAAAATATCTCTACAAGCGGTTTTAGAACCAACCGCTTGTAGAGGAAGGACTTCTACAAGCGGTTCTTAGAACCAACCGCTTGTAAAATATCTCTACAAGCGGTTTTAGAACCAACCGCTTGTAGAGGGAGGACTTCTACAAGCGGTTCATATTACTAACCGCTTGTAGAGGGAGGACTTCTACAAGCGGTTGATATTACTAACCGCTTCTGAATGTTGCGTTCTAGAAGCAGTTCTTTTCTCAAACCGCTTCTGAATGTTGCGTTCTAGAAGCGGTTCTTTTCTCAAACCGCTTTAGTTTAATTTCAGAATTTTTAAAAAATGCTTTTAGCACTTTACTTTCATTCCAAAATTTTTAAAAAAGCTCTTAGAACTTTAGTTTCATTCCATAATTTAAAAAAATGCTTTTAGCAATTTAATTTCATTCCATAATTTTTAAAAAATGCTTTTAGCAATTTTGTTTCATTCCATAATTTAAAAAAAATACTTTTAGCAATTTAGTTTCATTCGAGAATTTTGGCACTGTACATTCATTTCAAATAAACACTTCATACAGTAGAAGACCCATATTACATATACATAGTTCATACAGTAGGGGTACATCTTAAGTAGTAACGTACTTTGTCTTTACAAGTGTTCCTTCATTATGATCGCGACGTATGAAAGGAGTATCCATGTCTGTGTCATTGAGGAGGCTTATGTCGACATCCACAAATAAAGGAGGATCTCGCCGAATCGACTATACTCTTCCTCGTCTGTGACGTCCTCAACTCCAACAATCCTTCGTTTGCCTTGGAGAACCACGTGTCGCTTTGGCTTAGTACTACAATTTTTCTGCTTCTTAGGTTTGCTTGACATGTCCATTACATAGAAGACCTGTCTCACATCGTTCGCGAGGACGAACAGTTCGCGCCTATAGCCGACTTGCGTGAGGTCCAAGATTGTCATACCATATTTGTCGACCTTCACGCCGCTTGAAGTCAGTTTGACCCATTGGCACTTAAATAGAGGGACCTTCAAAGGTCCATAGTCAAACTCCCATATCTCTTCTATGAAACCATAATATGTATCCACCTTGCCTTTGTTGTCTTCGGCGTCTATACGGATACCGTTATTTTGGTTGGTGCTCTTGTTATCCTAGGATCTGGTGTAGAATGTGTAACCATTTATCTTGTACCCCTTGAATGTCACGATTTCACTAGATGGTCCCCGAGCCAAGCGTTGCAACTGTTCATTGTCTGACCCTTTCAAAAGGATGTACTTTTGTAACCAAGCGTAGAAAAGAATCCATGTGCTTCAGTGTTATCCAATCCTCAGACCTCCCCGGGAAATCGCGGCGTAGAATACTCTTGTGCTCAAGGACATACGGGGCCACTACAGTTGATTGTTTCAAAACCGTGAAATGTGCTTGCTTAAATGTAAGAAGATCATTGCATGCAATTGCTTTCCTTCCTAGTGTCCCTTTTCCCATAGCCTCCCCTCATGGCGTGATATAGGGACGCCGATCGGGTTTAGATCATTAATGTAATCCACACAAAACTCAATCACCTCCTCTGTCCCATAACCCTCGGCAATGCATCCTTCCGGACGAGAACGGTTACGAACATACTTCTTTAGCACACTCATGTACCTCTCGAAAGGGAACATGTTGTGTAGATACACGGGTCCAAGAATACCTATCTCTTTGACAAGGTGAACAGTGAGATGAACCATAATATCAAAGAATGCAAGAGGAAAGATCATCTCAAGACTAACCACACTTTGTACCACGTCATCCTGCAGCTTACTTAGTTTATCTGGGTCGATGACCTTTGTGAAACCGCTTGAAAAAGAACACAGCTTTGTGATTGTCTCCGCACTCCACTCAGGCAAGATGCCTCTCACACCACCGGGAGCAATCAGGTCATTAACACAAGACAGTCATGGGATTTCATGTGTACGATTTTATTCTCTTTCGTGTTTATGAGTCTCTTTACATTCGAGGAGTATCTGGAAGGGACCTTCACACTGTTCAGGAACTCTATCACGCTTTTTTGTCTTCTTTGCTTAGAGTGTAGCTCGCAGGATGTAGGTAATGTTGTCCTTTCCTCTCTTTTCGTGATGTAGGTCATTCCTCGCCCAAGAGTTTAAGGTCCTTCCGAGCTTGCAGTGTATCTTTCGATTTTCCGTACATATCTATGTAGCCTAGCAGTTCAAGCGGACATTCTTCGTGATGTGCATGAAGTCAAGTGAGTGATTTAACCTCCATGACTTCCCAATAAGGCAAGTCCCAAAATATTGACTTCTTCTTCCACATGGGTGCATAATCATCCTCATTCTGCACATGTTTGCTTTCAGGACCCTTTCCAAATACTACTTTCAAATCCTTTACCATAGCAAACACACGTGGCCCACTACGATGCTGAGGCCTTGCACGAAGGTCCTGCTGCCCGTTAAATTTCCCCGCCTTCCTTCCGCAACGGGTGACTCAGAAGAAGAAACCTACGGTGACCCATGTACACAACCTTCCGAGAGCTTTTCGTATATGCCGTCCGCTTCATCTAAGCACCGGATGCGTGCTCTATATCCTTTGATAGTTAGGCCGGACAGTTACCGAGAGCAAAGCTACCGTTGATTGTTACAAATAACAATGCACGAGGGTGAATACTCCTTTGTACTCATCCCATACCCTTGCACCATCGTCCCATAACGTCACAAGATCTTCAACCAATGGTTTCGTGTAGACATCGATGTCATTTCCGTGTTGCTTGGGGCCTTGGATCAACAACGGCATCATGATGTACTTTCGCTTCATGCACACCATGGAGGAATGTTGTAGATACATAGTGTAACGTGCCGGTGCTATGGCTGCTGCTCAATTCTCCGAAAGGATTCATCCCATCGGTACTCAACCCAAACCTTATGTTTCTCACCTCATCTGCGAAGTCCGGGTACATCCGGTCGACTTTCCTCCACTGTGAGCCATCTGTAGGGTGTCTAAGCATCCTGTCGTCCTTACGCTCTTCTTTGTGCCAACGCATCATCTAGGCATGCGCTTTGTTAGCAAACATACGTTTCAATCGGGGGATCACAGGGAAATACAACAACACTTTAGCTGGAGGTCTCTTCATCTTACGCTCCCCATCTATTTCACTTGGATCGTCACGCTTCACCTTATACCGTGATTCTCTGCACACTAGACAAACATCCAAATCGGCATACTCATTACGATATAGGATACAATCATTAGGACATGCGTGTATCTTCTGTACATCCAATCCCAAAGGACAGACGACTTGCTTGGCTTCATATGTAGATTCGGGCAGAGTGTTATTCGGACAGACGACTTGTTTGGCTTCATATGTAGATTCAGACAGACGACTTGCTTGGCTTCATATGGAAGCAACTTCTTTACGAGTGATAACAACTCATCGAATCCCTTATCTGACACACCATTTCTACCCTTCCATTGCATGAGTTTCAGTGTGGTACGCAGCTTTTTTTGGCCCTGCCCACAGTTTGGGTACAAAGGAGTTCTGTGGTCCTCTAACATGCGCTGGAACTTCTCGAACTGTCTTTCATCTGTGTAGTCTCCCTCTCCGTCACGCAGCATCTGGTCTAGCTCATCATCACCAAAGTCACCAAGTGTTTCTTCCACGGAACAGTATTGCGTGCCGTCCGGTATACTGTTGAATCCATCTTCCTTTTCCTCGCCTTCTTCATCGTCTTCCTGGCTAATCACCTCAACTTCGCCATGGTTGGTCCAACAGGTATAGTTTAGTATGAAACTTCTCATGATCAAGTGGTTCATAACTTGCCATCGCTCGGAGTGCTCCTTCTCGTTCTTGCAATCTACACACGGACAACATATGAAGCTGCCTGGAGGCAAGATTGCAACGGCCGCATCGAGAAAAGCCTGCACACCATCAATGAACTCTGTCGAGCGACGGTCCGCATTGTACATCCATTGCCGATTCATCTACACCAAGTTATAATTTTATTAAAAATTATAACAAATTTTGTTACCAAAATTATAACCTAACTTAAATTTCGTTACATTTAAACCCAACAAAAAAAGCTCCACCTACACCGTCATCCAATTAAAGACCTACCTTTCTAATTATTTTGTATCCATTCCTACCTTTGTAATTATTTTTTATCCTTCTACATGTTTTTCTATTTTATTTCATACACCAATAATTACTTCCTTGCAATATTGTACCTAGATCTCCCCTAACTTATTGTGATATTTAAGATTCTAAAGCTAACAACCACCTAGATCTAAAGCTTCCAATCACCTTTACCTTGTAATGTCATATTTTGAACTAGATCTCCACCCTACATCTTCATACAACAACAAAAACAAGCATAGAAAACAAATTTTTGATCATGCTTAAAAAGTTCAAGATTTCTTCACATCCATTGAAAAATAGCAATATCTAGGAGAGAAGAATGTTCACATGATGTTACTAACCTTGAAACACTTAATTTGGAGCTAATCACCTCCAATTAAAAATTTGGACAGCACCTCCCCAAGAACAGCGCTGGGCCGGCCTTCTCTGTTCGATCGTACCTCTGCTGGCTCATGGAGGAAGAAGGGTTTAAATGCGCTGCTGGGGAGGGCTTCGAGCGGTTTGAGATACGAACCGCTTCAGATATTATGTTCTAGAAGCGGTTCTTTTCTCAAACCGCTTCTGAAAATCAGAAGTGGTTTGAGACAAGAACCGCTTCTAGAATGCAACATTCAGAAGTGGTTCGTATCTCAAACCGCTTCTGAAATCCCTCTCCGGACCGTTGCCAACGAACCGCTTCTGGTGCGAACATCACAACGGGTTCACACCAAGCCGCTTCTAATAGGCCGGTTGTGATGCCCAGTTCTGTAGTAGTGTTCGGCGATTGATCACCAACACCTTCAGCAACATGGTGAAATACTTTGTGCTTGTCATGCCGAAGGTCTGATATGCCTCTTCGCTATTCGGCCTTCCCAGTCTTATATAAGCTGAGCCTCGTCTACTTCATCAATGTTCTTATGTGCACTACAACTTGTTTATGCCCAGTCTATATAACATATATTTCTGTTGTGAGAAATACTTTGTGTTTTTATGTTGATGTTATATTGTTATAGCGCACAAACATGTGTTCTGATGATGATGATTTGAGATCAAGAAGCCTATTAGGAGTCAAAGCCTACGCATTCAAGGTTCATTTTTCTTTTCTGGATCATGTTTTTTTTATTTTGTCTATTCCGTGCTTTGATTATATGCTTAGTCTCTTTCTATGCTATGGCCTACAAGCTAGTGTGATGTTTGGATATGTGGTTTGGTAAACAACGTAAGAAATAATCTCAACCATCAATTGTTGGTCCGGACTTGCCTCAAGGTAAAAATTAAAAAATGAAATATGGAAAAGAATTACAGAAGTGACAGGATTGATGTGAATTATTCTTATCCCTGTTTGTACTGTGCAGGTTTGTTTTTCTATAAATATAGAGAAAGCTTCGTACATACCATAGGAATTAGTAATTCTGAGCTAAGACAGCATTGGCAGGTCTAGACTCACATATGAGTGAGAAATCCTGTTCATATAAGGAACTACAAAACATTAAAGTGACATAAAAAAATATCCCCATCAAAACAAGTAATTTTTTCCCGTAGGTACATAATTATGAGTAAATTATTTTTCTTCTACATTTCTTTTCAAAGGTAAATTGCAAATGTATAGATCTAAATTCACACCCTCCACACCAACAATTTAGACTTCAGAGTTATTCTCTCCATTATGTAGTCAGTTAAACACCATTCTATAACTGAAAAGACTATAATATTCTTGTACATTGTATAGAGTTATTACCATTTTCCCCTTTTGTTTGCTGGTAGTCTTAACTTCCAGATTAACTTTGGTAACAATTCATTAGCTTCCAGGTAAACTTTGGTAACAATTCATTAGCTTCCAGATTAACTTTGGTACGAAAACTGAAACAAGTGGCAGTTTCGACACGATAGATGAGAGAAACTGCATAACCTACGAGTAGCTTTTCGCCAGTGTTACTCGGACAATTGTGTACCAAAATTTTTTGCTGAATCGAACATCGGATTCTGACACCCGTGTCCAATTACGAGTAGTATTTCCCATGTCTATAAAATTTTGCCTAGTCGGACACCCCGAATTCTAGTCGGATTCGACTCCTGTGTCCGTGTCCATGTAACACTGCTTTTCGCCTTTACTAATGGTAATTATAGTTATTTGCACAAATTAAGGGGGAAAAAGAGATGTGAGTGGAAGAGAAATGCCACCTTTCCTCTCTCTTCTTTCCGCGATTCCTCTTGTAATACCTTGGCCCGTTAGTGTGAAGATCTATATGGGCTATGTGAAGCGGTGATGGGATTATTCTCACATTGCTTGTATAAAGTGAATTGTATAGTACATAATAATACCTGTTGGGTCTAAATATAGTACATTCGAGTTAACTTTTTTACACAAAATGATGACGAAAATGTAAGTGTGGTGCTATGTATGTGTGGACCTGTCCCACGGTGGGCTGGGCTTTGAGAAAATTTTGGGCGCATGGCGCGTGTGGGCCCACGGGGTGGACACACGACATGACATACATGCCGGCACTGGACACAGACGTGTATCGAGGGGTGGTTCTGAGCATTTACCGTGTATATGGTGTGCTGTCGAGGGTGTTAGCACTTAAGGGGGTGAATGTAATACCTCGACCCGTTAGTGTGAAGGCCCATGTGGGTCATGTGGAATGGTGGTGGGATTAGTCTCACATTGCTTGACTAAAGTGATTTGTAGTAGTATATAATGCATATTGGGTTCAAACATAGCACCTTTGGATTAACTCTTTTACACGAAGCAATGACGAAAGTGTAAATGTAGTGCTATGCATGCGTGGGCTTGCCCCACGGTGGCTGAGCATTGAACGAATTTTGGGCTACGGTGTTACACCTCTCTTTCCAAATAAATCACATATACATGTGAACCTTCTAGTCTTGAGCAAATGTTACACGGATCAGTTTGTTGTAAGGATTAGATGAAGAAACCAATGTTCACCTCCTGTAATTCAGCAAGCGTGAAACAATTAAAGTAGCTCTGCTGTAGTGTTCAGATAAAAAAAATAAGCTAATGAAACAATTAAACATCATCCTGGAATTCAGAAAAACTTTTTTTACAGATTATTAGTAGCCATTCACAAGTTTGTTAAGCTAATGATCTGGATTGTGTGAGTTAATTTGGACAAGAACTTCAAGAATTATGTGTCTATATGTAGAGAATCTTTGGTAATAACTATATTGTCATTATTCTAAACTTAATCTCTGTTTCTCTGGACATTGAAGGGTTTGCAACCTGTGAAGATGATGATTTTCTTGAGACTTGGAAAAGTGTAAAACAGGTGTAATGTCTAAGTTACTTTACTTTTTTTTTTAAAAAATGCAGCAGTTACTCATTTGAACTAGTTGGGACTCATCAAGCTTTAAGAAAAATAGTCTGCCATTAAGTTTAGATCAAGCAACAGATTTATCTGAACAGCCTTCTAAGTTCAAGAAATCTTTTCATGCATTTAAAGCAACATATTGCAAACTACTCAATAAGAGCCTTTCAATCGACATGTTCCCACAAGCTAATGATCTAGAGAGTGTGAGTGATAGCTTCTTTCTTTATTATTAATTCCCATTCATTCTCATCTTATAATGGCTCTTGATCAACACACAGAGTTGTAACTGCCACATTAATTCATTTATTTTACACTTTTCTCATGCTAATTAAACAAATAGTTTGTTACTTAAGATTTGAATCATGAAACCCATGTGAACTTCCTTGTATATAGAAAGTATCAAACAATAGTTTTAGCTTTGAGGGTTAGGCCAAGATACCCACGTGAACTCCCTCCTGCAAAGAGCTTAGTGGCAGTTATTTACATGTTCCTAGAAGCTAAGGATCAAAATATTTTAATGACTTAATTATTTATTTTTTTAATAAAGAAATGAATAAGAATAATCTAGCAGTGAAGCACCCCTACAAGATATTGACATGTTCTTTGATATCTAAGCTTGATGCTCACATCCATCCCTTTGTTATATTGGCATCTTTTCCTTCTGCCAATTTAATACAGAGGAATAACACATGCAACAGTTCATAAACATTTTCATAGTCTATGGAAGCAAGTAGTATTTAATAAGCATAATTAGTCAAACTGTAAACTTAAAAATACAATGCAATGTTTAAAGGCTTGGGGGCATATATGAGTTTTGGGTATATGTAACCTCCCAGATTTTCTGTTGTTCCAAAAATTATTTTAAAATTTATTAAATTCAAAATTTGGATCTTCCTCGGTGTTCTAATTAACCTGGCATCCATATCCTCCCGAAACTGGAGTTCAATTCTTTATTGTTCGCAAAGTTAAAATTTCATATTCCGGTCCTATCCAAAATTTCACCCGAGTTCCAAAATGCTTCAAAAATCTCAAAATCCATTGAATTAGGTTTAAAATATTCTATAATGATTTTAGAAAATTTTCCAAGATTTATAGAGTCTCTTTGCTATTTTATCTCTCGCGCTTTCATCAAATCCATTATATTCGTCCCGAAATTATCTAAATTTCAAAATTCTCTAAAACAATTCCGAACCAATTTTGTTAGGTTCCAAATATTCCATAGTATTTTTGAGAAATTTTCCAAGATTTCTAGAGGTTTCTATCTATTTTATCCTTCGCGCTTTATTCTCAATACTATTCATTTGGACCCACATGTCAGAGCTACGGTGCATCTTCAACCTCCAGCCCTGTGGTTTTCCCGTATCACTCCTCTTCAATGTCCAAAAGAAAAAAATACTCGTAACTTCCTCATTGCTGCATCAAATCGAGTGGGAGCTGAAGCATCGTGACGGCGTCGTAATGGAGATCAAATACCCTGCCGTTACCCATCCTTAATCCAAGCGAAACGGCCGCAATTAAGCGTTAATGACAATTTATTGCTCGGTCATTATCTCGGGCGTTTCTTCACCTCACCGGGCGTATGGGTACTCAAAAGCTTCGTCTTGCTGTGCTCTACCCCATGCTCACTTTTCCCTTTGATGCGATTACCATTTTCCTTTCCAAAACTCGCGAAACCGCAGCCCAACGTCGACCAAAGACACCGGCGAGCCAACTTTTGATCCGGTGAGCCAAACCAAATTCGTCAAGGCCATTTTGTGCATCTTGTCGCAAATATCAAAAGCCCTCAAGAAAATTTGGGTTTCATTACAGACGGCGACGAATTTGACGCTTGAACACCGCTGGCCTAACCATCTTTGCGGCGCTCGGTTCGCCGCCTCCGTAAGCCTCTTCAAACCGATCTCACCTTTGGATTCGTGGCGCCGAGCTCTACGTGATGCTCACTCTTTTCTTCCCATCCGTCGCCGCCGAGTGCGCCCGCCACGCCTTGCTTCCGGCCATGGCCAGACGCTTCTCGACCGCTCCGACCGCGCCGCCCGGCGGTGCCGCGACTCGTCGCCGCTCCATTTTCCATCGCGGCGCGCCCCTTGGCCTAGCCTTCCATGGTCTGTGCTCGTGTTCTTGTGAAGAAGAAGGCCTGAGTCTATGACACTGGGCCCTTGTAATAGAGAGAAGGCAAATTCAGTAATTCCAGGAAAAGAAAGATTCCGAATATTCCTCGTTTTTCTATTTTTCAGTCCGAGCGCATTCAAATGACCCGTTCTCTTCCGTCGTAACTCAATCGAGTGATTCAAATTTCTAAATTCATCTAAATTCAAGATCTTTCTGCCAGTACTAATTTTATAATTTTTAGATTTTATTTGTTTTTATTTATTTATTTATTTATTGGTCGCCCGCTTACAGTAGTCGAAGAAGCGGTCGTCGTCCCGAAGAAGGAGAAGACCTCGAACAGCGCAGCGCACTTCGTCGATGAAGGCAAGTCTCCTTGACGCACATTGATCCCATTGTTTATAACTGTTTTATAAAAGTTTGCAACTTGCATGGCTATTTACATAAACCGATGATGTAAAAATATAGAATGTTAGTTATGCCCATTTCGAAATAACATCCTTGCTGTTTGATTACCATGCCTTTGTAACCTTAAGATTTAATCATGAAATCATGTATTATGTGATTAACCTTGTTTAGTACGGTAGACTGTGCTTAGGATTGACGTTGATCAAAATGCCTATAGTGGGATAAATTCTAAAATGTTGTTGAAATGTGTTTTATCGAAACTCAGAGCAAGGTGATTGCTGCTGTGATTGTAAAATAAAAATAAAATAAAAATGGTTTAGATTGGGGCGGAATGGTTTGTCGGGCGGGTGCGGATGGAGCACTGGTTTTGGTTTGTGAAAGCCGCCCTAATCAATTTAAGGACCGACGCTTATGACTGTCCATTTTAAGCATTACCGTGCAACCACAAGTCTATAATGGGTACGACTGTCTCAATAATTTGTAGAAACCTAACTTAGACTCGCCATTGGTGGAATGTGAGTGCCGGATGGAGGCATGTCGATTTCTCACACGCGCAAGAGGGGCTTCAGATCGGGTGGATGGAACCCTAACAATGTGAAACCTCGTGGGTGGGTCAAAGTTAGGCGATACATTGTAAAGGCCTTGTCATGATCTCTCCGTCGGCACACCAATGGAAGTGTGTTCGTAGTGCTTGGCATTAAAGAGATGGTCATGTCTTGTGGGTAAAGTCGTACACCTCTGCAGAGTAAATCTATTCGAATAGCCGTGTTTACGGTCAAAGGCAAAGCGAAGAATGCTTTCATCTTGTAGACTTGGTTTTGGTTTTCAAAATAATCGATGTTTTGGGATTCGGGAGTGGTTAGAACTCTCGAATGTTTATTTGGCGGATTGAGCCAATCGTAGATGGAACTGCTTTGAATCATGACAGATGGAGTCATGTGATGGTTTAACAAGATATTTCAAAATGGGCGGTTAGAGCACAGTATACTAGTGTTGGTAGTTGGAACCTTCACTAGAGTTAGTAATAATTTCAATTGTACAAATAATTGTTAAACTGCTTTGTGAAAATTATTATTAATAATGTTTGTTAAATCGGCTTTGTGCAAAAGAACCCTATTAAGCCTTCCTTGAAAGCCTTTCATGATGCATTTTCCTGTGCTTATGGAGTACGCTTGTACTCACTTGCTATACAAAATTCTGTCATCAGAGAATTACCAGGATGCAGTTGAAGACAATGAGTTCTATGATGAGGAGTTTGTGGGCGATCGCCAAGATAACTAAGCGCGCGCTCCTAGTCGTCGCCTGTGGTGTCTTTTGGGTTTTATCTTGTTGTTTTTTTTTGTTTTCGCTGCTGAGAACTTTGGTCATGTGACCAGGAGATGTAATAAATAGCCATGTGGCTGGTAATTTATGTTTATGCTATATTTTGTTTTCTCTTCGTTCTGTTCTGGTTATGATAATCACTACTTCACTGTGTGTACTAGCAACTGATCTGGGACTAGTACAGAAATACACAGGAGATTCCGGATGGTAAATCCGGAGTCTCACAGTATAGAACAAAAAAATGGAATATTGAGAGGGAAAGAAACAGTACTAACCATAGTAGTGTTTCACACAACCTAAGAAGCATTTGCTTTTCCAAAGACAAGACAATAGTTGTCTGCAGAAATTATGGATAATAATGATAGAAAGAGAAAGGACAATATCCCAAGCAAAAATGTGATTTATCTTCTTGAATTCAGCACAAAGAAAGCGTCATGCTAAACAAACATCTTGCAGATGTAATATCTAGATAAAAAAGTCCATGTGAACCTCCTTGTATCCATCATATATCAAGCAACAATTATTAGCTTTGGGATTAGACTAAGAACCCATGTGAATTGCCTCCTAAAATTCCTTGAAAACTGTTACAATTTAATGGATCTGGTATACTGGAAACTGCAAAAAGCTTGGTGCCAACTATTCACATGTTCTCACAAGGTAAAGGATCAATGTGACTTGTTTCTTAAATTTTCACTTTTTTTTAAAAAAAGACAAGACTAATCTCGTGGTGGAGTTCCCTATAAATACACCTCATTTTTCTTATGAGTTCTTGCATCCCAAAATTACAAGTCCTTACCTAATCAGTAATTACCCTGTAGTTGATATGGCTCGAGGAGATAATGAAAATAAGACGATGTCTTCAGCAGAGGAGGAGGAACAATCCGATTCTGAAGATAGAAAAATAAGGAGACAAACAGCAGAATTCAATTCATGGGTAAATGTTAATGCTTCATCCTAACAGAAGTTATTCTTTTTTCCCTTCCTTTTGCATGTAGTAAGAGATTTTCCAGCGCTAATGATCAAGAAACACGTAGTAATCACTTCATCTGTAACCATGCTACTATTTGACACAAAAATAAGTAGTTAACTAGCTAGGCTCCGACTTAGATCTTATATAGGCTTGTCTCACAGGACCAGTTCTTGTTGATTTTATTATTGACAGCTGGCCAAGATGGAAGCTATGGATGGGGAAGAGCTAAAGGAGTATGTGAAACAAAACAAAGAAGCATTTTGCAGCCAACAGCAAGCTGCGATTACAAAGGTCAGCCTTTTATGATCCATCCTTTGTAACATTCTCAGCCATGTTAATTCTTAGTTCCTGATATATCACAATATGCTAAGTTGCATATATGTGCAATGTCTAATTTCCTTGAGATCCATCAATCACTGTTACTGCAGCTGCTGCAAAAGTTCAAGCCAAAGAAGAAGAAGACTGTGCTGAGCCCGATACTGGGCGCCGTTATGAAGTTCCACAAGGATGATGACGTGGACCCTCAAGGAGGTGCTGATGCATAGAGGGATGGTTAAGATGACGTGGAGCTAGAATATGTTAAGTCTGTCATAAGTCTATAAGTTAATACTACATAGCATAGCGCGCTACGCTGCGCCGCGCAAATCTCACATCGGAGTTTTTTTGTGGCAAAAAAGGTAGAAGGACCTAAATATAATTTTAAATATTTCAGGCTTAAAGAACCAGCGCTCGTGTTAAATTTGCGGAACCACTGGTTTTTTGTGCAAAATACCGGACCTAAATATAATTTTAAATCTTTAGGTTTAAAAAACCGGCGACTGGTAGGACCTAAACGTAATTTTAAATCTTTCGAGTTTAAAGAACCAGTACTCATGTCATTTTTGCGGAACCATTGGATTTCTTCGAAAAATAACCGACCTAAATATAATTTTAAATCTTTTGGGTTTAAAGAACTGGCGCCTGGGAGGACCTAAACGTAATTTTAAATCTTTCGAGTTTAAAGAACTAGCGCTGATGTCGATTTTGATGAACCACATGATTTTTTTTACAAAATAACCGGATCTAAATATAACTTTAAATCTTTTGAGTTTAAAGAACCGACGCTCGGGAGGACCTAAACGTAATTTTAAATCTTCCGAGTTTAAAGAACCAGCGCTCGTATCGATTTTGCGGAACCACGGGATTTTTCGCAAAATAATTGGACCTAAACGTAATTTAAAATCTTTGGAGTTTAAAGAACCAACGCTCGAGTTGAATTTGCAGAACTACGGGTCAGTTTTGCAAAATAACCGATGGGAGGACCTATTCGCGATTTTGGATTTTTCGAAGGGCTTTTCGGCAAAAAATCGTACCTTGTGCCCTAGAATCGCTCCAAACCTTCCAGGCTTACTAGTCATGTGCCCGTGCGTTGCAACGAAAACTCAATTTGCGACAAAAAATTTATTTGCAAAGAACACTAACTTTAGTTATATTTCAATAGTAGGAAAAGTTTGTTCCTCCCAAGAGATTTGTCTATCGAGTTAAATCTTCTTCCATCTCAACCGTTCATGTTAGATCCAACGAATCAAGTACTCTGAATGAGAACGGACGATTGCTACCAACTCTTAATTAGAATTAGTAGAGAGATATCAATCCTTACCATTGAAGGACGAGAAAGTTATTGACATCCTCTTGCAGGAAATCTTCTTGCTTCTTGCACGCAACCTTTCTCTTCTCTTCTCTTCCTGCGTTTGTCTCCACTACCGACCGGTCTGTCCTCTTGGAGATGAGAGTGGGTGACCTCTAATAGGGAGTAGATGAAAGCAGAAGGCAGCGTACGTAGGCGGATAGAAGCCAGGTCTCCCCGACATCTTCGTGATTGGAATGTGATTTGGTTGCGTGATTCTTTCCTTTTAATCTATTCATTTTCAGATATGATGAGATAGAATTCCCGTATCATGGGATATGGTGAGTATATCCTTCTATCCATGCAGGACATGACGAGAAAATCCTTCCATTTATAAGATATATGAATAACATCCTTCCATAATAAGAACATGTGAATAGAGATATGCTAAAATAATATTTATATTCAAAAAAGATATGATAAGATCCTTCCATCTAAGATATTATTAAATCAAGTACTCAGAAGGAGAACAGACGATCGTCACCAACTCTTAATTAGAATTAGTAGAGAGATATCAATCCTTACCATTGAAGGACGGGAAAGTTGTTACCTTCCTCTTGCAGGAAATCTTCTTGCTTCTTGCACGCAGCCTTTCTCTTCTCTTCTCTTCCTCCGTGTGTCTCCACTACCAACCGGCCTGTCCTCCTGGAGATGAGAGTGGGTGCCCTCTAATAGGGAGTAGATGAAAGCGTATAGCAGTCGCGCAGCGGATGGAAGTCAGGTCTCCCCGACATCTTCGTGATTGGCACGTGACTTGGTTGCGTGATTCTTTCCTTTTAATCTATTTATTTCCAGATACGATGAGATAGAATTCCTGTATTATGGGATATGGTGAGTATATCCTTCTATTCATGCAGGACATGATGAGAAAATCCTTCCATTTATAAGATATATGAATAACATCCTTCCATAATAAGAACATGTGAATAGAGATATGCTAAAATAATATTTCTATTCAAAAACGATATGATAAAATCCTTCCATCTAAGATATGATTAAATCAAGTACTCTGAAGGAGAACGGATGATCGCCACCAACTCTTAATTAGAATTAGTAGAGAGATATCAATCCTTACCATTGAAGGACGAGAAAGTTATTGCCTTCCTCTTGCAGGAAATCTTCTTGCTTCTTGCACGCAGCCTTTCACTTCTCTTCTCTTCCCGCGTGTGTCTCCACTACCGACCGGCCTGTCCTCTTGGAGATGAGAGTGGGTGCCCTCTAATAGGTAGTAGATGAAAGCAGAAGGTAGCATACGCAGGTAGATGAAAGTTATGTCTCCCCGACATCTTCGTGATTGGCACATGATTTGGTTGCGTTATTCTTTCCTTTTAATCTATTTATTTCCAGATATGATGAGATAGAATTCTTGTATTATGGGATAAGGTGAGTATATCCTTCTATCTATGCAGGACATAATGAGAAAATCTTTCCATTTATAAGACATATGAATAACATCCTTCCATAGTAAGAACATGTGAATAGAGATATGCTAAAATAATATTTCTATTCAAAAAAGATATGATAAAATCCTTCCATCTAAGATATGATTAAATCCTCTTCTATCTCAGTCGGTCATGTCAGATCCAACAAATCAGATACTCTAAAGGAGAACGGACCACTGCCACCAACTCCTAATTAGAAGTAGTAGAGGATAGATAACTAGATAAGTGACCGCGGCGTGCCACGCCGCGACCGCCACTCCTCACGCGAGTAAATCGAGAAAACAGGCGACTGCCGCTCCCTACGTGAGCAAATCGAGGAAACACGCGAAACGGTTGAAAGGATACAAATGTAATTGCGTTTTTTTTGCATTTATTCGGCAGAACGGTTGAAAGGATATAAATTTATCTGCGTTTTTTTGCATTTATTCGGGGCCCCCTTATGAAGGATCTGCGATTTCGTTGAAACGAAAGGTCCTTTTGCAAAAAACGGTAGAAACGATCTACGCGAGCAAATCGAGGAAACACGCGAAATGGTTGAAAAGATACAAACGTATCTGCGTTTTTTCGCATTTATTCGGTGGAACGGTTCAAAAGAAAATAAATGTATTTGCGTTTTGTTTGCATTTATTCAGGGCCTTCTCATGAAAGATCTGCAATTTCGCTGAAACGAAAGATCCTTTTCGTAAAAATGGTAAAAACGTTCTAAACGGAACTATTTTTTTTGGGTATTTAGTTTGGGTCCTATTTCTAAAAAAGGATCTAAACGATTTTTTTTCTCGGGGTCCTACTGTTGATAAAAAATAGATAAAAGGGTTTAAACGTAATATTTTTTTTCCAAAAAAACCTAAACGTAATTTTTTTTGTTCGACTCGAGAAGTCTTCTAAATATAATAGAGGTACGATATATATATATTATATTGGTAGCTGCTTGCTAATCATGTCGACATAATCACATAGGCTCGACTATGTGGTCCCTTTTCTACTGTACTACTTTTCTTTCATGTAAGTGTCTCGATCAGGATATTGAGAGAAGGATACAGTGTCCATAGCTATACTGTCTTAGCTACCTAACCATGGTAGCGGTTGCGTCTCTTTGCATGACGAAATGGACGGAAATCATGCATGAGGTAGGGTTCACAATATCGATTTCGAAAAAACTGTTCGAAAATCAAAATTTAAAAGTCAGAAATATCGAGTCGAAAATTACTAGAAACTGAAGAGCTAATCAAAATTTTTGGAAAACCGATCGATTTTGACAAAAAATGGTCGAGTTTCACCGAAAATCGATCGACTAATTGAATGTTTATTAAAGCCAATTTTTCGAGCGATTTTTACCGATTATCGACCGATTTACATCGTATAATTTATTTTTGAATTAGATTAGTTTACCGATCGATTTTAAATCTCAAGCCGACCCTGCGTGGAGGTATATGTACGGAAGACTTTCTCAACCATGTAAGCATTCTAGTTCCCTGACCACAATGCCACAATGTGCACGTCGTCTCTTATTCTCGAGAACGATCAAGCAATCACTATGCTGTACTGGACATTGCATTGTTCTAGTGACCAAAATCTGACATTCCTACATCAGTAGGCTTCAACAGCATAATGAGATTGTAATTAGAAACCGAAAGATTGTCAGGCACTTATGAATTATGATCAACATGACGAGAGTCGATGGGAAAAAAAAGCAACGGTACGCATATTGCCGCTGAGCATCCAAGCACGCCACATCATCTACATTATTGTCCAGCCGTCGCGGACAAGAATAAGAACGGCGGCCGTTAAGAACCGCGCCGTAGCCGGCGGAGGCTAGAAGGGTGTTGACAGAGCCTCACCGAACTAAGGGCATGTATAATGGTATAGACGGTGGATGTCTATAATACACATCCATATCATATATAGACAACACTAAAGAAAACCTATACAATAGACTGTCTATAAAGCTGTCTGTAGTAATCTCTCATATAATTAATAGACTGTCTGTACAATGGTATACGTAATATAAAACTGTCTATAAGACCGTTTGTTAAATAGTAGACAACATCGTTCTCTCTCCTCATTCTCTTCACCTCCACATCATCAAAAATCCTATGTGGCATACTCTTATATATAGCATACGTGTACCATTGTACATGCCCTAAGCCCCGACGGTTATGGTTCCGGTAACTGTTCACGAATCTGAGAAAAAAGAAAGAAAGAGCGATGTGTCCAGCCCGCAGCAGATCGCCGTCAACACTACAACTAACGCCGGAGTCGGTGCCGAGATCACGCCACCCGATGCATCGAGCGACGCCGCTCGAAGCACCGTTGTGTGCATGCTCTCACCGGCCACCCGCGTGCATGGGCTCCCAACGAGCGTCGTTACCATGTCCCCACCGCTCACCCAAGCTGCAATCTTCCCATCACCGTACCCCACTGGCCGAGCCACGCTCGCCAGATCCACCACCACAACCGCTCTCCCGCCGAGTGCCACCACCGCGGTTGCCATATTTGCCGCAGCCCAGAGCTCCCGCTGAGCACCGCCTCACCACCGGCACCGTGCGCTGTGCTCCCGCTGCTGCCGCTGCGAACGTTAGGGTTTCAATCCCTAGCGCCCGGAGGAGAGGAGGTGTCTCCCCTTTAAGCTGCGCAAATGGGTCAGATTGAATCTGACCCAATATGGCGAGACCAGACCGGAATTTAGAGAGGGCCAAATGGGCAGCCCGGCCCATTAAACGGGCGGCACGGACCGTTTAGGCATGGCCCGTTTCGGCTCGGCTACTAAACGGGTCGTGCCGTGCTGGTTCACGTGCTGGGGAGGCGGCCTAAGCATGGTTCACGAGGCTAACGGGCCATGCCGTGCCGGCACGGGTCGGGCTGTTATCCTGCTAGCGCCAAAAAATTCAAAAAAAGAAAAAAGTTAGAAAAATAGAAAAAGTACGAAAAAATGCACAAAAATACGAAAAAATTCAAAAAATGGGAAAAATATAGAATAATTATAAAACTAGAAGGATGTAGAAAAACTTTTTAAATATATATATAAATTAAGGAAAAGCTAAAATATGAGATAAATTTTAAAATGAGACAAATAATTGAAATTAAATAATGAGCTTTATTGATGTTTGGCTGCCTCGTTATAAACTTTGCAAGTAAAAACTCAACACAAGAAAACCTTAGCAAAGAAAAATGAGTACAACATATAGCTTAGTGATACACGAAAAAAGTGAAGATTACAATTATTCTTCCTTATTATCTAGATAAAGATTTTCGAACGTCTCCACCAGCTCAGCATTTTCTGCAGTATGTTGAGCTCATTGATCAGTTTGTTCCCAATATTTCACAGTGATAAGTATTTCCACCATCTCACTTGTCAGATTTGTTCTTCTTTCCTCGATTATTCTTCCGGATAGGCTGAAAGCAGACTCCGAAGAAACCGTGGAGACAAGAACTGTTAACACATCCCGTGCTAATATGGAAAGTACCGGATATGTTATCTTGTGCTCATGCCACCACTGCAAAATGCTGAAGTCCTCTTGCTGCTCTTGGTAGTTGACAGTATCGCTATTGAGATAGGCAGCTAGCTCCCCACCACTTGATGTGTTCGCACCTGCAGTTGTTGTAGTTAAACTCCTTGAGGGAGAACCACCTGCACCCCACATATTTCCCCACAAAATTTTCTTCTTACCTGTTGTGGGTGCTGGTGGAGGTCGCTGCATGCGAACTCCAGCAAACTTCTGATCATACTTAGCATAAACTTGAGATAAGTTAGCACAGACATTTGAAAATAACTAGAATAATCAGTACCTACCGCATCACTTAGAATTGAGAATATTAGAGAATCCTCGAACTTCAGCTCTAGGATAAAAAATAAATGCAAATGCATATAATATAGGAATTTCTTGCCAATATTTCAAAAATTTAGTTTTCATAGCATAAACAACTTCACGCAAGATATTATCATTTTCATAGTTCCTTAAGTGGGTAGCAATTTCTAAAATATGATGCACAATTAAAGGAGATGTTGCGAAATAAACTCCAGATAAAGCAACAGTGGAATAAAAAAAGTTCTAAAAATGACAACAAGTATTTAGCAACATACCAATGTTGCTCTCTGAGTAGCGATTGACCATCTTGTCTACGATAGTGCGTGTTAATAAAAACAGAAAATGTGCTTTCATATGGTATGAGAGACTTAAGCATCAAGTAAGTAGAGTTCCATCTAACAGGCATATCCAAACCAAATTTACGCGGACGCACATTCATTGCAATACAATAAGTCTTATATGCTGCTACTCGTTGATTAGAATTATTTAAGAAAGATATTACAGTGCGAAAAGGTTCAAGATACCGATCTAACCTTTTCAAACTAGATTTAACTATAATATTAATAATATAGCAAGCACAACGCTGATGTAATAAGAAAGATTCAGCATAGGAATTGAAAAAGGAGTAAGCATGTTCATGGCAGAAGTATTTGCTGAATCATTATCTAATGTTATTGCAAAAATCTTATCACTAAAGCCAAAATCTTCCACAACTTTTATAATACAAGCAGCAATTTTTTCACCAGTGTGTGCTACATCAATTAATTTAAATCCTATGATTCTCTTTTCTAATTGCCAATCATCGTTTACATAATGAGCAACTACACTAAGGTAATCCTCTTTAGCTCTACCACTCCATATATCAGATGTCAAAGACACAGAAAAAGTACATGTACTAAATTGCAATTTTAGTTTATTACGATAATTATTATAATATTTAATCAAATCTATAGTTGGTGTCTATCTAGAAACTGTAGAAAACCTAGGATTATGAGTGGTTCTAATGTAGTTTTCAAACACAGCTGATTTACTAAAGTTTAAAGGAAGATCTTGAGAAGTGATTAAACGACAAAGAGATTCACGAGCTACCTCAGGATTGTAGTCCCGATTCACGCACTGCATCTGTCGGGGTTGTATCGCAGCCTTCGCCTGCCTCAAAGCCATCCCGCTTTTCTTCTCTGACTCTCAAGATGCCTCTCCAAGTGCCTCGTTCTACCTGAAGATTTCGCAGTTAATTTGTGCTTACAATATTTACAAATAGCATACCTGCTCTAGACGCCGTCTGATGTCTCGAAAATCTGCTCGAAATCTTCCCAGACTCCCGATGTACTACATCTTGATCTTTTCGCCCTGGTGCTTGCTGATGCAGTAGCACTTGTAGAGCCTGAGGATGGTACAGGTGCTGCATCTTGTTGAGCTTCATAGGATGGAAAAAGCTCCTCGGGTGAAATCCCGAAATTAGAAGCTCGAAAAGATGGAAAATCCCCGTGCTCCACAAAGAAAACTGCGAGAAATAATTACGCTATTAGTAATAAAATACGATTTAAAATACTAATAAAATGAAAAATTAAATCAAAATTATTACCTTGATATCTTCACAGAAGCCGAATTTTGGATTTTTGGTAAAACTATTTTGAATTTTGCCAAATTACCACCAAGAGTAAAAGAATTTCCACTAGAGAATGAACAGAAGAGAATGCAAGATTACTGGTGTGGAAATGAGGGGGGGCAGCCACCTATTTATAGGGAAAAAATTTGGGATTTTTTGGAATTTGTTCGGATTTTTTTTCGAATTTTTTAAGCCTCCAACGACTATAAAACGGCTATTTTTCAAACTAAATGGGCTAAATGGGCCGTGCCGCCTCTAACCGTGCCACGCCGCTTGTGGGACGTGCTGTGCCCGGGCCATGCTATGCCGGCCCGCTGTGCCGAGTTGCCGGCCCAAGCACGGCACGTTTTCGGCTGGGCCGTGCCGTGTGTGGACTGGGCCAACAGTATCGTGCCTCGGGCCAGCCCGTTTGGCCATGTTTGGACCGGATCCGGCTCATTAATTTACGTGTTGGGTTTTAATTTAAGACCCAAATTTAGAATTTTTGCATTTTAAACCCTGAAGTTCGGTTAATTATAGAATTATATTGTGGCTATGGCAATTAGGGTTAACAAAACCACGGTAAACCGGTCCAAAATCGCGGTTTTCGACCGTACCGCTTAGGTCCGAGAAACAAAAATGCTCGGTTTACTGGTGCAGTTCAAATTCAAATTCAAAAAATTTGGAAAAATTTATCCAAAAATTCCCTAAAATTAGTATTAATTGCTTTATGACCTCTGGTGTGATTTGTTTTTTTTTGAAAAAAACGAAGTTTGGAGATATTTTTGAGCCATTCAAAATCTAGAAATTAGAAAAAGCAAAAAAAGAAAAGAAATGAGAAGTATTTTTTGTAGCAATATTTGTTCAAGTATGTCAAGTAGCAATATTTACTTCAACATATTTTACTAATAATATTTGTTTAATTATATTTAGTAGCAATATTTATTCAAGTATATCAAGTAGCAATATTTAGTAGCAATATTTACTTAAACATGTTTTAGTAACAATATTTATTCAATTATATTTAGTAGCAATATTTGTTCAAGTTTGTCAAGTAGCAATATTTGTTGAAGTATGTCAAGTAGCAATATTTGTTCAATTATATTTAGTAGCAATATTTGTTGAAGTATTTTTAGTAGCAATGGATGATACCTAAAAATGGTACTATTTGTATAGACATGAATTATCTTGTTATGGTATATTTTAATATGTTAATGTTATCAAATATTGAAAAGCTTACTTCTCGTTGTATGCATGCATGAACTACCAAAACTTTAGTATGAATGTTGTACTCTGTACTACTGGTTATATTCTGTACTTATTTTATTGTACAACGTGTAATTTGACACAAGCAATTTCTTATAAATTATTTACACAAGCAATTTCTGTAAGATATTGATATGTGAATGGTGTCGATATGTGCATGGTATTGATATGTCATTATGTGAATGACTTTTTGCACTTGTTGGATTGATATGTGAGTAGTATTGAAATGAAAGATTATTAGTTGATATATTATTGCTAAATGCTTAATTTACAACTTGCAATTGTCTAAAATATAGCAAAGGTCATGTCGAAATTTTTCCATATTTAGGAGAGATCATACAGGAATATTTTCGTGTTTCTCCATACTTTTTTATATTTCTTACATTTTCCTATTTTTTGGCCTTTAATGAATTTTATAAATTTTACAACATTTTTTTTTGCGTTTTTTGCTGATTTTTTCAACTGTCTTCGGTTTTTGGCGGTTTACACGAAAAATCGCTCGGTTTTCGTGCAATTTCGAGCATTTGTCGCTCGCCGGTTTGACCAAATTTCAAAAATGGTTTGAATTTTCATACCGTTCAATTTTTAACGATTTTTGAGTGGTTTTTCGCGGTTTTTGCTACCGCCGGGGGCTTGAAATTCAGTCACAAAACGATTTTGTTAACCCTAATGGCAATGTTACTTTTTAGACACGAAGTTTTTAGTAATTTCCAAAAACAATAAATTCAGAAAATTTATATAAATCCTAGAAACTAAAATTTTTAGGTATATGGGCTTCTGTAAATTGTTGAACCTTAGACATTGGACATATTGGAAGCTTCATATTTCTAGGTTTACTATTCCTAGAATAATTCCATGATTATATATGATAAATATATTTTTTGTTATTTCGGTAATTCAGAAAAATGCTTGGTAGTTAGCAGAAAATTATGAAAATGCAAGGAAAACTCTAGGAAATTCTTGATAATTATCTACTGAATAGATATAAAACTAATATTTATTGATTCAATGATAAACATGTAATATAATTATTTTACCAGCAATAAAATTCAAACTTGCTTACATATATGATATATCGGACATTGCAAAAATGGAATTTGCTGCGCTCGCCCTGAATGTAGCAATTACCTCACCCGGGCAATGGATGCCAAGATCAACTTTACAGCTCGATATCTTGGAGCTGCTATCACTCAGCTTGAAACTAATGTCCCTGCTCTTCCTAAAGCCGCCAAGTGTGCAACATTGCACTTCCTGAGGCACCATCTTTATGTAGACATGTAGTTCGAATATTTGATAGAGAAGGACCTGTTGCCACTATAGAATTCTCAGAAGAAATGATAACTAGCAAAGATCCGCCTTGCTTCCATAAACATAGTGCGAGTGGACCCTCTTATGCTTTCAAGATTTTAAAACTATGGCAATATACAATTCTACCTTGCACAAGCTTGTCGCCAAACTAATATTCTCTAACAAGAAAGCTATTAATGCTGAATAATAGATAAGTTGCTGAATAATAGATAAGTCACTGTGCACTATCCACTCCAATACGAGGATACTGCAACAACAGTACTATTATGCCAAGTGCCAGAAGTACTCTGAGCTTATCTGCATTTTGCTAGAAGCAAAGAAGCATGATGAGCTTTTGATGAAGAATCATCATGTTCTCCCTAATGGGATATTGTAAGGATCCGAATCCACTGATTCGAACCCACTGTGTTTACCGCACTAGTCCTAGGATCAATCGCTAGCGCACACAGCTCAACATTGGTACATATCACATCATACTCAACGATAATAGAATAATACTCCATTTATTGATATAGCTAATTGTATGATCTTATGACCAACTTACATTATTAAGCCACGCAGGGCAAGACTTGAAACATAAGCTAAGAATTAAGCACCGGAAAGTAGAAAACGTAGATAGCTCATCAGTTCACCACATGCAACTGACAAGGCTCGGACCCTAATGTCTCGTGTCCTCCTGGAACTCCTCCTCCAACACAGATGTTGATTCTTCAACTGTGATTATTGTTGTTGGCAAGGGTGAGTACTTAAAGCACTCAACAAGTTGTGCACAGAATGCAATTCTATGTAACTATATGCAAGGCTTATTCTAAAGGATTGGTTATCATGGCTATTTTGCAATAAGCAGCATTTATGAACGAATACAATAAATAGATCATAAAAACTGTAAAACAAATAACAATAAATAATAGTTTCAGTGTCCCTCAAGTAAACCAAGTTTTCAATCCTAAGACAATTTTCAACTCCCATGGCATCCTGCCATCCCAACCAAGTTTTCCATTTAATTAAGCTAACCCTTAACTGTAATTCCCGAGCATTGCTCAATTCCGTGAGCACGGCTATCCGAATAGTTTTACACTCTACAGAGGTTATGCACTTTACCCACATGATACAACCATACACCACAAAGGTGAGTGATTATAACAAAGCCTTTACAATGTGTTGGCTTAACCCGATACCACCCGCTAAGGTTTCAACACTGGTGGGACTGGTTACCACATCCAGGGCCCCCCTCTTGCGCCATGTGAATTACTCCATAACTCGAAAACTCACACCGACCAAGATAGTACCAAAGTTAAGACATTGCAAATTAATCAGCTAGGCTGTCCCATACCAGACATGTGGTTGCATGATTGACTCAGGTCAAAGGCTTGCAAGGTTAAGTCCTTAGTGTGATCAAGGCAAGACATCCACATACCCTCTGCCCATCAGGCCCACCTTGGCATACTCGCCCCTTGTCACTTGCCCCAATCTAAGTGATTATCACCCAAGTTGATTACCAAGGACCACGTGACATCAACAATTCAACATCGTTGCGTGACATGACTCGCCACAAACAACTCAATCTCATCGTGTGATCTCACATGACACACAAGTTCATAACAATGTTCCATATTCCCTTAGTCAAGATTAATTATCAATGATTCAGGCACATGTGATGACGTGGCATGGGTAAGCAACTAATACGGTCTAACCACCCCCGGTTGATTATTATTACTAACCAACTATAGTTAACCAAACTAGGGTGACAATAGATCATGGCATACAAATGACAAGGTAGGGTATAGATCAATCTGGTATAATAGCTAAATCCCAATTTAATTGAAACAATTGTATACTTGAAATACTATGCAATAAAGTAAAACAAAATAGCATTTGTATAAACATAGGTTCAACATGATCAAAGCACAACTTACCTTGGAATAGGTTCTGATCTTGCTCTGGAACTTGCTCTTGAGTTGATGGATCTTCCTCCGAAGCGTCGCACAATTCAACGTCTACGCGTACCGAAGGAGAAAAGCAAATAAATACCAAAACAGAGAGCAATCCAAAAATCAATTAAAATTCACCATTAAATAGATCTCAATTTTACAAATTTTTGAAATTTGAATCACTCAATTCCGAGTAAGAATGCAAAAGTTATAGCCTTTTGAAGTTTGAATGAATACTGAAAATACAAAATTGGAAAATCAGAATTAACTGAATTATTTTTATAAAAGAAAATCGCATTATTGCGTCATGCTGACGTCACCATCGCCCGGACCAATCGCGCGCCGACACGTCGCTTTGGTCCATAGACCAAATCCACGGGACCACCTCTGGTCTACCGTGGACATGGTCCACGGCGCCTCGCGACTCGTGCCGACACGTGACTGCGTTCGGTTGGCTACGGCGCCGCATGCGATGCGCGCTCCGACCATCGACGCGTGGCAGGATCAGAACCGCCCGCGGAAGATCAGACGACCCCGGATGACGGCGACTGCGAGGCTTAATCCGAAGCGTTCACCCTAGATCGGACGGCTGGCGACGCTCGATCTCGAAGATGGCTATGCGGCGGCGCAGTCTCACCGGCAGCAGAGAAGATGACGTTGGCTACGGCATTTTCGTGACGATCCGGCGGCAGGGAACGGCGAGGTAGATGCGTCACGGTCCGAGGGTCACGGATCTAGAACCAGCACGGCTCGGGACAGCGCGACGACGACGGAAAACGGCCAAACCCACGACGACTTCCTTCACAACTCTAACGAGTCCGCACGGGAAAAAGGCAGCGATTCGGGCTTGGTGAGCTAGGGTAAAAAGGGTGGCGCGACTCGGCAGTCACGATGCACAGGGCTGCGCCTTAAATATAGGGCTTGGGAAGGCGTGCGCAGCGCGGAAGTCGAAGACGGTCTCGTGGCGGTGGCGGACTCCGGCGGTAACACGGAGAAGCGACGCAGCTCTATCCCGCGCGTCCATGTGGCATCAATCTGACGGATCACAAGCATCAGCGACGCGGACAAATCTTGATCGCACGATCAAGATTCAACAACTGAGATCAGAGGCGGCTAGGGTTAGGTGAGACGGCCGATTGGGTCATTTTGCAAAGAATGGGCCACCAGACAATCGCGATCCTTTTTAAAAGATTTTTGATTTAAAATAATCACAGAAATTCATTTAATTTGTTTCAGGCAATAAAATTATCAGGAAAAATCCAAGAAAATTCTCAAAAATACTTTGAGACATTTCTGACTTAAATAAAATATTTTTGTCAAAACTTTATTTTAACTTTGCATAAATTTAAATATTTTTCAATAAAAGACCAAAATACTTAATTTAAAGTTAACTCAAATAGATCCAAAAAAATCCAATAAATTCCAGAAAAACATAAAAATAGACAAATAACCAATAAAAGGATTTTTAAAGAAATTTTGGGATGTTACAGATATACATGCATTGCCTGAAGTACAAGAAAACGCTCAGCGAGCTAGCAATAGCCATAGCCGTAGAAAAGGCCAAAGTCATCAAAGTAGAAAATGGAAGAATGGCGGAATACATAAGGGAAGATGAAGTCCTAGTGAAAAGTTAAAGGAAAAGGGCAAAGGAGGTTCCAAAAGCAAGACTCGGCCAACAAGGCTGCTCATCCTCCAAAACTATGCTTTAGTTGTGGATGCACCGACCATTCGTCTCGCACATGCCACACCCTGAAGCATTTAGTGGGCCGTTACATGCAATCCGCTGGAAAAATCTAGAAGATTCAAAGGAACAAGACTGTGGCACACTTCACTGCTTAACCTATTGTTGACAAGGAAACTAAGGAGAATGATGAATCTTACGGAGAAGTTCAAAGAGGACCTTCTTGGATACGGAAACTCTCATATGGATGAAGATGACCTTCTTAGGTCTGAGCTAATGAGTTCCAAAAGAACACCCATGGTTCCTAGGAGGACATCCGTGATTTATATGCGGTAGTTACTCCTTTTGCTAGTTGATGTGCCATTTTACTTATGAGTCACCTTCAGAGTCTCTTTTATCAGTTTAGTTTTTAAGTTCATGAATGAACATTGGTCTACATTGTTTAATTGTTAAATCATAACTTTAATATAAAACAAAGTACTGTCCAACAGTGGAGAAGAAAATATGTCTTGTAGAACCGACGCTCGGGAGGGCCTAAACGTAATTTTAAATCTTCCGAGTTTAAAGAACTAGCGCTCATATCGATTTTACGGAACCACGGGATTTTTTCGCAAAATAATTGGACCTAAACAGAATTTAAAATCTTTGGAGTTTAAAGAACCAAAGCCCAAGTTGAATTTGCAGAACTACGGTGTAACATCCCAAAATTTGCTTTAATATGATTTTATGGTTTATTTGTGTATTCTATGATTTTTTGAGTTTTATTGGATTTTCTGGATTTATTTGAATTAACTTTAAATTAAGTATATTGATCTTCTGTTGAAAACTAATTAAATTTATGCAAAGCTAAAATAAAGTTTTGCCAAAAATATTTTATTTGAGTTAAAAATGTCTCAAAGTATTTTTGAGAATTTTCTTGGATTTTCCTGATAATTTAATTGCCTAAAATTAATTAAATGAATTTCTGTAATTATTTTAAATCAGAAAACCGTGTTAAATTAGGTGAACAGTAATGGGCTGGAGCTCAATAATGTGCTCTTGGGGCCCATTTTTGTGCGCCCAAAGCTTTTGCGCCACGCCCGCTGGCTCTGCTTTCCTAAGGCGGCCATCACCGTTGGATCGGATTGGATGGTCGAGATTTGAGGGTGGATTTGAAACCCTAGCGACCGCTGGCCGTTGGATCGAGATCTTGCGGTGAGGATTGAGCCGCTGGTTTAGGAAAGGAGGATCGTGCCGCTGGATTTAGAAAGAGGGATCGATCGTATCGGCTTGGAGTCATCGTGACCGTTAATCCTTGATCGGACGGTTGTCCGCTGTCGCCTCCGACGGGACTCGAGTCCGTCGCCGATCTGACGCCGCCGCCGCGTGAGCTAGCTTTTCGTTTTGAGCGCGCTCGCCGAGGCTATAAAAGGGGAGGTTAGTCTCCCGAGGCTCTTCCTTCCGTCGCACATCCGTAGCCCTAGCCACAAGCGTCTGAGCCGCCGTCATTTTAGAGCCAAAGCTCGCCGTAGTTCTAGTTGTGCCGCCGTCGGTTTTTGCGCTTCTGTGTCGTCGTCGAGCCGTCTTCCGTCGTGTGGATTCCAGATCGGAGTTCTTCGGGTTGCGTCGCGTCGGATTCGGGGAGTTTCGTCATCGGAGCGTCGCCGGAGCACCGTGGGGTCGTCATCGTCTTCAAGTCCGGTAAGGGAGCGTCGCCGCGCCGTCGTCGCCACACCCGTGAGGTATCATCCGTTAGATCATCCGTGAAATGCTAGGATTGAGCCACGTGCGCGCTTATGTAGATCGCCGTGTGAGCCGTCAGATTAGATCGAACGATCTGGATCGCGCCGCGTCTCGGACCAATCCTGTTGTGACACGTGTCGGGTTCAATAGCCGAAGCGTCGTGGACCGAGTCCGCCGTGGTCCAGCGCTACGCCGTGGACCAAGTCTATAGACCGTGACACGTGGCGCATCGTGATTGGTTCCAGATCTTCGCTGACGTCATGCTTACGTCATAATTGCGTTTTCAATTGGAAAATAATCCGATTGGAAGTTCTGCAATGCTGACGTCATCATGAGGTAACGCTGACATCATAACTCGGTTTTTCAATTTAAAAATAATTCTGTTAATTCTGATTTTCTAATTTCTGTATTTATTCAAACTTCCAAAGGCTATAACTTTTGCATCTTAACTCGGATTTGAGTGATTCAAATTTCTAAAAATTTGTAAAATTGAGATCTATTTAATGGTGAATTTTAATTGATTTTTGGAGTTCATTTTATCTATTTTTTGGTATTTATTTGCTTTTCGCCTTCGGTACGCGTAGACGTTGAATTGTGCGATGCTTCGGAGGAAGATTCAACAACTCAAGAGCAAGCTCCAGATCAAGATCAGGACCTATTCCAATGCAAGTTGTGATTTGATCATGTTGAACCCATGTTTATAAAATTGCTATATTGTTTTTCTCTATTGCATGGTATTTCAAGTATACAATTGTTTCAACTTTGATTGGGATCTAGTTAAGCTACCAATTTGATCTATACCCTACCTTGTCATTGTATGCCATAATCTGTTGTCACCCTAGATTGGTTCATTATAGTTGGTTAGTAATGATAATCAACATGGGATGGTTAGACAGTATTAGTTGCTTACCCATGCCACGTCATCACATGTGTTTGAATCATGGATAATTAATCTTGACTAATGGAATATGGAACGATGTTATGAACTTGTGTGTCACGTGGGATCACACGATGAGATTGAGTTGTGGTGGCGAGTCATGTCACGCAACGATGTTGAATTGTTTATGGCACGTGGTGCTTGGTAATCAACTTGGGTGATATTCACTTAGATTGGGGCAAGTGACAAGGGGCGAGTATGCCAAGATGGGCCCGATGGGCAGAGGGTATGTGGATGTTTTGCCTTGATCACACTAAGGACTTAACCTTGCAAGCCTTTGACCTGAGTCAATCATGCAACCACATGTCTGGTATGGGACAGCCTAGCTGATTAATTTGCAATGTCTTAACTTTGGTACTATCTTGGTCGGTGTGAGTTTTCGAGTTATGGAGTAATTCACATGGCGCAAGAGGGGGGCCCTGGATGTGGTAACTAGTCCCACCAGTGTTGAAACCTTAGCGGTTGGTATCGGGTTAAGCCAGCACATTGTAAAGGCTTTGTTATAATCACTCACCTTTGTGGTGTATGGTTGTATCATGTGGGTAAAGTGCATAACCTCTGCAGAGTGTAAAACTATTCGGATAGGCGTGCTCACGGAATTGAGCAATGCTCGGGAATTACAGTTAAGGGTTAGCTTAATTAAATGGAAAACTTGTTTGGGATGGCAGGATGCCATGGGAGTTGAAAATTGTCTTAGGATTGAAAACTTGGTTTACTTGAGGGACACTGAAACTATTATTTATTGTTATTTGTTTTACAGTTTTTATGATCTATTTATTGTATTCGTTCATAAATGCTGCTTATTGCAAAATAGCCATGATAGCCAATCCTTTAGAATAAGCCTTGCATATAGTTACATAGAATTGCATTCTGTGCACAACTTGTTGAGTGCTTTAAGTACTCACCCTTGCCAACAACAATAATCACAGTTGAAGAATCAACATCTGTGTTGGAGGAGGAGTTCCAGGAGGACACGAGTCATTAGGGTCCGAGCCTTGTCAGTTGCATGTGGTGAACTGATGAGCTATCTACGTTTTCTACTTTCCGCAGCCTTGTTAGTCATTAGCTTAATAATGTAAGTTGGTCATAAGATCATACGTTTAGCTATATCAATAAATGAACTACTATTTCTATTATCGTTGAGTATGATGTGATATGTACCAATGTTGAGCTGTGTGCACTAGCGTTGATCCTGGGACTAGTGCGGTAAACACAGTGGGTTCGAATCAGTGGATTCGGGTCCTTACAGAGGTGGTATCAGAGCATACTGACTATAGGTCTTGACCCTAGATAGCCTGGTGGTGTCCAGGTTGTGTCCAAAACTATTTTCTAAAGGAAAATTTAAATTTGACTAATAAAACACTCTCGACTCATCTCATTCTCTACTTCTCGCCTTTGCTGAATTTACCATTTACTTGCCGTTTCGGGTGGAGAACTTATTCAAAGTTCTTGTGGAGCAGATGCCGATCGTTCCGACCTTTGAGGAGTCAGCAGGTGGCTACGCCATCGAGCTGTGGAGGGTTCTTCAGATGCTTGGAGGTTTTTATCGTCCGCTTTACCGAGGAGGCAGCTGGTCAGTTAATGGTGTTCACCGAGGATTTGTTTGCAAGTTGATTATCTACGCTGGGGAGAACGAGGAAGCTAGCAGGCCAATCAACATCTCCGCCAGAAGATTCTCGTACGAGGTTGCGATTCAAGAGGTTGCTCGACTTGCTCTTCGCCGTGTCTGCCGCGACTACGCCGACGAGCTTCACGACTCGGTGTTTCGACTGCACCCCGACGTACAAGCATGCCGAAGCCGACGGATCGTGGAGGACGAGTGTGCTACCGCAGTACATCTTGCTGAGTTCACTATCGCCCAGGAGGAGCATATGAGGGAAACTACTCAGGAGTTGGAGACCGTGTACGAGGCACTCAGAGTGACGGAGTAGGAGCTTGAGGAGACCTGTGCTGCAGCTATCGGAATGATCACCGAGCTAGGAGAGGCCCTGGAGGGGGTTGAGGACGAGTTGGAGCGCGTGACCCGAGGAGCTCAAGAGCCAGTCGAGGAGTCCGAGGAGGATCCAGAGGAGCAAAAGTGGGAGCCAGAGGAGAGTGCAGACCCTGTTGTTGCGGAGGAGCCAGCAGTAGGTCACCAGGATAGGTTTGCTCCTATGCCAGCCCACCCGCCGGTTTATATGCCGGATCAGTCTCAGCCAGGGTTGCTGGATGAGTGAGAGTCAGTCTTAGAGTTGTGTTGAGACTCGTGTGTTGAGTCGCGTCTTTAAGATAGTTTCTACCTTTTAGTAGACGTTAAGGTTCCGTGTTTAGTTTGCTTCTTTGTAATGCTAAGTGTGCAGTATGTGTTGCAAAGCTTGTAGGCTTTTATAAGCAGCCATACCAAGAATAAATAAAGAATTATTCTAGTTTGGGTATAACCTATCTTCCCCGCCCTAGGGATTCTTGCATCTTATCTATGCTACTTCTACCTTTCCTAACCCAAGAGGCAATCAGCAGATGGTGAACACTCGTGGAACTAACGGTGCTTCAGGAAGTGGACTGCGCTAGAATGACAACCCCAATGATGGAGGCAACCCTCAACCACCACCGCCAGTCGACATGCAGAATCTGGGAGCGTTTCTCGCTGCACAAACTCAACTAATGCAGACCATGATGCAACAGATGCAGCAGATGACCAACGTAGCCGCAACTAGCAACAACCAAGTAAATCAGAACAACAATGGTGGGCCTCGGTCTTTCTCCAAGCTGTCAGATTTCATGAGAACTCGGCCGCCAACCTTTGCTGGGAATGTTAATCCTTTGGAAGCCGATGACTGGCTAAGGACTATTGAGAAGAAGTTACATATCACTCAATGCGAGGGCAATGAGAAGGTGCTCTACGCCTCTCACCAATTGGAAGGAACCGCCGCAGAATGGTGGAAGAATTACTGTGCCGCACATGGAGCCCCGCAAGAGATTACCTGGGATGAGTTTACTACCGCTTTCCGCCAATATCATGTCCCAGAAGGAATGATGGACCTTAAAAGGGAAGAATTCGAGGCTCAAACAAGGAGGCCACCGGTGGCGAATATCCAATAAGTTTACCCAGCTTAGCTCGCTATGCCCTCAAGATGTAGCGACAGATAAAGCTAGGCGCCCTCGTTTCATGAAGGGACCGATTCAGATCGCAGTGGACCGATCACCCACAATTTTTCGATTTTCAGGAGCTAGTTAATAAGGCTTTGATTTTGGAGGATAAGCGCAAGGAGTTGGGTGAAAACTGTAAGCGCTTGATGACTAATCAGGGTGGACGTCCAAACCACCTACGTCTGAGAATGTCGCCACAGCAATTTGCCAGATTCCAACCGCCAGCCGTGAATAAGACAAAGAACCCCCGCACTCGCCTCATTAATCGTAATTTTCGGACACCAAAGACAGGCGAAGAATGCACCAGATCGGAGTCGAAGAATGCAAACAAGAGATGTTATACATGCAATGAGCCAGGGCACTTCTCTAATAGGTGTCCACAGAGAGGAGGTGTCACGCCAGTTCATTTTAACTTGGGAACGACACCTGCCAAGGCACCGGCTTCAGGAGGAAATCGTGCACCCGGTCAAGCTGGAGCAACCCCTCAATCAACAGCGCGTGGTAGGATCAACCACATCACCGCAGATGGAGCTCAAGAGGCTACAGACGTCGTACTGGGTAAGTTTCTGGTTAACTCAGTACTCGCTACAGTTTTATTTGATTCTGGAGCTTCGCATTCGTTTGTTTCTCAAAGTTTTGCAACCAAGAATGGATTTAAATTGGTGAATCTTAAATGTGTGCTATTAGTCCAAGCCCCAGGATTTGAGCTTAGATCTAGCCTTGGGTGCTTGGGAGTTAATTTGCTTATGGATGGGATAGAATTTCTAGCGAATCTTACCTTGTTAGATGCACAATCCTTAGATGTTATTCTTGGAATGGATTGGCTATCTAAGCATAAGGCTGTTTTGGATTGTGGCCGAAGGATCGTGACTCTGGAAGGCCCTAGTGGCAAGAAGGTAGAGTTTCAAGCGACTGCAGTTCGTGATGGGCAGTTAGTGGTCAACAGCGTGCAAGCCATCAGCATAGAGGATGTGCCAGTAGTCAGAGAATACCCGGATGTGTTTTCGGAAGATTTACCAGGGTTGCCACCAGACCACGATATCGAGTTTGTTATCGAGTTAGCACTAGGGACAGCACCGATATCAAAGAGACCTTATCGGATGCCTACAGATGAGTTAGTGGAAATGAAAAAGCAGATTGAGGAACTACAAGAGAAAGGTTTCATTAGACCAAGTTCATCACCGTGGGGAGCACCAGTTTTGTTTGCGCGTAAGAAGGATTGAAGTCTTAGGATGTGCATCGATTATCGTGCACTTAATGAGGTAACGATCAAGAATAAGTACCCATTACCCAGGATCGATGATTTATTTGATCAGTTAAGAGGAGCTGGAGTTTTCTCCAAAATAGATCTTCGTGCAGGGTACCATCAGTTGAAGATCCGAGTGGAAGATGTGCCTAAGACTGCGTTTTCTACGCGATATGGACACTATGAGTACACAGTAATGTCATTTGGATTGACGAATGCCCCTGCATATTTCATGAACATGATGAATAAAGTTTTTATGGAGTATTTGGATAAGTTTGTTGTGGTTTTTATAGACGATATCTTAGTTTTCTCAAAGACAGAGGAAGAGCATGCGGAACATTTGAGGATGGTTTTAGAGAGGCTGCGAGAACATCAGCTGTATGCTAAGTTCAGCAAGTATGATTTTTGAAAGGAGAAGGTTGAATTTCTTGGTCATGTGATGACTACTAAAGGAGTTGCAGTTGACCCAAGCAAAGTGGATGCAGTGTTACATTGGGAGCAACCGAAGTCTGTTACTTAGATCCGTAGTTTTCTGGGAATGACGGGATACTACCGTCGGTTCATAGAGGGATTCTCGATGATTGCTAAACCCCTGACGCAGTTGTTGAAGAAAGAAAAGAAGTTTGCATGGACGCCAGAGTGCGAGAAAAGTTTTATAGAACTGAAGAAGCGTTTGACAACTGCCCCCGTATTAGTGTTGCCGGACGTGTGGAATGGATTTGATATTTATTGTGATGCCTCAAAGCAAGGCCTGGGGTGCGTGTTAATGCAGAATGGCAAAGTTGTTGCTTATGCGTCGAGGCAGTTAAGACCGCATGAAGCAAATTATCCTACGCATGATTTGGAATTAGCTGCCGTAGTGCATGCTTTGAAGATATGGCGTCATTATCTCATAGGAAATAGATGTGAGATATATACTCACCATAAGAGCTCAAATACATTTTCACTCAAGCAGATCTTAATATGAGACAACGAAGGTGGTTAGAGTTAATTAAGGATTACAATGTGGGAATTCATTATCACCCCGGAAAAGCCAATGTGGTAGCAGATGCTCTGAGTCGAAAGAGCCATAGCGCGAACACGCTGACAATGGATGATCAACCAGAGCTATGTAAGGAATTTCAAAAGTTAAAGCTGGAGGTTGTTCCGCAAGGAAGTATAGCTGCACTGGAAGTAAAACCAACACTGGAGGACCAAATTAGAAAAGGCCAGAAAGATGATGAGAAAATCACTAAGATCAAGTCCAAGAAAGATGAAGGCCTAGCAGTGGATTTCACTCTAGATGAGCAGGGAACCATGTTCTTCAAAGGCCGAATTTGTGTACCGAATAAAAAGGAGCTAAAGCAACTGATTCTTGAGGAAGCTCACGATTCTAAGTACTTGATTCATCCGGGAAGTGCTAAAATGTATCAAGATTTGAGAGAGAGATTTTGGTGGCCTAATATGAAGCGTGAGGTGGCTGAGCATGTTGCTCTATGCGATGTATGTCAGAGAGTAAAAGCCATGCATCAAAGACCAGCTGGGTTGTTACAGCCGTTGAAAATTCCTGAATGGAAGTGGGAGGAAATCGGTATAGACTTTATCACCGGTTTACCCAAGACTCAGAGAGGTTATGATTCTATTTGGGTTATTGTGAATCGTTTGACCAAGGTCGCTCATTTTATCCCGGTGAAAACCACCTACTCAGGAGATCGTTTAGCGAGTCAGATATGTGAAGGATTGTATGTTTGCATGGGTGCCCAAAAGATTGTGTCGACAGGTACCCAATTTACCTCAAGATTCGGAACAAGTTGCATGAGGCAATGGGAACTCACTTTGAATTTCAAGATAAAGATATCATCCGCAGCATGATGGTCGATCGAAAGAGTAAATCAGATTTTAGAGGATATGTTGAGAGCTTGTGCTTTAGCTTATGCTACATCTTGGGATAAATGTCTACCGTATGCAGAATTCAGTTACAATAATAATTATCAAGCTAGCTTGCAGATGTCACCGTTTGAGGCGTTGTATGGACGTGCTTGTCGTACTCTGTTAAATTGGAATGAAACGGGAGAGCGTTTGGTGTTTGGACCAGATATTCTCAAGGAAGCAAAAAATCAAGTTGCTATGATTAAGGAGAGGTTAAAGATAGCGCAGTCAAGGCAAAAGAGTTACGCTGACAACCGACGCCGAGATTTGAGTTTCGAGCCAGATGAGTATGTGTATCTCAGGGTTACCCCTCTTAAGGGTGTTAAAAGATTTCACATTAAAGGGAAGCTTGCACCAAGATATATTGGTCCGTTCAAGATTTTGAGCCGCCGAGGGGTGGTAGCTTATCAGTTGGAATTGCCTCAGTCCTTGGCAGGGGTGCATGATGTGTTTCATGTGTCTCAACTCAAGAAATGTCTTAGAGTGCCAACAGAGCAAACCCCGTTGGACGCAATAGAGCTGCAGGAAGATTTGACTTACAAGGAACAGCCACTCAAAATTTTGGATGTTATGGAGCGCAGACCAGAACAAGTCTATTCGCTTTGCGAGTTCAATGGAGCAATCATTCCGAAAATGAAGCAACTTGGGAGCGCGAAGAAGATTTGAAGTCAGAATTCCCAAACCTATTCTTTAGGTAGTCCTGAATCTCGGAGTCGAGATTCTGTTAAGGGGGGAGGTTTGTAAATCCCAAAATTTGCTTTAATATGATTTTATGGGTTATTTATGCATTCTATGATTTTCTGAATTTTATTGGATTTTCTGGATTTATTTGAATTAACTTTAAATTAAGTATATTGATCTTTTGTTGAAAACTAATTAAATTTATGCAAAGCTAAAATAAAGTGTTGCCAAAAATATTTTATCTGAGTTCAAAATGTCTCAAAGTATTTTTGAGAATTTTCTTGGATTTTTCCTGATAATTTAATTGCCTAAAACTAATTAAATGAATTTCTGTAATTATTTTAAATCAGAAAACCGTGTTAAATTAGGTGAACTGTAATGGGCTGGAGCCCAATAATGTGCTCTTGGGGCCCATTTTTGTGCGGCCCAGTGCTTTGCGCCGCCGGCCCGTTGGCCTGTTTCCGGAAGGCGCGTCATCAGCCGTTGGATCGGATTGGATGGCTGAGATTTGAGGGTAGATTTGGAAACCCTAGCGACCGTTGGCCGTTGGATCGAGATCTTGCAGTGAGGATTGAGCCGCGTTGGTTTAGGAAAGGGAGGATCGTGCCCGTTGGATTTAGAAAGAGGGGATCTGATCGTATCGGCTTGGGAGTCGTCGTGACCGTTAATCCTTGATCGGACGGTTGTCCGTTGTCGTCTCCGATCGGGACTCGGAGTCCGTCGCCGATATGTCGCCGCCGCCGCGTGAGCTAGCTTTTCGTTTTGAGCGCGCTCGCCGAGGCTATAAAAGGGGAGGTTAGTCTCCCGAGGCTCTTCCTTCCGTCGCACATCCGTAGCCCTAGCCACAAGCGTCTGAGCCGCCGTCGTTTTAGAGCCAAAGCTCGCCGTAGTTCTAGTTGTGCCGTCGTCGGTTTTTGCGCTTCTGTGTCGCCGTCGAGCCGTCTTCCGTCGTGTGGATTCCAGATCGGAGTTCTTCGGGTTGCGTCGCGTCGGATTCGGGGAGTTTCGTCATCGGAGCGTCGCCGGAGCACCGTGGGGTCGTCATCGTCTTCAAGTCTGGCAAGGGAGCGTCGCCGCGCCGTCGTCGCCGCACCCGTGAGGTATCATCCGTTAGATCATCCGTGAACCGCTAGGATTGAGCCACGTGCGCGCTTATGTAGATCGCCGTGTGAGCTGTCAGATTAAATCGAACGATCTGGATCGCGTCGCGTCTCGGACCAATCCTGTTGTGACACGTGTCGGGTTCAACAGCCGAAGCGTCGTGGACCGAGTCCGCCGTGGTCCAGCGCCACGCCGTGGACCAAGTCTATAGAACGTGACACGTGGCGCATCATGATTGGTTCCAGATCTTCGCTGACGTCATGCTTACATCATAATTGCGTTTTCAATTGGAAAATAATCCGATTGGAAGTTCTGCAATGCTGACGTCATCATGAGGTCACGCTGACGTCATAACTCGGTTTTTCAATTTAAAAATAATTCTGTTAATTCTGATTTTCTAATTTCTGTAATTTCAGTATTTATTCAAACTTCCAAAGGCTATAACTTTTGCATCTTAACTCGGATTTGAGTGATTCAAAATTCTAAAATTTTATAAAATTGTGTTCTATTTAATGGTGAATTTTAATTGATTTTTTGAGTTCATTTTATCTCTATTTTGGTATTTATTTGCTTTTCGCCTTCGGTACGCATAGACGTTGAATTGTGGGACGCTTCGGAGGAAGATCCAACAACTCAAGAGAAAGCTCTAGATCTAGATCAGGACCTATTCCAAGGCAAGTTGTGCTTTGATCATGTTGAACCCATTGTAACATCCCAAAATTTGGCTTAACTAAGTTTGTATTTCTTAAAAGTGCATTTATGATTTTTCTGGAATTTATTTGATTTTTTCTGGATTTATTTGAATTAATTTCAAATCAAGTTTATTGCCCTTTTATTCAAATCTATTTAAATCTGTGCAAAGTCAAAATAAAGTTTTGCCAAAAATATTTTATTTGAGTCAAGGATGTCTCCAAGTATTTTTGAGTTCTTTTCTTGGATTTTTCCTGATTATTTATTTGCCTAAAAGTAATTAAAGGAATTTTTGCAATTATTTTAATTGTTAAAAACTGGAAATTCGTTAATCGGTAGTGGGCCGAGCCCAGGAACTGTGCGCATGGGGCCCGTTCCCGCGCGGCCCAATGCTTCACACTGCAGGCTTGATTGGCCCACATTCTGGAAGAGCAAGCGTGGACCGTTGGATCTCGTTTTAGCGGTAGAGATCGTGTGGTATGTGTCCCGTTAGATTCCGAGTTGCGGTCCAGATCGTGTCGTGCGAGGTTTACTTCGTGACCGTTGATCTGTGCATCGGACGGCTCCGCGTCATCTTCTCCAGATCGTGTCCGAGCTGGACTCCAGCGCCGCCGCCGCTCCCGTCAAGAACTCGGAGGTCAATCCGTGCGGTTCCTGGATTCTCGGGCTTTATAAGGAGCGCGCCGTGTTCGCCAGGAGGCCATGAGCAAAAGCCCTAACCGCGTAGCCCGAAAACCGCCGCTGTTCGACGGAATTTCAGGCTAAGTACCGACCGCCGTCGCCGACGTTTTCTTTGATTCCGTCGTCGTCAGTGGAGCTCGAGGTTCGCAACCGGGACCTTTGGAACCGCCTCGCCAAGAAGAAACCCGTGCGCACCTTGCTTCCGCCCGAAGGACGCCGGAGAAGAAGGTCCCCGTGGAGACCGCCGCCGCCAGTGAAGAAGTCCTCGCCGCCGTTGTTCCGGTGATCTAGAGAAACGTTCGACCGCGTCATCAGTTTCGCCACGTTGAGACGTGCCCGAAGGCACTTTCCAACCTCGCCGTCGACGACCCTAGGTGTCCGCGCCGTCGACGTCGACGTGGTTAGCTAGCTCGTCGCCGCAGTGTCGCCGCTGCGTGGCGCCACTCGGATCGGCGCCGATGTGGCGGCGGGCGTGGCGTGCGTGTAAACAGCGGCGCGTGGCGATCGGTCCGAGACGCGGCCCGCAAGTCGAATAAGAAACGCGTGAAACGGGTGCACCGTGGACCCGAGCGGATCGTGGGACGCATCCATGGACCGTACCACGTGGCGCGCTTGGTTGGTTTGAATCGTATGATGTCACGCGACGTCATAAATCGCTTTTTCGAATAAAAATAAATCTATTAATTCCGATTTTCTGATTTTAGCAATTTCAGTATTTATTTCAAACTTCAAAAGGCTATATCTTTTGCAATTTAACTCGGATTTGAGTGATTCAAATTTCTAAAAATTTGTAAAATTGAGATATATTTAATGGTGAATTTTATTTGATTTTTGGAGTTCAATTGCTCTCTATTTTGGCATTTATTTGCTTTTCTTCTTCGGTACGCGTAGACGTTGAATTGTGCGACGCTTCGGAGGAAGATCCAGCAACTCAAGAGCAAGTTCCAGAACCAGATCAGGACCTATTCCAAGGCAAGTTGTGCTTTGATCATGTTGAACCCATGTTTATAAAATTGCTATGTTGTTTTACCCTATTGCATATATTTCAAATATACAATTGTTTTAAATTAGATTGGGTTTAGCTAATGTACCAATTTGATCTACACCCTACCTTGTCATTTGTATGCCATGATCTATTGTCACCCTAGATTGGTTCAATATAGTTGGTTAGTAATTATAATCAACATGGGATGGTTAGTCCGTATTAGTTGCTTAGCCATGCCACATCATCACATGTGTCAGAATCATTGATAATTAATCTTGATTAATGGAATATGGAACAATGTTAAGAACTTGTGTGTCATGTGGAATCACACGATGAGATTGAGTTGTTGTGGCGAGTCATGTCACGCAACGATGTTGAATTGTTGATAGCATGTGGTGCTTGGTAATCAACTGGGTTATGATCATTTAGATTGGGGCAAGTGACAAGGGGCGAGTATGCCAAGGTGGGCCCAATGGGCAGAGGGTATGTGGATGTCTTGCCTTGATCACTCTAAGGACTTAACCTTGCAAGCCTTTGACCTGAGTCAACATGCAACCACATGTCTGGTATGGGCCAGCCTAGCTGATTAATTTGCAATGTCTTAACTTTGGTACTATCTTGGTCGGTGTGAGTTCCCGAGTTATGGTGTAATTCACATGGCGCAAGAGGGGGGCCCTGGTTGTGGTTTTCAGACCCACCAGTGTTGAAACCTTAGCGGGTAGTACCGGATTAAGCCAGAGCATTGTAAAGGCTTTGTCATGATCTCTTCGCCGACACACCAAAGGAAGTGTGTTAATTGCATGGCACCAAAAGACGATCATGTCGTGTGGGTAAAGTGCATAACCTCTGCAGAGTGTGAAACTATTCGGATAGCCGTGCTCGCGGTATTGAGCAATGCTCGGGAATTACAGTTAAGGGTTAGCTTAATTAATTGGACAACTTGGTTGGGATGGCGGAAGGCCATATGGAAGATGGAATTTGACTTAGGATTGGAAACTTGGTTTACTTGAGAAATACTGAATCTAGCTATTATTGTTATTTGTTTTACAGTCTTTACAATCTATTTATAGTATTTATTCATAAATGCCGCTTTGTTGCAAAATAGCCATGATAGCCTATCCTTTGGAATAAGCCTTGCATATAGATACTTAGAATTGCATTCTGTATACAACTTGTTGAGTGCTTTAAGTACTCACCCTTGCCAACAATAACCTCACCAGTTGAAGAGTCTACATCAATGCTGGAGGAAAGATTCCAGGAGGAGACGAATGTTTAGGGCGCAAGCCTTGTCAGTTGCCTGTGGTATACTGAGGGGTTGTCTACGTTTTCATTCCGCTGCAGTTTAATATATTATTCAGCCTTGCGAGGCATAGTCATGTAAGTGGACCATAAGGTCATTCAACTAGTAGTATGTATCATATGATGTCTTTCATAATATTTCCGCTATGTATGATTGTGATATTTACTGATGTTGAGCCTGTGTGCACTAGCGTGATCCTGGACTAGTGCAGTATACACAGAGGGTCCGGATTTGCATATTCGGGTCCGACACCCATGTTTATAAAATTGCTATATTGTTTTACTCTATTGCATGGTATTTCAAGTATACAATTGTTTCAACTTAGATTGGGATCTAGTTAAGCTACCAATTTGATCTATACCCTACCTTGTCATTGTATGCCATAATCTATTGTCACCCTAGATTGGTTCATTATAGTTGGTTAGTAATGATAATCAAAATGGGATGGTTAGACCGTATTAGTTGCTTAGCCATGCCACGTCATCACATGTGTTTGAATCATGGATAATTAATCTTGACTAATGGAATATGGAACGATGTTATGAACTTGTGTGTCAAGTGGGATCACACGATGAGATTGAGTTGTGGTGTCGAGTCATGTCACGCAACGATGTTGAATTGTTGATGGCACGTGGTGCTTGGTAATCAACTTGGGTGATATTCACTTAGATTGGGGCAAGTGACAAGGGGCGAGTATGCCAAGGTGGGCCCGATGGGCAAAGGGTATGTGGATGTCTTGCCTTGATCACTCTAAGGACTTAACCTTGCAAGCCTTTGACCTGAGTCAATCATGCAACCACATGTCTGGTATGGACCAGCCTAGCTGATTAATTTGCAATATCTTAATTTTGGTACTATCTTGGTCGGTGTGAGTTCCCGAGTTATGGAGTAATTCACATGGCGCAAGAGGGGGGCCCTGGATGTGGTAACCAGTCCCACCAGTGTTGAAACCTTAGCGGGTGGTACCGGGTTAAGCTAGCGCATTGTAAAGGCTTTGTTATAATCACTCGCCTTTGTGGTGTATGGTTGTATCGCGTGGGTAAAGTGCATAACCTCTGCAGAGTGTGGAACTATTTGGATAGCCGTGCTCGCGGTATTGAGTAATGCTCGGGAATTACAGTTAAGGGTTAGCTTAATTAACTGAACAATTTGGTTGGGATGGCAGAATGCCATGTGGAAGAGGGAATTTGACTTAGAATTGGAAACTTGGTTTACTTCAGAAATGCTGAATCTATTTACTATTGATATTTGTTTTAGAGTCTTTACGATCTATTTATTGTATTTGTTCATAAATGCTGCTTATTGCAAAATAGCCATAATAGCCTATCCATTGGAATAAGCCTTGCATATAGTTACATAGAATTGCATTCTGTGCACAACTTGTTGAGTGCTTTAAGTACTCATCCTTGCCAACAACAATAATCAACAGTTGAAGAATCTACACCAGTGTTGGAGAAGGAGTTCCAAGAGGACGCGAGTCATTAGGGTCCGAGCCTTGTCGGTTGCCTGTGGTGAACTGATGAGCTATCTACGTTTTCTACTTTCCGCTGCTTAATTATTAGTTTATATTTCCAGTCTTGCCCTGCGTAGCTTAATAATGTAAGTTGGTCATAAGATCATACGTTTAGCTATATCAATAAATGAACTACTATTTCTATTATCGTTGAGTATGATGTGATATGTACCAATGTTGAGCTGTGTGCACTAGCGTTGATCCTGGGACTAGTGCGGTAAACACAGTGGGTTCGAATCAGTGGATTTGGGTCCTTACATACGGGTCCTTTTTGCATAACAACCGACGGGAGGACCTATTTGCAATTTTGGATTTTTCGAAGGGCTTTTCGGCAAAAAATCTTGTGCCCTAGAATCGCTCCAAACCTTCCAGGCTTACTAGTCATGTGCCCGTGCGTTGCAACGAAAACTCAATTTGCGACAAAAAATTTATTTCCAAAGAACACTAACTTTAGCTATATTTCAATAGTAGGAAAAGTTTGTTCCTCCGAAGAGATTTGATTATCGGGTTAAATCCTCTTCCATCTCAACCGTTTATGTTAGATCCAACGAATCAAGCACTCTGAAGAAGAACGGACAATCGCCACCAACTCTTAATTAGAATTAGTAGAGAGATATCAATCCTTACCATTGAAGGACGAGAAAGTTATTGCCTTCCTCTTGCAGGAAATCTTCTTGCTTTCTGCACGCAGCCTTTCTTTTCTCTTCTCTTCCTGTGTGTGTCTCCACTATCGATCGGCCTGTCCTCCTGGAGATAAGAGTGGGTGCCCTCTAATAGAGAGTAGATGAAAGCAGAACGCAGCGTACGCAGGCGGATGGAAGCCAGGTCTCCCCGACATCTTCGTGATTGGCATGTGATTTGGTTGCGTGATTCTTTCCTTTTAATCTATTCATTTCCAGATATGATGAGATAGAATTCCCGTATCATGGGATATGGTGAGTATATCCTTCTATCCATGCAGGACATGATGAGAAAATCCTTCCATTTATATGATATATGAATAACATCCTTTCATAATAAGAACATGTGAATAGAGATATGCTAAAATAATATTTCTATTCAAAAAAGATATGATAAAATCTTTCTATCTAAGATATGATTAAATCAAGTACTCTGAAGGAGAACGAACGATTGCCACCAACTCTTAATTAGAATTAGTAGAGAGATATCAATCCTTACCATTGAAGGACGAGAAAGTTATTGCCTTCCTCTTGCAGGAAATCTTCTTGCTTGAAAGTTATTGCCTTCCTCTTGCAGGAAATCTTCTTGCTTCTTGTACGCACTCTTTCTCTTCTCTTTTCTTCCTGCGTGTGTCTCCACTACCGACCGGCCTATCCTCCTGGAGATGAGAGTGGGTGCCCTCTAATAGGGAGTAGATGAAAGCAGAAGGCAGCGTACGCAGGTGGATGGAAGCCAGGTCTCCCCGACATCTTCATGATTGGCACATGATTTGGTTAAGTGATTGTTTCCTTTTAATCTATGCATTTTCAGATATGATGAGATAGAATCCTCGTATTATGGGATATGGTGAGTATATCCTTCTATCCATGCAGGACATAATGAGAAAAACCTTCCATTTATAAGATATATGAATAACATCCTTCCATAGTAAGAACATGTGAATAGAGATATGCTAAAATAATATTTCTATTCAAAAAAGATATGATAAAATCCTTCCATCCAAGATATGATTAAATCCACTTCTATCTCAGTCGTTCATGTCAGATCCAACAAATCAGATACTCTAAAGGAGAACAGACCACTGCCACCAACTCCTAATTAGAAGTAGTAGAGAATAGATAACAAGACAAGTGATCGCGGCATGCCACGCCGTGAACGCCACTCCTCACGCGAACAAATCGAGAAAACACGCGACTACCACTCCGTACGCGAGCAAATCGAGGAAACACACAAAACGGTTGAAAGAATACAAATGTAATTGCATTTTTTTGCATTTATTCGGCAGAACGGTTGAAAGGATATAAATGTATCTGCGTTTTTTTGCATTTATTCGGGGCCCTCTCATGAAGGATCTGCGATTTCGTTGAAACGGAATGTCCTTTTGCAAAAAACGGTAGAAACGATCTACGCGAGCAAATCGAGGAAACACACGAAACGGTTGAAAATATACAGACGTATCTGCGTTTTTTTCGCATTTATTCGGTGGAACGGTCGAAATGATATAAATGTATTTGCGTTTTTTTTGCATTTATTCAGGGTCCTCTCATGAAGGATCTGTGATTTTGCTGAAACTAAAGGTCAAGGAAGGATCATTGAATTTTCTAGAGAGAATTGAAGGTGATATCTATGGATGTATCTAGTCCTTGTTAGGCACCTTTAGATATTTTTTGGTCCTAATAGATGCCTCTACAAGATGGTCCTATGCATGTCTCTTATCTAGTCGAAACTATACTTTTGCTAAATTAATAACCCAAATTATTAAATGAAGAGCCTCTTTTCTAGATGTAATTATTAAGTCCATTCAAATGGACAATGCTTGTGAGTTTATCTCAAAGGCATTTAATGATTATTCTATGGCTCTAGGCAATAATGTAGACCATTCAGCACCTCATGTCCACACATAAAATAGCCTTACAGAATCATTAATTAAAAGAATAAATTTATTGCTAGGCCATTTTGCAGAATTATAGGATATCCATTAGTTGTTGGGGCCATGTAGTAATGCACTCTATTGTATTAATTCAACTCAAGCTAACTGCATACTATGAAATTTTCCCTTTACAGATAGTGCATGGGAAAGAACCAAGTATTTTTCATCTGCGAAAATTTGGTTGTGCTGTGTACGTGTCAATTTCACCACAACAATATTCATTCATAGGCCCTCATCAAAAGTTGGGGATCTATGTAAGTTATGAAACTTCGTCAATTATTAAATACCTTGGACCTATGACAGGGGATCTATACGACTCAGTGTGCTAATTGTATCTTTGATGAGGACAATTTTTTGATATTAGAGGAAGAAAAGTACCACACTAAAGAATACTGGGAAATATATTAGAATATCATGGACATTTAGTCTTTAGACCCATGCACTAAAGAATCCGAACTTGAATCCAAAGGATAATAAATCTGCAATAAATAACTAATAATCTGCCAGATACCTTTACTGATCATAAAGGAGTGACAAAATCTCATATACATGCAGTAAATGCACTGAAAAAGAGTGGAAATACTCCATAAGGATATTGAATCCACTTTTACCCCTCATAGAAGAAGAGAGGGAAACCTCTGAGCGCACGAAACTCAATTTCGCAGAGACGTCCAAAGAAACAGAGAACTGAACAAGTGAGAACACTACCTAAGACAGTGAAAGAAGCTTAACCTGATGTTGAGAAAATTTCTAAAGCGAGCCATCTTGAAGATGGTAACCCCAGTAAATATTTGTGCGCACAATTTGACGTTAAAAAGTTAGAAAACCCAGACTCTATCATTGTGGGAATCACGTGGATCTAGAAGAAATTAATGAGAAAATCTCCACTAATTATGTAGATTCATGTGAGTTATATAAAAGGAGGACTACAATTATCGACATATGTTTTACCTCGAAGATTGCTAATCTCTTGATCTGGATCTATAACCAAAGTCCATGGTATAGTGCTAGAAGCGCTCGGTTTGGGTCAAATGAAAAGAAGCAATTGAGGCAGAATTACGCTCACTTAATAATAGGAAAGTGTTCGGTCATGTTGCCTAAACTCTATCTAAAGTGTTCCCTATAGGATCAAAATGGGTTTTCATCTAGGAGAGAAATAAAAACAACCAGTTGGAGAGATACAAAGAGAGGCTTGTAGCACAAGGGTTCATGCAGAGACCCAGCATCGATTATAATAAAACTTACTCTCATGTAATGAGTGTAATAACATTCTGATATTTAATATCAATTGCAGTTAATATGAACCTGACAATGCAGTTGATGGATGTAGTGATCGCATATTTATATGTCACTAGATACAGATATTTATATGAGAGTCCCTAAAGTATTTAAAATTCCATATCCAAATAAAAGTATTGGTAACATGTAAAGCGTCAAACTACAGAGATCGCTATACATTTTAAAATAGTCAGGGAGAATATGGTACAATTGACTTAGTGAGTTCCCCCTAAGAAAGGTTACTCCAATAATGATGATTGTCCCTATGTATTCATAAAGAATTTCTATAATGGATTCTATATCATCTCATCTATGTCGATGATCTGCATATCATCTCATCTATATCAATGATTTGAATATCATCAGAACCACAAAGGACATAAAGAAAGCATGTTCTTACCTTATGATGGAGTTTGAGATGAAAGATTTGGGTAAAACCAAATATTTCTTAGGCCAGCTAGAGCATTTTTTAGAAGGAATATCTGTACACTAGTCTACCTATATCAAGAAGGTATTGAAAAAATTTAATATAGATAAACCTCATCCTTTGAAGACCCCTATGGTAGTAAGATTCCTTGAAATGGATAAATACCCATTCTAACTGAGGACGGAAAATGAGAAAGTCTTATGACATGAAGTTCTATACTTAAGCACCATAGAAGCAATTATGTATCTTGTGAATTGCACTAGGCTTAATATTGCATTCGCATTAAATTTGCTAGCTAAATACAGTGCAGCCCTAACCAAAAGGTATTGGTTTGGTATTAAGACTTTACTCAAATACCTCCAAGGTACACAATATCTTGGCTTATTTTAGCGCAAGGACCAAGACTCAACCATGGTGTGATATACGAATATTGGCTATCTATTTAATCCCCACAGTGCCAAATCTTATATTGGTTTTATGTTTCTCTGCAATGGTACAACCATTTCTTGGCTATCTTTTAAGTAGATATTGGTAGCTACATCTATTAACCACTCAGAGATAATAGCATTATATGAAGCATCACGTGAATGTATTTGACTAAGACGTGTGATTAGTTACATCTAGAAATCATGTGGCATTAACACCATTGATACTCCTACAATTATCTATGAAGATAATGCTGCTTGTGTTACACAAATGCAAATAGGTTATGTTAAGAGTAATATCACGAAGCAGATTGCCCTAAAATTTTTCTATCCTGATGAACTCTAGAAGAATGGTGAGGCAAAGATCCTAAAAACTAAATGTTATGAAAATCTAGTTGATTTATTAACTAAGTCTTTGCCAACTTCTAGTTTTCAAAGATGTGTTCGTGGCAATGGAACGAGATGACTTAGAGTACGCATAGTTCAAGGGGAGTAAATCCCTAAACTATAATCCTTAATATGATCATAAAGATAATACCATAATCTAGAAGATTATAAGTTCCACTCTTTTCCCTTACTGTTTTTTCCTAAAGTTTTCTCACATAAAGGTTTTTAATGAGACAACAAGAGTAACACGATATGCAGGGTGCAATGTACTCTTTTCTTCATTACTTTTTTCCCACTGAATTTTTGGGAGTAGTTTTTGACGAGGCATTTGAATTACACAGTATTCGCTCAAGGGGGAGTGTGGAGATATAACCTGACTCTTGGTCCATATTATTGAGATATATCCATACTCTTGATTTTGATGGGCGAATTCTGAAACTACACCTGAGGGGTTATGGGTATAAATATAGTAATCTATTGTACAAGATAATCAATCTACAATCAATAAAAAAAGAGTTGATCTCTTTCTATATCCGGTGTTCATTTATCGTGATTGTTCTTCACCTATTCTTGATTAGCATTTTGATTGATCTACGACAACCGTCATCTTTTTTTCAATAATACTGGTTTTAGTGTCGCAACTAGTCATACTACACCAAAATCTGCAATAGGTGACGGTCTATTTGTGGCGGTTTTTTTCGAACCGCCACAAATATAATTATTAGTGACGGTTCTATATTGAAAATGACGAGAAGAATATCTGTGGCGGTTTGTAGATAGAACCGCCACAGATAACAATATAATCTGTGGCGGTTAGTGAATAGAACCGCCACAGATAACAATATTATCTGTGGCGGTTGGTGAATAGAACCGTCACAGATAATATTGTTATCTGCGGTGGTTGGTGGATAGAAGCCACAGATAACTATTATCTGTGGCGGTTAGAAAATCGTCACTGATAATCCTCGATTATCAGTGGCACTATATCTATGACGGTTTAATAACCGCCACAGATAACTTTTTTTCAGTGTAGTGTCATCTTTTCGTTGTGTGTTCTAGTAATTAAGACACGAAAAACTAGTATCATCGAGCAAATGTCACAAAATGTAAGTGTTATATAGCTAGTTTTGCCCAATCTAAAACGTCGTAAAATTCCAGGTCATGTACTCCCAACTCAACCACTCCAAAACATCCCAGGTCCTTTCTAAAGCATCACCTAACTCGTACGCGTTTCTTCTCTGCAAAAGCCAGGCACGTGCGTAACGTTCATGCCAAGCATAGTCCATACCAAGTCATACCTTCACCCAAGGATTGAAATCTCGATTTCGCTCCAAATATCATCCGTGGCTAGAGAATGAAATCTTGGTGAGATCTCGATATTTCAAATAAATTCCGGCCGAATTGTAAAATCAGAATTTGAATTCCTGTTTTTTGAACCGAGATCTCGGTGAGATTTGCCGAGATCTCGGTAAAATTGGACAGCGCGAAAAATGACTCAAATGATGTTACAAAATTTTGAAATTTTTTGTGAAGTTTTCTGACGTATCATTGATGTTCTTGTAAAAATTTCAGATGATTATCAGATCTGAGGAATTTTTAAAAATTCAAACATTGCAACTGTCCTGATAAAACTCTGACTGGCAAGTTTGAACCGAATGAAAAATGAAACAAACCACATTAGAAATTTTTGAATTTTTTTGCATAGTTATTAAGCATCACTAATGTTCTTATAAAATTTTCAGATGATGATCAAGCTTCATAAATGTTTAAAAATTCGGACAGTGCTACTGTCCTGATAAAAGGTTCACTGGCGAATTTCAACCAAATGAAAAATGGTACAAACCACGTTATAAAATTTTGAATTTTTTTGTGGATGGTCCTGATGTATCAGAAATATTTATATAAAATTTTGTCTTATTATCAAGCTTCAAGAAGTTTCAAAAATTCTGACAGTGCTACATCCTCATAAAAGCCTGATGATCAATACATAGATTTGGTTTAGCAATCAAAAAAATGTTTAAATTTTTTAAAAATTCTACATAAGGGTTCTAAGGAAATGCTTAAGATCTCATAAAATTTTTGAATCGTGATCACACTGCAGTGAATTTATAAAATTCTTACAAGTACAGTGTACCATTTATGTCCTTTCTGTTTTTTGATTTTTGAAATATAACAAATGAAGTTAAATGCATACATAGATTTGATTGAGCAAACAAAAAAAGTTTACTTTTTTTAAATTTTATATAATTGTACTGAGTCAAATTTTAAGCTCTCATAAAAATTTTAGATCAGATCACACTCGAGAAAATTTATAAAATTCTGACAATGTTATTGTCCCAATTATGTTCATTCTGTTTTTTATTTTTTAAAGATAACAAATGAAGTTCAATTATTTTGAACAATTTTCTGTATGATCCTACACTTCTTAGGATGGTACCATAAATTTTTAACATCATGATAAAGCATGTACAATTTTATAAAAATCCGACAGTGTTTATGAAGTTTTTAAAAAATGCCTCAAAAATTCGGTTTTTCAACAAATGTTCATAGGAGGTGACTTTCTTAAAGGTTATCGATCAATTTCCGGTCAAATCTAGTAGTCAAACATCAAATTCTGGTAAAAAATGCCAAGATCTCGTCGAGATTTAGCGAGATTACTGTAGCAATTCAAATTTTTTGAATCTTTTCACTCCGGCCAGCATTTCAAATCTCGTTCTTGTCTGGTAAGCGAGATCTCGCGATAAACCGACGAGATTTTGAAGCCTGCCTTCACCTACTGCATGCCATGCATGCTGTTCAAAGTCTAAGCACTGACCAAGTCCATTCCAACCTAGCAATTCTACATGATTAACTCACACAACCAAAATAAATGAGAGAGAGAGAGAGCAATTTGCAAGAGATAAACATAAGTGAAGACATACCTACTATGTACTATATGCAAGAATGTGAAGACTAAACTGAACACACGACCAGAAATCTTCCATTGCCCAAGCACCCAACCACCATAGCCTGCCCTTAAATAGACCCATCCTTGCACCCCTTGGCATGCACGTCGCAGAAATCAGAGCTTAGAAGAATTAAGCAATTAATTGCATCTCCTCACATACATCCCTAGCTAATGGCCACCTCGGCGAGCAGCAGCGCCGTCTCTTGCTTGGCCGCGCTCCTGCTTCTCGCGGCCACGGCTGCGGCGGCGACGGAGAAGACGACGCAACTGCGGGTGTACTGGCACGACGTGGTGAGCGGGCCGAACGCGACGGTGGAGCAGGTGGCGCAGGCGGCCTCCTCCAACGCTTCCGCCACGGGCTTCGGCACCGTCTACGTCATCGACGACCCGCTCACCGAGGGCCCCAACCTGACGTCGTCCAGGCTCGTCGGCCGCGCTCAGGGCGTCTACGTCAGCGCCGGCAAGGATAGCCTGTCGCTGCTCATGGCCATGAACTTCGTCTTCGTCGACGGCCCCTACAACGGCAGCAGCGTCGCCATCGTCGGGCCCAACCCAGCGGACAGGGCCGTCAGGGAGATGCCGGTGGTCGGCGGAACCGGCGCCTTCCGCTTCGCCCGCGGCTACTGCCAGGCTAGGACATACTGGTTCGACGCTAAGACCGGCGATGCCACCGTCGAGTACAGCGTCTACCTCCGGCACGACTGATTTCCGCTCGATCTTGTGATTGTTAGTTTGTTATTGATTGGATTAATAACTAAGTTAATTAATGGCTTCATATGCATTCTTGATGTTATTACCAATATCTAGCTAGTTTTTAATTTAATTTTGAAAGTACGATCCGTTTCAATTTTTTGTGAGAGTATGTATGTATTCTAGAGAGATGATATATACACACACAAGCGTAATACAAGGTGGCGGTTTGGTAGCTTTTTTTTTTGAAGACTGGTTTGGTAGCATTTGACTTGTGCAATAAAAATAAATTCGGTCGATATCTTTTCTGTCTGAGGTGTGCATAGGAGCACCGAGCACCTCTTGTTGCGTTTTCTTTCGACGTTGACAAGTTCCTGTCAATTAGGTGCCTAAAGTAAACAAGACCTTGAACAAATCTCAACGTGATTTTTGTTTCTAACCATTTTAATTAAGCAACCACGGCATCTCTGAAGGAAAATAGTATGCCTACTGAAAGTCTCTTACGGAAACTTCAGGAACAGCCTTTGCAAGTGACTAACCAAGTCCAACCATGAAACCAGGGCCCACCAAAACTTCCACTATAAAAAAATCTAAACGGTTGAAGTCTCATTCGAATTCGTACCGTGTGATATTGCACCATTCTGTGGCAGACATGATATGACCGGTGATAGGGCTAGACTTAGGTCACACCGGACGTAGTGTCATCTTGGCGCAACTGACTCTAATTCGGTTTTCTTATCCCTTAGTAACTCTTATTCCTTGTCTTATGTACATACTTATATAGTCGCATGTTTTAGATGAACTGTTGTATGGTGTTGGTAATATCTTCTTATATACTCACTCTAGTCGTAAATAGTTATCGTTTTGGATATAGGTGCGGTCAAACGTTAGAAATGTTGACTGTCAATATATTTTTAAATATTTAAATTAGATATATGAAAATTATATATGCAGATTTGTCTCAAAAAGTACTTTTATAATATTATATATAATTTTACTAGGTTTTATAAAACGAAATTGCTATATATCTATCGAATGTTTTTTTTTCGGGTTTTTCAGTCGAATTTGTAGCCACTTGATTTGCTTTTAGACTGGGCCGGAAGCTGACTGCATTTATACACATGAGGGCGCCAAACACATTTCCCAATTGAAAGTTGAAGCTTCATTAATTTGGTTTTGGTGTTAATGACAAATCTAATATTAAGACTAATTCTTTTGATAATCATAATATTGATTAGTCTCAATTTTTAATTAATGACAAATCTTTTTATGAGACTAACTCTTTTGTTGAGTTCAACTCTTATTAGTTTCTTTTGGATGAAAAAGGTAAAAATATCAAAGGTATGCATTCGAGTTTCTTGTTGCATTCCTTGGATATAATTTTCATGATCATATTGATAAATCTAAATATGAGACTAACTCTTTTATTGAGTATATCTTTGATTAGTGTCATCTCATTGAAAAATAGAAATCCCAAATGTATGCATCCAATACAACTCTATTATTTCTAGATGCATTCCTTGGATTCAAGATAAAGGATGAACTTCACCGTAGTCTCAATCTTAAGATGTGCATAATGTTTTCAATTCCATATGTACATGAATGCACACATTTAGGGGGAGTTTATACTTTATCTTGACGTTTCAATAGTATCGATCTAATTCATCTTTCTATATCAAGGATCATTACTTTGAAACAATCCCTTGAGTATATTAACTTGTGTAGTTGTAGTATACTCATGTTAATATAGGATAAACTCAAATGCTATCCAAGATTGATTATGTGCATATTGATTCCAAAGTTCAATTATTTATATGCACATATTTAATGGAGTTTATTCTATAGTTGATGGCCTCAAAAGTATTAATCCCTTTCCACCACTTCAACATAATTTGGATCATTACTTAGTAACCATCAAAATGAGTATATGAAACTTGTGTAGTTAATATATACTCATGACAATTTAAATGAGATTTAAATTGAGTTCGTTTGCCATTCAATCAATAAAGAACTAATCATGTGTTAATGATTCACTTTGTTGATTCTAGGGTAATCGAAAGTTCTTGAGTATATGAAGCATTAGTTTCATTAGTATACTCAAGACACAATTAATTTTTCAATCAATCGTCTTTGGGTTGTGATCAATCATCAAAGGATCTTGGGAGCATCCATTATGTGTTAATGAAGTGCATTGATGATTGAGACAACTGTGTTTGTTGAACTAACAATCTTCCTGACGAGCACTCATACCATGGGTACCCCCAGCGGCCCGGAATGACGAACGGGCTGTCCCAAGCCCGGCTCTGGCCAAAGGCCCCTGCTGGGCCACGAAGGACACTCATCCCCGACCAAACCAACCAGGGGGCATCCGACCCCCACCATAGGTCGGACTCCCCACAAGCTCCGACCAAGCCGAGGCGATCTCCGCGGGCCGTTGGCCACCTGCCCCACAGACACGACAGCTCGAAAAGACCGCACGAGAGCAGGTGGCTCCTTCCTAAGGTAGCGAGGAGGTTGCCAAAATCAAAGCTCCAGTCTCATCATCTAGTCATGCGCAGTGTAAGGATGCGCTCCCTCCCGAGGCAGCACCAAAGCCAGGCATTGTGACGGACGTACAAGAGGGTAGGTGCGCCATTTCCCGATGACACGAAAAACTGCGCCACTCGACGAGTCCACCAACCCGGCGTGGGGTAAGTGGACACTGATCAAATCGCCAAGACCAAGGACCAGGACTCCTAGCCTAGGACACCTCATCCTTTCTTCTCCCAACTCCCCGTGTAACCTGCCCCCTCCGACTGTATAAAGGGAGGCAGGGTCCTCTGAGGAGAGGGAGAGAGCCCCTTTTATCGGTTCTTACGGGCAAACTGTTCTTGCTTCCACGAGTTCGAGTCCTTAGCTCTCGCTTGTAATATCGTGCAGTCATCTGCATCCGAAGCAATATAGCACCACCACACGAACTGGAGTAGGGACATTCGGCCCGAACCAGTATACATCTTGGGCTTCTTGAGTCTAACCATTCAAGGATAGGGAACGCGCGGCCCCTTGACTAAAAAATTCACTCGCCGGTGCTCGAAACACCGACACTTCCATTAGTTGTGAAGTAGGTTGAGTCCAAGAAAATAAAGAATCGGGAAGAAGAGAGGAAGTTCATCATGTGTTGATGAACAAGACGAGAGGACCCGGCTTGGAGAGAAGGTGATGGGAATCATAAAAGCTCCAAGTGGATCGCTAGAGGCAAAGGTATACCTAGTTAGGGCTAAGGATGTGTTCCTAGTCTTTTACCGGTCTCGGTGTTTGGATGGGAGACCGGATTGCTAGTTTGGTGCCGTACTATTAAGAGTGGCTGAGTCTTTTATCTTGAGCTTCATCATGTGTTGATGAACTCAATCTAGTTCACTCTAGCTCACTCTCTTGTTTGGATTTTGCATGAGCTAAGTATTTGCATGTGTTGCAAATAAGGGAGCTCATGCTTGCTTCTTATTGAATCTTAATCGATTTGGTTTTTACATGGAGCTATGGATTTGCATGTGTTGCAAAAGGGAGATAGCTCATGTAATTTGCTTTATGTGGTTTCGCATAGAGCTAAGTTTTGCATGTGTTGCAAAAGGTGAGAGCTCATGCATCGGTGTCTTAGCTTGTGACTTGATCATGTGTTGATCATCACAAAGGCTAAGATAGGTTTATGCTTTGTGTTTGTAAAATGAGTTTTTGAAAAATATGGTTTAATTGAATCTCATATAGGAACATGTGATTAGAATTTGCAAATGTGTTTTGCAAAATTGTTTTGATCATGAGTTGATCATCACATGGCTCAATATTTGATCTTATCGACTCTCTCTAGATTGTATTCACGCTCTTGATCAATTCTATATGAGGGATTTCGAGAAATCATATTTTAGACTTGAATGACTACATTAGAGTCTTTGTTTTTGTGATATTTAAAAATATCTATAGTCGCTTAAATCTTAAAAATAGGTGGAGATTGTAGCCCTCGTGATAAGCTTCGCATATAATCAAAGATCACCTAAATTAGAGTTCGGAGTAAAAAGTTATGTGCGTTTTAGTGGTTGAAGGAGTGGTATGACCGCCATAGTCCGATCATACCGCCCCAAGTCCGATATGACCGGAGAAGGTTCGGTCATACTGGAGACCGTTATGACCGAGGACACCCCGGTGTGTTTTTTACAGAGGAGTGTCTTTTGGAGGATGTAGCTCGGTATGACCAGACCCCCTCCGGTCATACCGGCCGTAGAGCGGTCATACCGGCCTGGGGAGCGGTGTGACCAAATTTTCTATGTAAAGGCTAGTTTTTTTCTAGCCGTTGGCCCAGAGGCTGGTCATACCGGCCCTAGGGCGGTATGACCGGCCTCCTTGGCATTTATGCCCATTTTGCCCTCAACGTCTAGTTTTTCTTGTGGAGGCTATATAAGAAGCTTTAGGGGCTGGTATTTGTGTGTTGCTGGGGTTTTGGTGAGTTCATAGCTTTTTTTGGTTGAGTTGTGCATGTGTTGTACTCTCTAATTTGGTTTTTGAGTTAAGAGTGAGTTCTAATTGCATCTGTTGCAATTAGAAGTGGATTGGGAGCCTCTTGTGCATGTGTTGCACTTGAGGGAAGCATTGTGCATGTGTTGCATTTGGTGGAGCTCAAGCTGGAGGGTTTGACTTGTTACTCTTGGTGTTTGCCGATACCTAGACGGCGTGGAGGCGTCGTTGGTTCAGTGATCTTCTCAAAGAAGATTGTGAGAAGGATCGACGAGTTGTGAAGGTTGGAGCTCACCTACCCGGAGGGGGAAAGAGCCACTACTAGTGGAATCGAGGCGGTTGCTCAATTCGTGGAGCCGGTCCAAAGTGGTTTGGGCTTGCCTCAACGTGGATTAGGGGAGACCGGCAAGTCTCCGAATACCACGGTAAAAAGTATTGTGTCTCCTTGTGTATGCTTGCAATTCCTTATTTACATTGTTGCAATTTACATTCCTAGAATTAAATTACTTGCTTGTTTTTAGGATTGTAATTTATTGTTTGAGACATAATTAGCTAGTACACTTAGTGAGCCTAGTTGACTTAGGCTTTAATTGTTAAAACCATAGTTTATCGCTTCCGCATCTTTTATCATTTAGGTTTTGACATAAGAGTATTTAGGCGAGATTTTAATTAATCGTAGAAGAAAATTTTAAAGCCGCCTATTCACCCTCCTCTAGTCGGCATCCTTGATCTTACACCAACTCACCAAGCACCGCGCCATTTCTTAATCACAAGATCTAACACACCCCTCTTATTAATTATGAAAATCGCTAAAAATGTGTTGCTTATTTTTTATGAAAATCGCTAAAAATCTGTGGCTTATTTTTTTCTTTGATTTCAGTCACTTTTCTATCCATCCAATCTGCATTTATATAGGTAATTGAGCTGAATTATTTTTTTCTTTTCTCATTTATTTTCTATTGGGATTCACCAATCCCATTTTTCTTTGTCTAGCTTAGAAAAATTATTTTTCATTTTTCACGGGGTTCACAAATCCCATAATATTTGTGTATCTTTAAATTATTGCATTTAGATAGGTGATTGAGCTGGAGTATTTTTTCTTTTCTCATTTATTTTCTATTAGGATTCACCAATCCCATTTTTCTTTGTCTAACTTAGAAAAATCATTTTTCACTTTTTCTCTGCACGGGGTTTAAGTAGACATTCTCTTGTTTTAATTTGTGATCGTGAAGTTTAAGTAGACAATCCCATAAATGAAACTACAAACAAGTTAATTTACAGCTTATAACAAGTTACTGCAGAAACAACAAATGCAAGTAATTAACAAGAGATCAAAATAACAAGGAGTATAAGTATTGAACTAGCAGTGCATATGCATGCATGCAGCTCTAGCGTTCTAGCTCGCGCTGTTGGTGGCGAAGCAGACCTATCTCGCGGTTTGTCCTGGTGAGCACCGCGCTGTTGGAAATTTGCACAAATAATTTCAGTCGGATAATAACTAGACAATTCCTAAATATAGAATAATAGAAATTAGTAGTCAAAACTGTGATTTGGAGATCACGTAGTATGATAGAAATTAGTAGTCAAAACTGTGATTTGAAGATCATGTTGATATCCAAAATGATAACTATTTGTGATCAAGAGAGTGATAATTTTGTCTTCACGTGCCTGTGATTTTTTCCACGAGGGTTTTTTTAAGTAAATATCGTGTTTCCTTTTTTTCTTTTCTCTCGTTTTCAATATGTGGTCGGCGAAAAGTTTGACGGTTCGGCGTTTGATCATATTGGTGAGATGCAATAACTAACGGCTTAGCGACTACGCCTCTCTGCCTGTTGGAGAAACAGAAGAGGGGAAGAAAAGGAATCGCGAGCAGTCTAGTCGGCCAGAGAAGCATCGATTCCCGAGGAGGACAGCAGCGCCCACATGTTTTGTTACAAATCTGGTCCCCTCACGCGTGAATTTGTAAAAACAGTCTTATTTCCCGTTGTGAAAGACGTGATAAGAGACATATATTCTCTGCTACGTGAGAGTGTGAAAGGCTATCAGCTAGCCAGGAGCTCGACCAATCGCGGAAACAAGGCTCCTACTACACTACACAAGTACAGCAGAGGTTCTTTTGAGCTACCTAGGTGCAGAAGGAGGCCTCCTGCTCTCGCACGCACTGTGTGCCTACGCCACGGGCTGCTCACCCATGTCGCCACTTGCCTGCATATGCTATCGCGCTCGGCTAACATATCGCTGTGCCGACTGGCTTTTGTGCTCTCCAGACGTGACAGAGAGTACGTGTCACCTTTCATGCTTTTTATGGTGGAGAAGGAGATTATTTTTTACAAATGGGAAGAAGAACCAGACTTGTAAAAAAAAACGCACTGCAGAGTGCTAGAGTCTTTCGGTAATTTCGACGATATCTTCTATGTGCACGTGATAGCCTGCCAGAGCATTCATGGGTCATCGAATACACGTCGATATACAGGGACGTGGCGGATTACAGCTACATATGTAAAGATTCGTACCAATAAATTATGAATTTATTCCGTACGATGATTCTGAAGTATGATTTTCGGCTGTTGGATTGAGACACGGGGTTTCCTTGATTTGGATGATGTTTTTTTTTTTGGAGATAGACAAATTACCTATGGCACTGTCTATAGATGAGAAGCAATGTATAGATCATAAGGCTTTATCTCAAATTCATCTACATCTATTAGTAATATTCTGCTAGTGGTTTTGAAGTAGACGTTCGCTATCGAGTTATGGTTGAAGCTGGGGCATATTTGCATGATCAATAATCTGACTATTAAGATGTATCTGAAGCATAATCTTTATTCGCACAAGATGGCGGGCGGCGGATCAGTGTTGAACCACCTAACAACGTTCAAAGAATTTGTTGCTAGCCTCAAAGCTATGGAGGTAAAATATGATAATAAAGATTTGGATCTGATTATTTTATACTTGCTACCCAGTTCGTATTCTACATTTAGAGATATTCGTTTGCAAGAAGAAATCACTTTATGGTTTAAAACAGTCACCCAGATAGTAGTACAAGAGATTTGACTCCTGTATGATCTATCAGTATTTTAAAAGATCCGATTATGATAGTGTAGGCGCCAAAAAATATGATGAAGGATTGATCAGCTCAAACACACACGAATGTCAGGTTCAAGAGGTTCAAGGTGTGCTAGCCGATTTGATCCTGCAATCGGCAAGATAGATAGAAAAATACGCTCAAAGCCGATTTATTGTGGTAATCGGCAAGGATCTAAACAGCTACGCAAAGTCGATTAAATCAAAGGTAACGTCAAGTCTAAACAATCTGTTAGGGCTGATTAGATGGTTGATAAAAGTAGACTTTCTCGAAAAGGCGATACGCAACAAGATTGGAGAAAACCAAATCTGACGTAATCAGAGAAGATCAACAATCGGCGATGCACAACTTTATTGATCAACGATGACTTACAAGCTATCTAAATTACAAGACTATTCCTAGTTGATAGGAACAAGTAGATAAAAAGTATATGCGAGTTGTTTGATTGATTGGATTCCCCTTTTTGCTCGCTCTTGATCCCCTTTTATAGTGCATAGGCCGATCGCATCCTTCTCCAATGCGTTGCCAGTCGTGACCCGTATCGGCCTTTATACAGATGAAATTTCATCTTTGAATCAACATCGGTCGTAATTCTATCTTCACTTAACTTTTCCCTTTTTTAACCGATATCGGCCAAAAATATCTATTTTTATTCTTAGCCTAACAAATTAATCACGTCTTGTCAAACTTGTGTGCTAACAAATAGTTGTATTAATTTGAAGACTGTTACTTATTCAGCTATTTACTTGATCCTACGTGTTGGTGATATATTGATTACTGCAAAGACAAGGTAGAAATTTTAAAGTTAAAGGCACAATTGAGTAGTGAATTTGAGATGAAGGATCTCAATGCAATAAAGAAGCTTCTTGGTATAGAAATTACTAGAGATAGATAGTTTGGAAAATTATACCTAGGTTAGAAAGGGTATAGTAATAAAGTTCTTCAACGTTTCAACATACATAAGGCCAAACCGATGAGTACTCCATTAGCTTCACATTTCAAACTTTCTTCAATATCATTGTCCATAGTCAGATGATGAAGTTGAGTACATGTTTAGAGTTCCATATGTCAATGCAGTTGGTTCACTTATGTATGCTATGGTATGTTCATGCCCTCGATTTATCCCAATCAGTGAGTATTGTTAGTAGATACATGGCTAATCCTAGACAAAGCATTGGAATTTGGAAAGCAGTTTGGTGGATTTTCGTATACTTGCGGGGCACTTTCTGAAGCTTTTTTTTATAGTTTGGAAAGAATATAGATGGACTCATTGGTTATTTGAATTTGGATTTTGCTAGAGATTTAGATAAGAGAAGATTTCTTACCGATTATGTGTTTAATACAGAAGGATATGCCATAAGTTGGAAGGTAAGTCTGAAAGTTACTGTTGCCTTGTCTACTATAGAAGATAAGTATATGGTTGTATCTCATGTTTGCAAAGTTGTTTGGTTGAGAGGATTGTTTATGAGTTTTGTGAAAGTACGTCCTGTACTACAATTGTCTGTGACTAGGCCCGTACATGAGGCAGGTGCAACCTATCCAACTGCACAGGGCCCCCAAAAATTAGGGGCCTCATAATTTCACTTAACTCTTAATTACATATACTAATTATTATTCAATCTATGAACAATTAAATAATAAATATCATTTCATGGTCTTTGCTGGAAACTTTCCATGCCGTGAAGGCCCCTGCATGTTGTTCAAGCGTTCACTTTCCCCGTGTCATTCACTTTCCCAGGCACTCCCCTTGCAATTCACTTTCCCCACCACTCTCTCTTCTCTCTCTCCATTTCATCTTTGCAGCTAAGCCTAAGAGGCAGAATGCCTTCTATTTTCTTGCGAAAATTAAGTCCCCTCTTGATTCTCCTCCCAATTAATTCACCATTTCCCCAAAATAATCCCGTTGGTGGCAATGAATCCATCCACTGCACTCTCACCTACTTATTTTTTGTTTATTTGTGAGCTCAAGCACTTGAGTTTTCTTCTCACTCTAGTGTTCTTGTTTTGTTCTTGTACATCGATTTGGCATCACTTGGTCGCCACCGAAGTAGCCCATCCTTGCCAAGCCAGGGCTGCTAGGAGGGATCCACATGTGCTGATCAATCAGGTCGATTCATCCCTTTTCATTTCCACACTGGAAAGTTTGGAACTTTGATTTTGTTCGCCGGATTTAAATACCAACTACTATTGTTGTTCCAAGTCTTCTTGTATTTTGTGCATCTAGCCATCTAGGTAGTGTTCCTTTTTTTAAGCTATGTCTTCTAAAAATAGAAAAATATGAATCTGGTTGTGATAAGCGTAAGAAGAAGAAAAGAATTGAAGAGCTAACTCAATCCCAAAAAGGAGCTCTTGATAGGTTTATTAGAAAGGAATCACATGTTTCTTCTCAAAATCAGATTCTTTATGCTAATGTTGATGAGGGCTGTGATGATGACACTAATGATTCTGAGACGCCTCAGGTCAGAGAAATTAATTTTGATAATAACACTGATGAGGCTCATGTTGATAGTACTAATGCCCAGGAGGCTAACTTTATTGGTAATGTTGACGGCACTAGTGTTGATGCTAACATGAATAGTCCACCAAATGCTGAAAATAATAACGACATTGATGTAGCTACTAATGTTAATGTTTCTTCTCGGCCTGATATATTTGATCCAAGAAATTGGGATGCCCTTGATCCTAAAGCGGTTGACATTTTAGTACAAAAAGGTCCTAAAAGAGATTTATCTATTCAGAAAGGTCCTAAAGATAAATTTTCTAGAAGGTTTTCTACAGTATTATACACTAGAATTCTATCAAATGGAGGGAAGTGCGATAGAGATTGGCTTGTATATTCTAAAGAGCTTGATAGAGTATTTTGTTTTTGTTGCAAATTATTTAGAAACGGGTACGGAAAAGGTCAATTGGCTAATGAGGGTTTTAGTGACTGGGCACATCTTAGCATTAGACTTAGAGAGCATGAAGTGGGTGCAGAACATGTTTTGAAAATGGCCACTTGGTATGAATCGCGTTTGAGGTTGCAAAAGAATCAAACTGTTGATAGAGCAGCTCAGCGACAACATGAAAAAGAAAAGGAACACTGGAGAAAAGTTTTGTTTAGAATTGTTTTGATTGTAAAATTTCTTGCAGAACATAATCTAGCATTTCGTGGAACTAATGGGAGATTGTATCAAGATAGCAATGGAAATTTCTTAGGGATGGTTGAAATGTTGGCTGAATTTGACCCTGTTATTCAAGAGCATGTTCATCGCATCACAAATGATGAAACTTACATTCATTACCTTGGTTATGGGATTCAAAATGAGTTAATACATTTGCTTTCTTCTGCAATTAAGTCTGAAATCATTAAAAAATAAAACAAGCAAAGTATTTCTCAGTGATACTTGATTGTACCCCTGATGCAAGCCACCAAGAACAAATGTCTTTGATTATAAGATATGTTATTGCATCTTCGAATTCTGTTTGCATTGAAGAATCATTTTTAGGATTTTTGGATGTAAATGATACAACTGGGTAGGGACTTTTTGACGTTTTACAGAATGAATTGAAGCATCTTGATCTTGATATAGATAATGTGAGAGGACAAGGCTATGATAATGGGTCAAATATGAAAGGAAAAAATCAGGGGGTACAAAAAAAAACTTTTGGATATAAATCCTAGAGCTTTTTATACTGCATGTGGTTGTCATAGCCTTAATTTAACATTGTGTGATATGGCCAAAACTTGTGGTAAAGCTAAAGATTTTTTTGGGATCATACAACATATCTACACAATATTTGCTAATTCTACTAAGAAATGGAAAATTCTGAAAGATAATATAACAGGATTGACTCTTAAGTCGTTGTCATCTACTCGTTGGGAGAGTCGCATTGATAGTGTTAAAGCTATAAGATTTCAAATTCAGGAAATACGAGAAGCTTTAATCCAAGTAGCTGATAGTGATAATGATCCAAAAACAAGTAGTGAAGCTAGATCTTTAGCGAATAATGAACTTGGTGATTTTGAATTTTTAGTAGCAATAGTCATTTGGTATGATATACTATCTACCGTAAATTTAGTTAGCAAGAACTTACAATCGAAAGATATGCTTATTGATGTTGCTATTGAGAAAGTGCAGGGGTTGATTTCTTTTTTCAATGGGTATAGAGAAACTGGTTTTCTGAATGCGTTGGAAATAGCAAAAGAAATTTCACTTGAGATGGATATTGATCCAACATTTCATAGAAAGTGTGAAATTTGAAGAAAGAGACATTTCGATGAGAACCCAGATGATGTGTCGATTGCTTCACAATCTGCACAAGAGTCATTTAGGGTAAATTATTTTGTAAATGTTGTTGATCAAGCTATTGCTTCACTTACGAGGAGGTTTGAGCAATATCATGGATATCAAAATACTTTTGGTTTCTTGTTTAGTTCCCATATATTTGTCGGGACCCGAATACGCAAATCCGGACCCTCTGTGTATACTGCACTAGTCCAGGATCACGCTAGTGCACACAGGCTCAACTTCAGTAAATATCACAATCATACATAGCGGAAATATTATGAAAGACATCATATGATACATACTACTAGTTGAATGACCTTATGGTCCTCTTACATGACTATGCCTCGCAAGGCTGAATAATATATTAAACTGCAGCGGAATGAAAACGTAGACAACCCCTCAGTATACCATAGGCAACTGACAAGGCTTGCGCCCTAAACATTCGTCTCCTCCTGGAATCTTTCCTCCAGCATTGATGTAGACTCTTCAACTGGTGAGGTTATTGTTGGCAAGGGTGAGTACTTAAAGCACTCAACAAGTTGTACACAGAATGCAATTCTAAGTATCTATATGCAAGGCTTATTCCAAAGGATATGCTATCATGGCTATTTTGCAACAAAGCAGCATTTATGAATAAATACTATAAATAGATTGCAAAGACTGTAAAACAAATAACAATAATGGCTAGATTCAGTATTTCTCAAGTAAACCAAGTTTCCAATCCTAAGTCAAATTCCATCTTTCATATGGCATTCCGCCATCCCAACCAAATTGTCCATTTAATTAAGCTAACCCTTAACTGGTAATTCCGAGCATTGCTCAATACCGCGAGCACGGCTATCCGAATAGTTTCACACTCTGCAGAGGTTATGCACTTTACCCACACGACATGATCGTCTTTTGGTGCCATGCAATTAACACACTTCCTTTGGTGTGTCGGCGAAGAGATCATGACAAAGCCTTTACAATGCTCTGGCTTAATCCAGTACTACCCACTAAGGTTTCAACACTGGTGGGTCTGAAAACCACAACCAGGGCCCCCCTCTTGCGCCATGTGAATTACACCATAACTCGGGAACTCACACCGACCAAAATTAAGACATTGCAAATTACTCAGCTAGGCTGGCCCATACCAGACATGTGGTTGCATGATTGACTCAGGTCAAAGGCTTGCAAGGTTAAGTCCTTAGTGTGATCAAGGCAAGACATCCACATACCCTCTGCCCATCGGGCCCACCTTGGCATACTCGCCCCTTGTCACTTGCCCCAATCTAAATTATTATCACCCAGTTGATTACCAAGCACCACGTGCCATCGACAATTCAACATTGTTGCGTGACATGACTCGTCACAACAACTCAATCTCATCGTGTGATCCCACATGACACACAAGTTCATAACATTGTTCCATATTCCATTAATCAAGATTAATTATCAATGATTCCAATACATGTGATGACGTGGCATGGCTAAGCAACTAATACGAACTAATCCTCCAATGTTGATTATAATTATTAACCAACTATATTTAACCAATCTAGGGTGACAATGGATCATGGCATACAATGACAAGGTAGGGTATAGATCAATCTGGTATATTAGCTAAACCCAATTTAAATTGAAACAGTTGTATACTTGAAATATATGCAATAGTGTAAATCAAACATAGCAATTTTATAAACATGGGTTCAACATGATCAAAGCACAACTTGCCATGGAATAGGTCCTGATATTGATCTGAAGCTTGCTCTTGAGTTGCTTGATCTTCCTCCGAAGCGTCGCACAATTCAACGTCTACGCGTACCGAAGGAGAAAAGCAAATAAATACTAAAACAGAGAGCAATTGAACTCCAAAAATCAAATAAAATTCACCATTAAATAGATCTCAATTTTACAAATTTTTAGAAACTAGAATCACTCAAATCCGAGTTACGATGCAAAAGATATAGCCTTTTGAAGTTTGAAATAAATACTGAAATCAGAAAATCAGAAATTACGAATTAACAGATTTATTTTTAAACTGAAAAAGAGATTTATGACGTCAGCGTGACCTCATGATGACGTCATCATCACCGAATTTCCAATCGGATTAATTTTCCAATTGAAAAATGCAATTATGACGCAAGCATGACGTCAGCAAGACCTCGGGCCAATCACAATCCGACACGTGTCTCGGCGTATGGACTGAGTCCACGGCGCAGCGCGAGACCACGGTGAACTCGGTCCACGACGCCTCGGCACCCACGCCCGACACGCGTCGCAATCTGATCGGTCTCCCGTGCGGCTCGATCTGGTCCGAGGAAAAAGAATCGGACGGCTACGATCTACTATGACACGTGCCTCTCATCCAACGGCTTACACGAGATCTGACGGTCGAACGCGAGCGCGAGAGGATGACGACGGTGCGGCGGCGCCTTTCACTGGAGATGGAGAAGACGACCCACGACGCGGCGCTCCGGCGGACTTCTGGCGACAAGATGACGGAGATCCGACGCGGTACGGTTCGGCGAACTCGGTCCCGCAGCCCAAGCGACGGAAGACGGCGGATCGGCGACGTTCTCGGGCAAAAACCGCGGCGGTTTCACGCTTCAACTCCGGCGAGCTCGCGGCGGCATTCTACGACTGCTCTTGCGAAACCCCTCCGACCAAAAGATGCGGCGCTCAACTGCGAACCTCGGGGTGCTACCCCCCCTATTTATAGCCTCGACGTCCGAGCTCTACAGGGCGAAGAAGTTCGACACCGTTACGGCGGTGGACTCCGAGTCCGGAACGGAGACGATGAACGACGACGTGACACGTGTCCCGATCCGACGGCCAAGACACGATCGCACACGCGGCCATCTCTGGATCGTTGGATCGCGCACGAACGGCTGCGGATTTAGGGTTTCCCTCTGCTGCGATTCGTGGGCTGGACTGGGCCGCACCAACCAGGCCCCAAGCACACAGTGTTGGGCTTCGGCCCAATACTGTTCAAAGATATTTTTAAAACTTTATTAATTTAAATAATTCTAGAAATTCATTTAATTAGTTTTAGGCAAATAAATTATCAGGAAAAATCCCAGAAAAATCTCAAAAATACTTTGAGACATTCTGAACTCAAATAAAATATTTTTGGCAAAACTTTATTTTAATTTTGCACATATTTAAATAAATTTGAACAAAAGGGTAATGAACTTAATTTAAAAATTAATTCAGATAAATCCAGAAAAATCCAAATAAATTCCAGAAAATCATAAATGCACATTTAAGCAATAAAAACATAATTAGGCCAAATTTTGAGATGTTACAATATTGTACTCATTGGATGATAAGACCTTGAAGTCTTCTTGTAATCGTCTTGAGGCTGTGCTTAAGAGTAGTGAACACTCTAACATTGATGGTAATGAATTGTATGTGGAGTTGAAATTACTCCAAGATTTCATTCCAAAGGAACATATGGGCCCGGTTGATATTTTAAGTTTTTTGAAACGATTAAAATGTTTCCCTAATGCAATTATTGCATATAGAATTTTGTTGACTATTCATGTGACTGTTGCATCTGCAGAGAGAAGTTTTTCTAAACTAAAGTTGTTGAAGTCCTATTTGCGTTCTACAATGACACAAGAAAGACTTAGTGGATTGGTGTAACATCCCAAAATTTGGCTTAATTAGGTTTTTATTGCTTAAAAGTGCATTTGTGATTTTCTGGAATTTATTTGGATTTTTCTGGATTTATTTGAATTAAATGTTATTTCAAGTTTATTGCTTTTTATTCAAAAGTATTTAAATCTGTGCAAAGTCAAAATAAAGTTTTGGCAAAAATATTTTATTTGAGTCCAGAATGTCTCAAAGTATTTTTGAGATTTTTCTTGGAATTTTCCTGATTGTTTTATTGCCTAAAACAAATTAAATGAATTTCTGGAATTAATTTAATTGGAAAACCTTTTAAATCCGTGTGAATAGTATTGGGCTTGGCCCGATACTGTGCGTGAAGGCCCAACTCGCCGCGGCCCAGTGCGTAGCGCTGACGGCCCGTAGCCGGACTGATTTCTGACCGTCGGATTCAGATCAAAAGGCCACGTTGGGAGCGTACCGATTCAGATCTCTCCGAATCCAGGCCGTTGGGATCCGCCGCGTGTTCGGTTGGATTTTGGTGCATCGCAATGAGCATCGTGCCACGTGTAGGGTGGAGCGTCGTCGTCTTCGGCGTGGCCGGCGTGGACTCGCTCCGTGTCCGTCTCGGCGCCGCCATGGATTCTTTCCGTTTGTGCGTGACCTGGTCTCCTAAGTGCTATAAATAGGTGCGCACCGAGGGCACCAGATCATATCCAGCTTAAGCCCTAAGCTCTCGCCGTGAAAGTGGCTCTCGTGCGCCGCAATCGGAGTTTTCGGCGCGCCGCCGCTTTGGTTTCGTCGATTCCGCCGTCATCCGTGGAGTTTGAGGCACGCAACCGGGGCCATTAGATTCGCCTCGCTCGAGGAAACCCGTGCGCGCTTGATTTAAATCGAGCACCGTCGGAGGAGAAGATCGTCGTGGAGGTCGCCGCCGCCGTTGAAGAAGGCCTTGCCGACTCGGTTCCCGTGAAGAAATCGCAGATCCGTTCGCGTCACTGAACTCCTTGCGTCGAGCCTAACCCGAAGGTAACCATCTTGGTCGCCGGCGATGACCGTAGGGCCGTGTGCGCCGATGAGTGACGTGGCAGAACCTGCGGCTGACCCGTGGATCCGACGTGAGCGCCAGATCAGCCTCACGGCTTGCGTGGCAGTGAGGTGGTTGTCTGGTCAGCGTCACGCGTGGTGATCCGGCCGCCAGAGGGCGGGCCACGCGTCCGTGAGCTTGACTCGGGTGGGCCGGATCCACCGTGAACTCGAAGGAATCATGGACGCATCCATGGACCGGAAGGCACGCGTGTCGACACCGAGCGGTTCGGTCCATGGCTGACGTCACGCTGATGTCATAAATCGCTTTTTCAGTATAAAAATAAATCTGTTAAATTCGTATTTTCTGATTTTCTGATTTCAGTATTTATTTCAAACTTCAAAAGGCTATATCTTTTGCATCGTAACTCGGATTTGAGTGATTCCAGTTTCTAAAAATTTGTAAAATTGAGATCTATTTAATGGTGATTTTTATTTGATTTTTGGAGATCTATTGCTCTCTGTTTTGGCATTTATTTGCTTTTCTCTTTCGGTACGCGTAGACGTTGAATTGTGCGACGATTCGGAGGAAGATCAAGCAACCCAAGAGCAAGCTTCAGATCAAGATCAGGACCTATTCCAAGGCAAGTTGTGCTTTGATCATGTTGAACCCATGTTTATAAAATTGCTATGTTTGTTTTACAATATTGCATATATTTCAAATATACAATTGTTTCAAATTAGATTGGGTTTAGCTAAAATACCAGATTGATCTATACCCTACCTTGTCATTATATGCCATGAACCATTGTCACCCTAGATTGGTTTAATATAGTTGATTAATAATTATGATCAACATTGGAGGTTAGACCGTATTAGTTGCTTAGCCATGCCACGTCATCACATGTGTCAGAATCATTGTTAATTAATTTTGATTAACGGAATATGGAACAATGTTATGAACTTGTGTGTCATGTGGGATCACACGATGAGATTGAGTTGTTGTGGCGAGTCATGTCACACAACGATGTTGAATTGTTGATGGCACGTGGTGCTTGGTAATCAACGGGTGATAATAACTTAGATTGGGGCAAGTGGCAAGGGGCGAGGAGGTTAAGGTGGGCCCGATGGGCGATGGTATGTGGAAGTCTTGCCTTGATCACTCTAAGGACTTAACCTTGCAAGCCTTTGACTGAGTCAATCATGCAACCACATGTCCGTATGGGCCACCCTAGCCGAGTAATTTGCAAAGTCTTAATGTTGATACTATCGTGGTCGGTGTGAGTTCCCGGTCGTGTGTAATTCACATGGCGCAAGAGGGGGCCCCGGATGTGGTTACTGACCGCCAGTGTGTTGAAACCTTAGCGGTAGTACCGGATTAAGATAGAGCATTGTAAAGGCTTTGTTATAATCTCTCGCCTTTGTGGTGTTTGGTTGTATCACGTGGGTAAAGTGCATAACCTCTGCAGAGTGTGAAACTATTCGGATAGCCGTGCTCATGATTGAGCAATGCTCGGAATTACAGCTTAAGGGTTAGCTTAATTAATTGGACAACTTGGTTGGGATGGCGGAATGCCATGTGGAAGATGGAAATTTAACTTAGGATTGGAAACTTGGTGTACTTGAGAAATCTCAATTTATTTATTATCGTTATTTGTTTTACATCCTTTACAATCTATATATCGTATTCGTTCATAAATGCCGCTTATTGCAAAATAGCCATGATAGCCTATCCATTGGAATAAGCCTTGCATATAGATACATAGAATTGCATTCATGCACAACTTGTTGAGTGCTTTAAGTACTCACCCTTGCCAAACAACAATAATCAACAGCTGAAGAATCTACACTGTGTTGGAAGATGAAGTCCAAGAAGACACGAGTCATTAGGGTCCGAGCCTTGTCGGTTGCTGTGGTGACCGATGAGCTACCTACGTTTCTACTTTCCACGCTTAATTATTAGCTTATATTTTCGCCTTGCCTGCGTGGCTTAATAATGTAAGTTGGTCATAAGATCATACATTTAGTTATATCAATAAATGAACTATTATTCTATTATCGTTGTGTATGATGTGATATGTACCAATGTTAAGTCGTGTGCACTAGCGTTGATCCCGGGAATAGTGCAAGAACACAGTGGGTTCAATCGTGGATTCGGTCCTTCAGAGGTGGTATCGAGCATACCGATGTAGGTCTTGGCCCTAGATAGTTTGGAGGTGTCTTGAGTGTGTCCAAAATTATTTTCTAAAAGAAAATCTAAGCTTGACTAATAAAACCCTCTCGACTCATCTCATTCTCTACTTCTCGCCTTTGCTAAATTTACCCGCTTTACTTGCCGTTTGGGTGGAGAACTTATTCCAAGTTCTTGTGAAGCGATGCCGATCGTTCGACCTTTGAGGAGATAAACAAGGCTACGCCATGGAGCTGTGGAGAGTACTTGAGACGCTTGGAGGCTTCTATCGTCCACTTTACCGAGGAGGCACTGGTCGCTGAATGGTGTACACCGAGGATTTATTTGCAAGTTGATCATCTACGCCGGAGAACGAGGAAGCTAGCAGCCAATCAACATCTCCGCCGAAGATTCTCGTGCGAGGTTGCAATTCAGAGGTCGCTCGACTTGCTCTTCGCCGTGTCCGCCGCGACTACGCCGACGAGCTTCACGACTCGGTGTTCCGACTTCACCCGTGACGCTCAAGCATGCCAAGACGACGGATCGAGGGGAGCGAGTGTGCTCTCGCGACGCACCTTGCGAGTTCGCCCTTGCCTGGAGGATCACATGAGAGATACTACCAGAGCCGGAGACGTGTGCGAGGCACTCAGAGTGGCAGAGCAGAGCTCGAGGTGACCCGTGCTTCACCATCGGGATGATCACCGAGCCGGGAGAGGCCCCGAGGCGCTTGAGGACGAGCCGAGCGCGTGACTCGGGGAGTTCAGAGCCACCGAGGAGTCCGAGGAGGATCCAGAGGAGCGAGTGGGAACCAGAGGGGAGTGCAGACCCGTTGTTGCAGAGGACCCAGAGTAGGTCACCGTGATAGGTTCGCTCCGATGCCCGCCATCCACCGTGTATGCGCCGGATCGCCTCACCTGGGTGGCCGGATGAGTGAGTGTCGACTTTGAGCGTGTTGAGACTCGAGTGTGAGTCGCGTCTTTAAGTTAGCCTTTACCTTTCTAGTTGACGTTAAGGTTCGTGTTTAGTTTGCTTCTTTGTATTGCCGAGTGTGCAAGATGTGTTGCAAAGCTTGTAGGCTTAAATAAGCACCATACCAAGTTAAATAAAGAATTGTTCAGTTTGGGTATAACATATCTCCCGCTTTAGAAATTCTTACTTCTCATCTATGCTACATCTACCTTTCCTAACCTAAGAGGCAATTATCGATGGTGAATACTGAGGAAACAACGGTGCTTGAAGTGGATGCGTCCAATGACAATCCCAATGATGGAGGCAGCCCTCAACCACCGCCAAAGGACATGCGAGAATCTGGGAGCATTCCTTGCAAAGACTCACTCAATCGATGCACAATGATGCAAAGCAGATGCAAGAGATGACCAATGCAAAGAAGAAACCACAACAATCCCGCAACTCGTAACAATCATGGTGGACCTCGACCTATGTCCAAGCTATCGGATTTTATGAGGACTAGGCCACCAACTTTTTCGGAAATGTGAATCCTTTGGAAGCCGATGACCGCTTAGGACAATTGAGAAGAAGCCGCACATCACTCAAGTGAAGGAAATGAGAAGGTGCTTTACGCCTCTCATCAACTGGAAGGGACCGCCGCAGTGGTGGGAGAACTCATCAGTCAGCTCATGGAGCCCCACAGAGATAACACGGGAGGAGTTTACTAATGCTTTCCGCCAAGATCATGTCCCGCAGGGAATGATGGATCTTAAGAAGGAGGAGTTCGAGCTTTGAAGCAAGGAGGCCAACCAAAGGCGAATACCGAATAAATTCACTCAATTAGCTCGTTATGCCCCGAGGACGTAGCGACGGATAAAGCTAGGCGCCTCGTTTCATGAAGGGACTGAATTCAGATCGCAGTGGGACTGATTACCCACAATTTTCCGGATTTTCGGAGTCGTAAATAAGGCTTTAATCCTAGAGGACAAGCGCAAAGAGCTAGGTGAAACCGTAAGCGCTTGATGAACAATCGTGGTGGACGCCCAAACCATCTACGTTTGAGGATGTCACCACAAGAATTTGCTAGATTCCAACCACCACCGTGAACAGACATCAACCTCGCACTCGCCTCGCCAATCGAATTTCCGCACCCAAAGCAAGGCAACAATGCACCAGGGGAAATCAAGATCTGCAGTGAAGAGATGCTATACTTGCAATGAGCCGTGGCACTTTTCAAATAGGTGTCCACGAAGGAGGCATCACACCGCTCGTTTCAACTGGGAACAACACCGCTAAAGCACCAACATCGAGGAAATCGTGCACCAAGCCAAGTCGAGCAACGCCAAAATCAACAAAGCGTGGAAGAATCAACCACATCACCGCCGATGGAGCTCGAGAAGCTACGACGTCGATCGGGTAAGTTCTGGTCAACTCAAGACTGCTACTGCTTTGTTTGATTCGAGCTTCGCATTCGCTTGTTTCTCAAAGTTTTGCAACCAAGAATGGATTTAAAGTGGTGAATCTTAAGTGTGTGCTTTAGTCCAAGCCCGTGATCCGAGCTTAGATCTAGCCTTGGGTGTTTGGGAGCTAAGTTGCTTATGGATGGGATAGAATTTCTCGCGAATCTTATCTTGATAGATGCGCAATCCTAGACGCCATCCTTGGAATGGATTGGTGTCAAAGCATAAGGTCGTTTTGGATTGCGGTAAGGATTGTAACTTTGGAAGGCCCTAGTGGCAAGAAAGTGGAGTTTCAAGCGACCGCAGATTCGAGATGGGCGCTTAATGGTCAACAGCGTGAAAGCCATCAAGATGGAAGATGTGCGATGGCGAGGAATACCGGATGTGTTTCGGAAGATTTGCCGGATTGCCACCGACCGTGATATCGAGTTCGTTATCGAGTTAGCGCCAGTACAAAGACCGATATCAAAGAGACCATATCGGATGCCTACCGACGAGTTAGTGGAAATGAAGAAGCGATTGAGGAACCGCAAGAGAAGGGTTTCATTAGACCTAGTTCATCACCGTGGGAGCCCCGGTTTTGTTTGTTCGCAAGAAGGATGGAAGTCTTAGAATGTGCATCGACTACCGCACTTAATGAAGTAACGATCAAGAATAAGTATCCGCTGCCCGTGATCGACGACTTATTTGATCGCTTAAGAGGAGCCGGAGTTTTCTCAAGATAGATCTTCGCTCGTGATACCATCGCTTGAAGATCCGAGCGGAGGATGTACCTAAGACTGCGTTTTCTACGCGATATGGACATTACGAGTTCACAATCATGTCATTCGGATTGACTAATGCCCCAAAGATATTTCATGAACATGATGAATAAAGTCTTCATGGATTACTTGGACAAGTTTGTTGTAGTCTTCATAGACGATATCTTGGTTTACTCAAGACGGAGGAAGAGCATGCGAAACATCCGAGAATGGTTTTAGACAGTGCGAGAGCATCAACTATATGCTAAGTTTAGCAAGTGTGAATTTTGGAAGGAGAAAGTTGAATTTCTCGGTCATGTAATGACTACCAAAGGAGTCGCATTGATCCCAAAGAAAGTGGACGCAGATGTTGCATTGGGAGCCACCAAGTCTCATTACTCAGATTCGTAGTTTTCGGGAATGGCGGATATTACCGTCGGTTCATAGAAGGATTCTCGACAATTGCTAAACCCCTTACGCAGCTTGTTGAAGAAAGAAAAGAAGTTTGCATGGACGCCAGAGTGCGAAAAGTTTCATGGAATTAAAGAAGCGCTTAACAACAGCCCCGTATTAGTATTGCGGATGTGCGTAATGGATTTGATATTTATCGCGATGCTTCAAGCAAGGCTTGGGATGCGTGTTAATGCAAGAAGGCAAAGTCGTTGCTTATGCGCCGAGACAATTGAGACCGCATGAAGTGAATTACCCAACGCATGATTTGGAGTTAGTCAGTAGTGCATGCTTTAAAGATATGGCGTCATTATCTCATAGGAAATAGATGTGAGATATATACGGACCATAAGAGTCTCAAATACATATTCACTCAATCGACTGAATATGAGGCAACAAGATGGCTTGAGCTAATTAAGGATTATAATGTGGAATCCATTATCATCCCGAAAAGCCAATGTGGTGGCAGATGCCCTGAGTCGAAAAAGCCATAGCGCAAATGCATTGTCAATGGAGGATCAACCGGAACTATGCAAGGAATTTCAGAAGCTAAGATTGGAAGTCGTTCCGCAAGGAATGATAGCTGCGCTAGAAGTGAAGCCAACATTAGAGGATCAGATTAGAGAAGGTCAACAAGATGACGATAAAATTTCAAAAATCAAGGCTAAAAAGGAAGAAGGCCTAGCCATAGATTTCACTCTGGACGAACAAGGAACTATGTTCTTCAAAGGCCGAATTTGTGTGCCGGATAAAAAGGAATTAAAACAATTGATTCTTGAGGAAGCGCATGATTCAAAGTACTCAATTCATCCAGGAAGTGCCAAGATGTACCAGGATTTGAAGGAGAGATTCTGGTGGCCGAATATGAAGCGTGAAGTGGCTGAGCATGTTGCATTATGCGACGTATGTCAAAGAGTAAAAGCCATGCACCAAAGACCACCGGTCTGCATTGCGGTAGATTAAAATTCGGAATGGAAGTGGGAAGAAATCGAATGGATTTTATCACCGGTTTACCTAAGACTCGTAAAGGTTACGATTCCATTTGGGTTATCATGGATCGCCTAACCAAGGTCGCTCATTTCATCCCAATAAAGACCACTTACTCCGAGATCGCTTGGCGTAACTGTACATGTCAAGGATTGTATGTTTGCATGGAGTGCCAAAGAAGATTGTGTCGCATGAGGTACCCAATTTACCTCAAGGTTTTGGAATAAGTTGCATGAAGCAATGGGAACCCGTCTCAATTTTAGTACAAAGATATCACCCGCAGATGGATGGTCGACCGAGAGAGTAAATCGATTTTAGAGGATATGTTGAGAGCTCGTGCTTTAGCGTATGCCACGTCATGGGATAAATGTTTGCCATATGCGTAATTGCCACAATAATAGTTATCAAGCTAGCCTACAGATGTCACCATTCGAGGCATTGTATGGACGTGCTTGTCGTACTCGTTGAATTGGAATGAAACAGAGAGCGTTTGGTGTTTGGGCCGACATTCTCGAGGAAGCCGAAAGTCAAGTCGCAATGATCGAGAGAGGTTGAAGATAGCACACCAAGACAGAAAAGCTACGCAGATAACCGTCGCCGAGATTTGAGTTTTGAACCGTAAGATCATGTGTATCTCGTGGTTACCCTCTTAAGGGCGTTAAGAGATTTCACGTTAAAGGAAGCTTGCACCAAGATATGTCGGTCCGCTCAAGATTCTCGAGCCGCCGAGGAGAGGTAGCTTATCGCTTAGAGTTGCCTCACCATTGGCGGAGTGCATGATGTATTCCATGTATCGCAGCTTAAGAAGTGTCTCAGAGTGCCAACAGAGCAAGCCCCGTTGGAGGCAATAGAGCTGCAAGAAGATTTGACTTATAAAGAGCAACCAGTCAGAATTTTGGATGTTGTGGAGCGCAAGACCAGAAACAAGTCTATTCGCTTTTGCAGAGTTCAGTGGAGCAATCATTCGGAAAGTGAAGCCACTTGGGAGCGAGAAGAAGATTTGAAGTCTGAATTCCCGAACCTATTCTATAGTTAGCCCTGAATCTCGGGTCGAGATTCTGTTAAGGGGGGGAGGTTTGTAACATCCCAAAATTTGGCTTAATTAGGTTTTTATTGCTTAAAAGTGCATTTGTGATTTTCTGGAATTTATTTGGATTTTTCTGGATTTATTTGAATTAAATGTTATTTCAAGTTTATTGCTTTTTATTCAAAAGTATTTAAATCTGTGCAAAGTCAAAATAAAGTTTTGGCAAAAATATTTTATTTGAGTCCAGAATGTCTCAAAGTATTTTTGAGATTTTTCTTGGAATTTTCCTGATTGTTTTATTGCCTAAAACAAATTAAATGAATTTCTGGAATTAATTTAATTGGAAAACCTTTTAAATCCGTGTGAACAGTATTGGGCTTGGCCCGATACTGTGCGTGAAGGCCCAACTCGCCGCGGCCCAGTGCGTAGCGCTGTCGGCCCGTAGCCGGACTGATTTCTGACCGTCGGATTCAGATCAAAAGGCCACGTTGGGAGCGTACCGATTCAGATCTCTCCGAATCCAGGCCGTTGGGATCCGCCGCGTGTTCGGTTGGATTTTGGTGCATCGCAGCCGAGCATCGTGCCACGTGTAGGGTGGAGCGTCGTCGTCTTCGCGTGACCGGCGTGGACTCTGCTCCGTGTCCGTCTCGGCGCCGCCATGGATTCTTTCCGTTTGTGCGTGACCTGGTCTCCTAAGTGCTATAAATAGGTGCGCACCGAGGGCACCAGATCATATCCAGCTTAAGCCCTAAGCTCTCGCCGTGAAAGTGGCTCTACGTGCGCCGCAATCGGAGTTTTCGGCGCGCCGCCGCTTTGGTTCGTCGATTCCGCCGTCATCCGTGGAGTTTGAGGCACGCAACCGGGCCATTAGATTCGTCTCGTCAAGGGAAACCGTGCGCGCGCTTCGGCCGTCGAGCACCGTCGGAGGAGAAGATCGTCGTGGAGGTCGCCGCCGCTGAAGAAGGCCTTGCCGACTCGGTTCCGTGAAGAAATCGCAGATCCGTCGCGTCATCAACTCCTTGCGTCGAGCCTAACCCGAAGGTAACCATCTTGGTCGCCGGCGATGACCGTAGGGCCGTGTGCGCCGATGAGTGACGTGGCAGAACCTGCGGCTGACCCGTGGATCCGACGTGAGCGCCAGATCAGCCTCACGGCTTGCGTGGCAGTGAGGTGGTTGTCTGGTCAGCGTCACGCGTGGTGATCCAGTCAGCAGAGGGCGGGCCCACGCGTCAGGGAGCTTGACTCGGGTGGACCGGATCCACCGTGAACCCGAAGGAATCATGGACGCAGTCCATGGACCGAAGGGGCACGTGTCGGCACCGAGCGGTTCGGTCCATGGCTGACGTCACGCTGATGTCATAAATCGCTTTTTCAGTATAAAAATAAATCTGTTAAATTCGTATTTTCTGATTTTCTGATTTCAGTATTTATTTCAAACTTCAAAAGGCTATATCTTTTGCATCGTAACTCGGATTTGAGTGATTCCAGTTTCTAAAAATTTGTAAAATTGAGATCTATTTAATGGTGATTTTTATTTGATTTTTGGAGATCTATTGCTCTCTGTTTTGGCATTTATTTGCTTTTCTCTTTCGGTACGCGTAGACGTTGAATTGTGCGACGATTCGGAGGAAGATCAAGCAACCCAAGAGCAAGCTTCAGATCAAGATCAGGACCTATTCCAAGGCAAGTTGTGCTTTGATCATGTTGAACCCATGTTTATAAAATTGCTATGTTTGTTTTACAATATTGCATATATTTCAAATATACAATTGTTTCAAATTAGATTGGGTTTAGCTAAAATACCAGATTGATCTATACCCTACCTTGTCATTATATGCCATGAACCATTGTCACCCTAGATTGGTTTAATATAGTTGATTAATAATTATGATCAACATTGGAGGTTAGACCGTATTAGTTGCTTAGCCATGCCACGTCATCACATGTGTCAGAATCATTGTTAATTAATTTTGATTAACGGAATATGGAACAGTGTTATGAACTTGTGTGTCATGTGGGATCACACGATGAGATTGAGTTGTTGTGGCGAGTCATGTCACGCAACGATGTTGAATTGTTGATGGCACGTGGTGCTTGGTAATCAACGGGGTGATAATAACTTAGATTGGGGCAAGTGGCAAGGGGCGAGGAGGCCAAGGTGGGCCCGATGGGCAGATGGTATGTGGAAGTCTTGCCTTGATCACTCTAAGGACTTAACCTTGCAAGCCTTTGACCTGAGTCAATCATGCAACCACATGTCTGGTATGGGCCAGCCTAGCTGAGTAATTTGCAAAGTCTTAATGTTGATACTATCGTGGTCGGTGTGAGTTCCCGGGTCAGGGTGTAATTCACATGGCGCAAGAGGGGGGCCCTGGATGTGGTTTACAGACCCGCCAGTGTTGAAACCTTAGCGGGTAGTACCGGATTAAGATAGAGCATTGTAAAGGCTTTGTTATAATCTCTCGCCTTTGTGGTGTTTGGTTGTATCACGTGGGTAAAGTGCATAACCTCTGCAGAGTGTGAAACTATTCGGATAGCCGTGCTCGCGGTATTGAGCAATGCTCGGGAATTACAGTTAAGGGTTAGCTTAATTAATTGGACAACTTGGTTGGGATGGCGGAATGCCATGTGGAAGATGGAAATTTAACTTAGGATTGGAAACTTGGTGTACTTGAGAAATACTGAATTTATTTATTATCGTTATTTGTTTTACATCCTTTACAATCTATATACTGTATTCGTTCATAAATGCTGCTTATTGCAAAATAGCCATGATAGCCTATCCATTGGAATAAGCCTTGCATATAGATACATGGAATTGCATTCTGTGCACAACTTGTTGAGTGCTTTAAGTACTCACCCTTGCCAAACAACAATAATCAACAGTTGAAGAATCTACACCTGTGTTGGAAGATGAAGTCCAAGAAGACACGAGTCATTAGGGTCCGAGCCTTGTCGGTTGCCTGTGGTGACTGATGAGCTACCTACGTTTCTACTTTCCGCTGCTTAATTATTAGCTTATATTTTCAGTCTTGCCCTGCGTGGCTTAATAATGTAAGTTGGTCATAAGATCATACATTTAGTTATATCAATAAATGAACTATTATTCTATTATCGTTGTGTATGATGTGATATGTACCAATGTTAAGCTGTGTGCACTAGCGTTGATCCTGGGAATAGTGCAGTAAACACAGTGGGTTCGAATCAGTGGATTCGGGTCCTTACAATTGGCTATGATAGCACTTGAGAATGATGTTTTGGAGAAACTTGCTTATGAAGATCTAATCGAAGATTTCATTTCAACGAATGCTAGAAGGATGACTCGTTTCAAGTAAAACATAGGTACTAGTTTAGAGTTTCAAGACTTTTTTTTCAGCAAGATTAATTCTGAGAGAAATTGTATTACTGCAATAATATTCAATAAATTTTTTTTGTAATTGGCTCTTCTTAAGTGTGAGGCCTAATTTCAAATTTAGCACCGGCCCCCAAATTTCTTAGGTACGGCCTTGGTGGTGTCATCCCGGGGCAACTGATTCTGATTTACTTTTCTTCTTTGTTCAGAACTTTTTATTCCTCACCCTATATATATATACACAAACCTAATCGCACTTTTTAGACGGATTGTCGTCTCGTGCTTGTAATATCTTCGTATGTAATGATTTCGCCTCCATGCAGTCATGATTTTCCCTTCTAAGATTTTCTACGCTAAAACCTTGTCTCCATCATGCAGTCATGATTTTCCCTGCTAAGATTTTTTACGTTAAAACCTGTCTCCATGTCTCTCCGTTTTTCAACATACACACAACACATTCCACCGCTCAAACGGCAATGTGTGCCCACGGAAGCGGTGGCCTGCCGGTGTTCTGGTAAGCGCAGAGTCAAAACGCTGGCCGAGTAAATATCTCCAAGTAATCTGTGCTCTCCAATCTCCATGCAGAACTGCAGAACGTCAATGTTACTAGATAACCATACGCGGCGTGCCACGCCGCAGACGCCGCTCTCTACACGAGCAAATCGAGAAAACGTGCGACTGCTGCTCCCTACACAAGTAAATAGCGAAAACACGCGAAAATGATCTAAACAGAATTTTATGTTTTCCGCAAAAGGGCTTAAACGTAATGCTAAAAAAATGCAAAAAAGCATCTAAATGCAATGTATATTTTTTTTCCAAAAAAAAGGACGTACACGTATTTTCTTTCCGAAAAAGATCTAATCGTAATTTTAATTTTCTGTAGAAGGACCCGAGCCTAATGCTTAAAAACGCATAAAAGACCTAAACGTAATATATATTCTATTTTCAAAAAAAGAATCTAATCGTAATTTTTTTCGGAAAAAAGATCTAAACGTAATTTTTTTTGTGGCTCGGATCGAGCCGAGCCGCCTCCGAGCCGGCTTAAAGCCTCCTAGAGGCGGCATTTTTTCAAGAAACATTGGAAGGTTTCTTGATTCATAGGATCGAAATCGCTTCTTGAAACATGTCCATGTATGCATCAATACATGCCAGAGCAGCCACCATAACACACTAGTATAGTGCCTTGTCTTCCGGTTTTCTTTTTCCAGCACGTAATATATGGTATTTTTCTTTTCTAGAACGTTTGTTTCCTTTTCCTTAATTCCAGGATATTTGTTTCCTTTTCCTTGAGATGATGCTAGAGGTGGGGGGAGATCTGTTGTGGGCCATAGGGATGAGTTAGACACATTAAACAATGGCCATCGGATATGGGTGAGTAAAGCTGAGGAAAGATCTGAGAGGTTAATTTTGATGGAGGCAAGTTTCTGGGGACGTTTCGCTGGGTGCATGAAGGTTGGGCCATCTCCAGTGGGGTGCATTATTTGGGGTGGACGTAGAAAAGAATGCTTAGATGCATTATAAAGGGGTATAGATTGTGATGTTTCCGTCTGGAGTCTTCTAAAAGTTGTGGGCCTTGTTTGGGCCTTAGATGGCTCCATTTTGTTGCTTCTGTCTGGTGAAATTAGCTCATAGTTATAGATACCGGTACATACCATTTTGGTACCTAAATCAGTACAAAATAGTCATATGTATTATATCGATATCGATACTGGTCAATACCGGTTATGCCGACTTTGATACCGTCAATACCGTTCATTCCGGCTTCAATACCGGTTAATATAAATCATACTTATGGAATTGATAATATGATATATTGAACTATATATTATATTTGATAGTACTATACTGCATTTGGAGTATTATCATAAGCGAACTTTGGTGTACATTTAATTAAACATATGTATACTTATAAATATTATTATTATTATATTAAACCTGAAATGGTACGTCGGTATAGACTGGTACTAGAATGTACGATTCTAAGAGCCAAATCAGTATAGCATTCGATACAACATTGATAAGTTTGGTTGTGCTTTATAGTAGAGCTTTTGTAAGAAACAATCCGTACGGATACCGTTGCTTAGTATGTAGCCTGATTGAGGCCTCTCATCAACAGTAGTGCAGCACTCAGTTCCCATACTTTAGTGTTATTGTCTTAATTTTAATTCTTAAGAGTAAGATTCTAGTTCTAATTAAACTTTAGTGGGGACAAACTATTGTTAATTTGCTATTTTACCGGATTAATAACCTAGTGGCATCATATGCATGTTTTCTTGATCTCAACCACCACTAGTTTCTATAATTTTGAGAGTCTGTACGCATTCTTCAGAGATGATATATACGGAATTTATAAGATTTTGTAGCATTTCGACTTTTGTAATAAAAGAGTTCTGGTACAATGCAATGTCTATGGCCCGTAGGCCTGTTAGGCTCAGTTTCATGTGTGGCTTCTTATCAAGATAGGCCGCAATTATACTACCAGGCAAAAAAAATGAAAGTTCGGCTTTCGGCAGACAGTACAACCAGTTTGTTGGGCTTCTTGATTCCATTAGGCCCATGAATGACCATGTGCGCGCGCATGTGTAGGACCTGTTTGGTAGAGCTTCAGATTCCAGCTTCACCTGAAATTTGAAACTTATAAACTAAAATAAAGTGAATTAAGTTTATATTTTTGGTCTAAAATGTAAACAAGATGATCTATCTAAACACTTTTAATGTACTCACAGCTCTAGCTCCACGGATCTGGTGGAGCTAGAAATACCCAGCTCCACCAGATCACAGATCTGGTGGAGCTGGAGCCCTACCAAATACACCCGTAGTGTATATGACTAATTAATTAATTATCTGCAAAGCAGAGTATATATGACTAATTAATTACTCATCCGTCTACTTTTCCCTACCAAACGATTAGATTGTTTCCCTAATGCAATTATTGCATATAGAATTTTGTTGACTATTCCTGTGACTATTGCATCTGCAGAGAGAAGTTTTTCTAAACTAAAGTTGTTGAAGTCCTATTTGCGTTCTACAATGACACAAGAAAGACTTAGTGGATTGGCTATGATAGCACTTGAGAATGATGTTTTGGAGAAGATTGCTTATGAAGATCTAATCGAAGATTTCATTTCAACGAATGCTAGAAGGATGACTCGTTTCAAGTAAAACTTAGATACTAGTTTAGAGTTTCAAGACTTTTTTTTAGCAAGATTAATTCTGAGAGAAACTGTATTACTGCAATAATATTCAATGAATTTTTTTTGTAATTGGCTTTTCTTAAGTGTGAGGCCTAATTTCAAATTTAGCACCGGGCCCCAAATTTCTTAGGTACGGCCCTGCAGCTATGATGGTGGTGTCCCAATCTGTGGCGACATTTCCCCCTCGATCCTACGATGATGTTAAACCCTGCTCCTGCGGTCGACCTGGCAAAGTTCAAGGTGTACTTCTATGACGCGGTGGCTGGGTCGAACCCGACGGTGGTGCAGGTTGCGCAGGGGCCCTCCTCCACCGGCTTCGGCATGGAGCTCGCCATGGACGAACCACTGACAAGTGGGCCAGCATTGATCTCTAAGAAGTTGGGCCACACACAAGAGATATAGATGGTGGCACTACTGCAGAATGGTATATCACTATCGTTTTATCTGGGTCGGTTCTTAAGTTTTTAGGAAAAAATAATTATGATAGATGACTTAGGAGGAGTGTTAATAATAATCACTATCGGTTCTCAAGTTAGAAGTGATTGTGATGTAGCACTGGGCACATCACAATCGATTCTTATGTGAGAAGCGATAGTGATGTGTATGTATATCATTATCGGTTCTCACAAGGTTAGAAGTGATTGTGATGTAGCATTAGGCACATCACAATCGATTCTTATGTGAGAAGCGATAGTGATGTGCATGCATATCACTGTTGGTTCTCACAAAAGAACCGATAGTGATGTGCACGTCATCATCACTATCACTTTTTATGTGAGAACCGATAGTGATGAGCATGCACATCACTATCGCTTATCACATAAGAACTGATAGTGATGTGCACATGGTCATCATTATCGCTTCTTATATGAGAACCGATAGTAATGACAATGCACATCACTATTGCTTCTCAAATAAGAACCGATAGTGATATGCATGATCACATCACTATCGCTTTTCAAGTGAGAACCGATTGTGATATGCCTCACTAGGTTATTTATATCCCTCAGGCTAAACTCTCCTCTGTTGTTGTTTCAGAGGATATTTTTTCGCTGTCACCCGAAAAAACAATACATCTTTTGGTTGGAAGCAATACTTGGGTGAGAAAATTTGAAATCCTCAAAGGTGGGTGTTAAGAGGGTAAATTTGAAGTCCTAGCTTATGGAGATTTCCCCTCTTTTTTCACAATTTATGGTTTTCTCCAAAATGTGAGCATTCCTTCGGACCCCTTGAATTTTGCATTAGGTAATTTCGATATGTCGCGAAGAAAGTTTAGGTTGCACTAGAATTATGTATATCCTATCAGATTTCACACCCTTTATTTGACAAGCACACATCAATTTAATTATCTTTGTAGTGCTCTCGTATTAATCTGGAATTATTGTTGCTGTCATATGATGAATGTTAGAGTTTAGGTTACTGTTGGCGTCAAAAACTTGATGTAGGGTTTCTGACAGTAGCACACCAGACGAACACCTGGTTCAAGAGCGTGCCGATCGATTTGACCTGTAACCGACAAGGTAAAATATAAAATTCACACAAAGCCGATCGTGATGATCAATCGGCTTAGATCCAATCAGCTTGAAGCTGATCAAGATCAAAGTAACAGGATAAGTCTAACTAGCCGATTAAGGCTAATTAGGGGATAAAGGCAGATCGATTCTGAAGAAGGCGATGCGCAACAAAAATCAGAACAAATCGAACCTGGGGTGTGATTGACGAAGATCAACAATTGGCGATGCGCAACTTTATTGATCAAGATCAATTACGAAGGCTAAATTACAAGAACTACTCCTAGTCGACAGGAAAAGCAGAAAAAGTAAAGACTGGTTGATTGTATTGTGTTGATGATCTTCGCAGCCCGCTTTGGTTCTTCTTTTATACCCTTGGCCGATAGTGTCCCGTTACAATACGCTTCAAGCCCGTGTCCGTATCGGCCTTATCTTGAACGATTGTTTCCTTTAAAAATCTTGCAGTTATCAAATATCTCAAGTTCTTTCCAATCCTCCGTTAGCTTCCGTATGTTTAATTTTATTGCTTGATTTTGATAAACTTGCGGAATTTTGGTGCAAACATATGCCCCCCATTTTTGAGAGATGACTTGTCATCTGTCAAAAATCACAATTATCGGCTTGTTCAATCGGCTGACGTTTGATCTTCACCCATTAACTGCTACTTTATGCGCGCCGTAATTCTCTGACATGCTGGTAGTGCGTTTAACCGCCGCGTTTTTGAGATTCATTTCCGCCGCTTCAAATTTTCACCATGCTATAAAACGCGCCCCCACCTCAGTCATTCCTCGCGCACAAGCTCTCTGAATCCCAACAATCGGCTTTTGTTTGTCCATTGCTCAGTTTCCATCAATCGGCTTGCATCCCCCTTCTTCAATCGGCTTGCTAAGATTGGCTGAAATGGACGCGAGTCAGGTACTCATTCCGATCCCTAACAGTAAAGATCAGTATTTCCTTGGTCCGATAGGGAACCTAGATGCCAGTACGGTTATTAGCCAGGATATTCCCCGCCTTCCTCTATCGGCTGCTGCATTTAATATAGAGAGCTGGGAAAAAAGCTTCAGAGCATGGCCGACATCGCTTAAGGGATGGAGATCTTGGTATATTCGCGTGGCTGCCCAGAAAAGAGAGGAGTGGGAAAGGATGGGTATAGCTGAATGCATCCCTCTCTCTTTAGCCGATCCAGAAGCTAATGAGCCCTTAGTGGCCACGGCCTGTTATTTCTGGTCGGAGACCTTCAATGCCTTCTTGTTCCATACTGGTCCCATCGGCCCAACCCTCCTGGACATAGCCCAATTGTGTTGCCTTAGGCCAGACGGTGAGCAGATATCGGCTTTTAGCGGCAAACCAAAATACAAGCTTATTCAATCCAAAGGAGAAGGTTGGCATAAGTACATCAATAATAATAATAAAGTAAATGGGCTGGTATCAGACGAAGAACATGTTGCCTTTCTGAACTTATGGTTAGACCGATTTTTGTTTTGCGGCGCTTCTTTGGGACCAACACAAGTGTATCAGTTAATGGCAGAGCGGTTGGTAGAGGGCCGTCGGCTAGCATTGGGAAAAATGTTCCTTGGAGCAGTTTATCAAATGATGCATGTGATTAGGAGTCGGCTTTTTACTGGTTTTGCCAAATTTTACATCGGCAACATAGGTGGTCCTCTCTGGTTCATCCAGATATGGTTATACTGTTTATTTAGCCGATCTTTCAAACTGGATCCATTTGACGACTCGGCATTTCCTCGCGAAAATACACCAGAAAATGCAGCACCAGAATTTAGAGCCAGCCGATCTTATGGCGAAAGATACATAATGTGCTCCTAAGTGACAAGAAGATCTCCCGATTGGTCCGAAAAATATTTATCTTTCTTCCGAACTTGGATAATAATGATTTTAGCCAACAAGACTTCTTCGATTATACCAAATACAAATGATTTTGAATGGCCATCATTCCTTCATCTGGATTCTGACAGCTCTGAGATGCCTGAATCGACTCTAGATTTCTTTAAAAATTTTATTTCTCCTGGTGTCTTGCATGTCGGCTTTAACACAAGAAACCGTACATTCCAGCCTTCTTATGAGTTTTACCATCCCTCCATTTTTGCTAGACAATTGGGTTTCGGCCAGATGATCCCCAACCTTTCACTCCTTGATTTAGTACAACCAGACCGTAGTACGATCTTTAGTCAGAATGATATGGTCTTGAAAATAGCCGATGACTTGCAGATCAAATCTTTGCCACACTTCGTTTTGAATAATCATCGATCTAGCCGATTCTCCACATGGTGGTCTTCAATTGCGGATGCTCTTCTCCTTGATCGTACCCCATCGGCTATTATTGATGCTCTCTTCCTAGACCTCCTTGAGCCGATGGTATCTTCGGATAACAATTCAAGTGACGAATCGAGCTCCGGATATGATAATACGAGTCTTGTAAATATTACTAGCGAGGTATTAGTCGATTTAACTTTTCTTTATCATAGCTCATATGATTTTATCTCATCGGTTGTCTTCTTTTCTTTTGCAGACTAAATCTGCTGGCAAGAAGCCGATCGAAGCTCCTGCAGCTAGTAAAGAAAAACGACCACACAAGGCAACTGCACTTACTGGCTATACTTCTGGTTCCTTGGGCATTCAAAGTCCATCTTTATCTGATTTAGAGAGACAACAGCAACCAAGTAAGTTATACCCAATCATCTCTTGTTCCTTTCCATTCTTTTCATTCTTTCATTAGCTAATTTTCTAGCCGATGGATCTTCAGAGAAGAAGAAATCAAAGTCCACTAAAGTTCCTGCCAAGAAAAAATCTTCCAAGCTACAGGAACAAAGTGGCGAAAGTTCACCGCACGGATCGGCTACTGCTCAGGTATTTTTTCTATCTCAAAAAATTTACAGGTCTTGATTTAATCCATCGGTTTTCATTATATTCTCTTCTTTCAGCCTACCGCATCGGCACAAGTAGCCAACATCCTGGCAAGCTTGCCAAATATATCGGCTAAAGAATCACTTCCTCCTCAGCTGACACCAACGCCTACAATCGCCACGCTCCGAGTCTTCCGATCCATCCAATATCCTTGGCTTTAATCTATCGACTTAGATGATCCGAGAGATTTTTGCACCGATGATTACATCTCCAAATTCAAAAATCATCTCACCTCAAAAGACGCTGCATTTACCGCAGCCTCATCGGCTCCTGGAATGCAAGAGCGCCTCAACAGGCTCTTTGATTTGGTCATGCGCCCCCAATCGGAGATCCTGAATAATAATCAGTCGATTCGAGATGCCATGGCTGCAGTTGAAACTGATCTACCTCCAGAGGCCATGGCTGCGCTGCTCGAAGTGTGTCATTTAGACGAAAAGAAGGTTTTAGTGGAGGCAGCCCAAGAAAGGAAAGCAAAGAGAATAGCCCAAGAGGTCGACCAGAGGATCCTTGACAAAATGGTTATAGAGACAAAGGCAAAGAAGAAGAAATTTGATGCAACCATAGAATCCCTGAAGGCTAACAAAACTTCTCGTCAGAAATTGGAGACCACCAAGAGATTTCTTGAAGAAGAACTATCGAAGACTGAAAGTGCATCTAGGCACTTATGTCATTTTGGTGATTAACGACAAACACTCATAATGACAATCTATGCAATTAAGTAAATGCTTAACTTAGTGCTTAACAAATGACAAACCTCTAATATGATTATATTGCTATGAGACTAACATGTCATTGCCTAGTTGAGTATCAGTCTCATCTATTTAGAGGAAAATCAAATAGGAAGGTTAAGCAAAGATAAGGTATGCAATTTTGGTATCTATTCTATATTTGTTATTGCATTCCTTTCGTGCAAATGCATAGTGAACTCCAAGTAGCATGTTGATTTTATATATGCACATTGGTTCATGTCATATTTATTTGTGCATATATATTCATTTGAGTTCATTATGGTATGCATGTATTAACTAGAGTTAAACTTCATATTGCTATAGATTGACTTGGTGCATGCATGTTTTATTTGTATATCTTCTCATGCAATTCTCTTAGTGAAGTTTATCAAGTGTTGGATCACATATTTACTCTTACTCCAAATATTATTTGCACATGTACAATTCGTGTATATTCTATCATGTGCTTCATTTAAGTAAAGTCTGTGATCCTTGCCATGATTTAATTGATTCATCCTATTGGCAATTATTTATCTCTCTAGTGCATATAGATCAATTACATATTCATCATGATGTACTTAGTAGAGAACATTTCTTTTGTCAAGTGTTTCCATTTATATTGTGCTTCTTTATATGAAACACTTGTTGTAATCAACTGCTCACAAATATCAACTTGTTCATATCTATTGAGCTTTTGGGATTAATGTCTTTCATGAGTAGTCTGGAAAGAATTAGGTCCCGTCTGTGTATGATGACCAAGGTATCTTGGAGGATGATCATTAAGCTGAGGTCAACAAGACGGCGGTGTCACCAAGAGTTGAGGACTAAGTCAAGAGCGACTTGGCGTGGAGATCGTCAGAGAGGATGATCAAGTCAAGGTTGATAGGACGAGAGTCTCATGAGGTGAATCGAGTCGAGTTGGACAAGGCGAAGATGTCATCAATTATATGGTGAAGGTCTTCATGCATCGAAATCAAGAAAGAAGACGGCAAGTGATTATTTCTAGACTTATATTATCTTTGATTTAATTTGAGTCTAAGGATTGCCGTACTATTAAGAGGGATGCGATGTCGAATGACTTTTAGATGTGTCAAGTGCTCAAGTGATCCATCCTTGTGAATCTTAAAAAGAGAGTGGTGTTGGTAGTGCCGGAAAGTGAGGGTTGTAGGTTTCTCTTGTTTTCTTTGTGAAATCTGTGGTTATCCTTTGAGTTTTGGATAGTGAGATCTTGTTGGTTGTGTAGCCCTCGTTCTTAGCTTTTGGTAGAGTCCAAAATCGCTGAAATCGGAGTCCGGAGTGAGAAGTTATGCTCGTTTTCGTCGGGCTGGCCAGTGCAATCCGGAGTATCCGGATATTCAATCCGGACAGTCCGGAGTATCCGGACATTTGGTCCGGACACTCCGGGTTGGCACCCTCGGTGGCTGCTCTCGGTTGGTCCGGAGTATCCGGTATTTGGTCCGGACACTCCGGGTTGAATTAGTCCGGAGTGTCCGGGTGTTTGTCCGGAGTCTCCGGGTTGGCCCTCTCTGGATGAGCTGATCCTTCCAATCCGGAGTCTCCGGGTTAAAGTCCGGAGTCTCCAGGTTGTGCGCAGCCTGCCCCCAACGGCTAGTTTTTGGGGAGGTCTATTTATAGCCCTTCCTCCCTCTTTTTGAAGGGGCTTTTGGTGTGGATTTTTGAGGGGCTGTGTGGGGGGCTTTGAGGGAGCTTTTACCCTTAGATCTAAGTGATCCCCTTGTGAGAAGGGTTGGGAAGAGTTTGGGGAGTGAGTTTTGAGTTGGTTGAGCACTTGATTTCATCTCCAAGTTTGTTCTTCGTGAGCATTTGTTACTCTTGGAGGTTGAGGACTCCTAGACGGCTAGGAGGTCGCCTACGAGCCACCGGAGCTTTGTGTGGTTGGCCGTGGGAAGTTTGTGAAGGTCGGTTCCGCCTCCGTAAGGGAAGGAATCAAAGGAGTGAAGACCGGCGAGTGCATTTGTGTAACACCGGGAGGAAGAGGGTTGAAAGAGACCCCAGCTCAAGTGTGACCGAGCCGCCTCAACGGAGACGTAGGATCACCTCAAGGATCCGAACTTCGGGTGAAAAATCATCGTCTCCAAGTTTGCTTCTTATTCTTGTTTTGGTATTTGTTTTTGAATCTTGAAATTGCCCGATCTACTCTTTTGTTGTGTTTGGCTCTAGATCTACAATATCCCCATGTACCTGATAGCATTTAGATCTTTTGTATTCAAGTAGATTGTTGAAAAATTGCAGGGATTTAAAATCTCATTTCGAGGTCTTAAATCCGGAGTATCCGGACTTTTGAACCCGGATAGTCCGGACATTTCGGAGTCTCCGGATAAAAATCCCGGACACTCCGTCCTAAGTCCCTCGGATCCAATCCGGAGTATCCGGACTCCAGAACCCGGACAGTCCGGACTTTTCGGAGTCTCCGGATAAAAATCCCGGACACTCCGGACTTAGACCCTCAAGAGATTTTATTTAGCTGCAATATTTTTATTCCGCTGCATTTAGCTATAAAGTTTTTAATTCGCCTATTCACCCCCCCTCTAGGCAACATCCCCTGTCCTTTCAATTGGTATCAGAGCCTGGTCTCTCTTTTTATTAGACTTAACCGTCTAGAGAGTAAAGGATGTCGACTAGAGGATTAGTGCACTCACATAATCCACTTGTGCTAGATGGCACAAATTATGCTTCATGGAAATTAATTATGACTTCTCATTTTAAATCCATGAGCCCCCAAATATGGTGGATCGTAGATGTCGGCTTTTCCTCTCCATTGAATGAAGTTGCTCCAACTGAAGGAGAGAGGAAATGCCTACATCTCGATGCTCAAGCTACTAATGTTTTATTTTGTGTTGTGAGCGATGAAATCTTTGATAGAATATGCAATCTCAAGAGCGCTCATGAAATGTGGATAAAGCTTCAAGAACTATTTGAATCATCCACTTCTATTGAGGATTGCATTAAGGAAGAGATGTCGGGAGATGAAACATCAAGCTCCACCTCAAGCTCAAGTGATGAAGAACCGACATCTCCATCAACCTCAACCTCTGCCTCAAGTGACGATGAAGATGCTCTTCCATCACAAATCCGTTGCTTCATGGCGAAAGGTAAGAATGAGGTAAGTGGCGATGATGACGATGATGAGCTCACTTATAATGAACTTATGAATTTGCTTGAGGAGCTCAATAAATGTCTTGGAAAGGAGAAAAAGAAATATAAAATTTTGAAGCTTGAACATGAATCACTTCAAAATGATTATAATATGCTTCAAGAAAATCATGAATCCCTCCTTTCCAAAGAAATTCATAAGCCTAAGGTGGATATAGGAATCTCATGTGATCTAATTGATGAAATGTCTTGCTTAAATGTTAATCCTAATATTTCATCAAAATTTGACATATCCACCTCTTGCAATGATTTACCTTGTTGCTCAAATTCAAATGTTTCCACTTCCTCTATGCATGTTGAGACTAATCTTGTAGAGGAAAACAATGAGCTCAAGGCCAAAGTCATTAGATTAGAAAATGACTTGAGCAAGTGCATCAAGGGAAAAGCCGTTCTCGACGAGATCTTGAGCAAGCCAAGGGCGCCTCAAGATAAGCGAGGACTCGGCTACATCTCCAAGAGGGAGACTAGCAAGACAAGGCACAACGAAAGACTTTCGAAGACCATCAAGTGCTTTGCTTGCAACAAGAAGGGACACGTCGCCTCCGTGTGCCCTAATAAAGTGGACATCAAGCCACAACCATCAACAATGAGGCAAACCGACAAAGAGCAAGTCAAGAAGAAGAAGAGACGCTCAAAGCCTACTTGCTACAATTGTCGGAAAAAGGGACACATCGGTAAGGATTGTCCCAAAGGTATTACTCCTAAGCCTATTATTGTCAATGATCATTATTTGCTTAGGAAGGACAGAAATGGCAATGTGTTTGCCAAGTTTGTCGATTCTCCCAAGTATTTACAAAATTATGATATTCAATTGCTTAGGAGAAATGAATCTAGAAATGTGTTTGCTCAAAATGCTAGACTTCCTAAGACCAAGAAAATCATGTTGATCATGTGCTTAGGAAAATAACAATAGCAAACCATTTGCTAGATTTGCTAGATCTTCTAAGCCCTTGCATTGTAATGATTATTATGTGCTTAGAAAGGATCAAACTAGAAATGGATTTGCTAAAAATGCTAAAACTCCTAAGCCTCCTCAATTCAATTCCAATAATTCGCTTAGGAGTAATAACAATCGCAAATCCATTGCTAGTCATGTTAGTTCACCTAAGACTATTAATGTTAGGGCCATTTGGGTTCCTAAATCTATTGTGACTAACATTTTTGGACCCAACAAAAATTGGGTACCAACAAGTGCCTAGAAGTTTATTAGGTGCTTGGAGATGCATTGGAAAGCTTTGGCTCAATCAAGAGGATGATTTCATCATATGAAAAAAGAAGCCAAGCTTGAAGACATTCACTTCAATCATAAACCAATGCCATCTCGGGTAACAAGTATTTAAATTGATTCTTATAGCTTATAGCCTTGTGTAGCTTATATTGCATTATTCATGAAAATCAATTTAGATTGCTTGTTATATGCTTGCTCATGCTTATTAGTTGTTTTGATTGCAATCTTGAGTGAGTCTGGGACAGTGGCACATTAAGGGGGAGTGCTAAATCATAACCATGTATATTACATCCCTACATGTGCCCATATTTATATAAGTGCAAATATATATTTTCAAAATCAAGCCATTTAGCCAAAAGTCAAAATTTTGTATACCATTAGTATTCTTGTGAAAAACTAATTGCAAAATGTATACAAATATATTTGAAATGTTTTTCAAAGGTTTTGGCTTCACAAAATCTATTTTGAAAAGAAAATGAGTTTCATGATCAAAATCTAGATAGTAGTATCTTGTTTTGGATTTAAACTTATAATTTTCATAGAATTAAATGTAAAATGAATTTGAAAGTAATTCCAAAACGAAAATCCTAGAGTTGGTCATTCTTAACAATTCTTGTGTTCAAAAGACTTTCAAAAGACCAACCTAGCGAAAGTTATTCGATTTTGAAACTCGCCGAAAAACTATATTTGACCCATAATAGTCATGTTATTGCACTTAGTGAGTTTCTCCGTGTGGACCGGATCTTGTGTAGTATCTTGGTTCAAAATGGTATCTTAGACTCATACACAAAATTCAAATCTCTATATCTCATGTTATTCTTCATTTGAATCTTGTGTTGAAATATTTGGCTTTGTTTTACAAATAGCTATTTCAAAAGGACCATTTTGGTCAAAAGTCAAATCATATGTTTAAAAGGCCCAAAATTGTAAAAAGCTTTGTAAAAGTATTCTAATATGTATTTCAAATGTTTTACAAGCTTTCAAAATGAAAATTCTATATTGAAATCAAAATTGGCCAAAATTTTTGGTTTGAACTAAAATAGCTTATTTAAGCATATTGCTCAAATCTTAGCATTCAAGTTGGATTTCATTATAAATGTTGGCTAGAAACCATCTTGATAATCAATTCTAAGCCATGGAAATTGAAATTGCATAAAATCCAAATTGAGTTGTATTTTGAGGCTTTTTATGAAAAACTATTTCCTATTTAACTTGCTTCAAAAAGGGTTAAAAGCAAAATATTTGTTTGAAATACAAAATCTTATGAAAATAGTCTTCTAAAATGTTTTCAAATGCATTTCAAATGTTTTCAAGTATCTAACCCTTGGTTAGAAGCTAAAAGTCAAACTTTGGCCTAAAAAGATCTTTGTGATCTTGCTTTTGCATTTAACTTCAAATTTTTCTAAAGCAAAATCTATTTGGAGTTTGAAAAAGTGGTCAATACAAAACTCATAGGGTTGGTCATTTTAAGCATTTCTTTAGTTCAAAGTTTTTCTAAACGACCAACCGTTCAAAAGTTATAGCCATTTGAATTTGGCCAAAATCATCCAATTGACCCAAAATGACCCGTTGTTGCATTTTGTGGATTTCGCCATTTGAATTGGATTTATTTGCATATCTTGGATTGAAACAGTATTTCTTACTCATACAAAGCTATGAAAGCTCAAATCTCCATAAATTTCAATCCGGAATGCATTTTGAACATTTGGCGAAAATTCAATTTCTTTTCAAACCCTTAAAGCAAAATTTGGCATATCTTTTGATTGGAGACTCCTTTTTGGAAAATTCTTTTTGGAAAAGTTTCTTGGGAGTCTAAATGATGTTTATGCCTAATTTCAAATAATTTCAACTTAATTTGAAATAGTTATGCCTTTTTCTCTCTTTTGATCTTATTTGGCATACTCTCGCATTAAGTTGGATTTTACGATTTGAATGGATTTGATTATGCAAATAGGCTTATAAACATCTCTCTAAATCATATGAATTCATATAAGTGCATATTACTATTCAAAACTCATTCGGTTCCATTTTGAGGATTTGGTGAAAATCTTAATGTTTTATGTGTTTCATATGCAAATTTCACCACATTTCTCAAAGTAAAATTTATTTATTGAAAATCTTTGTTAGAAAACCTTCTCTCACATATGGAGTTCATATCTGAAAATTCTCAAATTTATTTGAACTCATTTGCAAGATTGTTGACTTTATTTGACTTAGTGTCAAAACTAAACCTCCAATGCCCATTTTGATCTAATTTTTGATTGGAGGGTGATATTTGAGAAATTATTTTTGGAGAAGTCTCTTGGATGTTCATGGATCATTTCTGCAAAATCTTATGGCTATTGGACTTCATTTGATCAAGATTTGATCCAAATTCAAAATGTTCAGTTTTAGGGATGAAGCTGAACAACCCGAGTATCCGGTAATATATCCGAGTATCCGGATTATCCGACACTCGGATCAAAAACACCGAGTATCCGGTTGTATCGCTCGCCCAAATTATTAAATTGCTATCTATACTTTCTTGCAATATCTTGTTCATCCTATTTTTGGGGTTTCTCCTTTGCTCAAATCAATATTCAGTCTTCATAGCCCTCGAAGAGAATTTCGAGTCGGATCTGTTCCGCGTTGATGATTTTTGTATTTGAGCAATGCTTTAAAAAGTTATAATCGACTTTGTGCTGCTATTTGCATCTTTTTGAGATTTTAAGAGTTTTAAATTGGAATCTTGGCAAGCCTTTCAAGATGAAAACTAAGTGAACTTATTCATTGCTCCAAGCTTCTAAGTGGAGCATATCTATTTAAGTTTTCATTCCAATGAAAGTGCATCTTTTGGCTAAGTTATTCTGGAAATTGGATTTAATTGTAACTTAGCCTCAAAATGTTTTCTCTCTTGCATAACTTCGAGTTTATTATGGAAAAGAGAAAATTTCCCTTGTAAGCTCAAGAGTGAGTTTGAATGTGTTTTACTCATTGTCTCTCTTACAAGTGGATGTCAAGATTAAATTTGAATGAGTTTCAAATATTTTCATTGTCAAGTGGTGTAATAAAATCTTTAATTGATATCTTGAATTGTTTTAAATTGCATGCAAAGAGTATTATCTTGTATATCATATATATCATGCATGTTGTACTTAGACATTATCAAACTAACTTGGGTCAAATTAAAAGATATTTGTTCCCGGAAATCGTGTGCTTGTCTATTGATGTTCAAGGTATTGGAAAAGGGGTCATCATCGACGGTGGGATGAAGGAAATGGAGAGGAGCTCCATAGTACGAGGGATCTAAGACCGGGCGCGGTGATCATGACCAATTCGAACATGCGGTGGACAAGAATCGACAAAGGGACGTGTTTCTTTTCTGACCATATTCAATAATGTCTGTGCACACCATTATGCTAAATTGTGTTATTCTAAATGGTGTTGTATTTTTCAATTGGTATGATTAATTGGTATCTTTCAAGAGGTATCCTCTAATCCTAAATTGTTTTGAAGTGTCATCTAACTTGCATTCGACATTATCAAGAACTAAAAGGTACATATGGGTGACACATTGCAAAGAGGTATGCCCTTGATAAGTTTATGAAATTCTTGACATGAAAGTGCATCTTACTTATACAACCTTGATTCATGATCTTGTATACATCTTGTGATCATATAAGCAATTCCTACTTGTGTAATCTTCTTTATATGATCTTGATTGTTAGAATTTGATTTGATCATGAGCATGTGCTTAAATTATATAAATTTGCTATATGATCTTGATGTTTAAAGAATATGTGAAATCATATTCGTGTGTCATGTTTAAGCATCACTTATATCCTAAGAATCATGACTTCTTTAATTTGGTATAACTAGAAAAATCTATTACCTAAATCTTGGAAATAATTGGTATCATATCTTGCCTAGATTTATGGGGAGCTTAATATTATTGTCCTATTACTAGCTCCTTATTTTTATTTTATTTCTCCCTAATCTTTCTATTGAGTGTGCAATCAAGGGGGAGAACAGATTTTATTGAATAAACAATAAGGATCTTTTAAGCACCTTTTTGGGATTAATGACAAAAGGGGGAGAATTTATGGATTTATCAATTGTCCCCTAATCGATTGACAAAAAGGGATGTTTTGTAAGTATGATCTCTTATTGTATCTTTATGCTTGTTTTAATGCTAAAATATCTTAATATTGTCATTTGGTGCAATTGATAATAGGTTTGTCATAAATCACCAAAAAGGGGGAGATTGAAAGTGCATCTAGGCACTTATGTTATTTTGGTGATTAATGACAAACACTCATAATGACAATCTATGCAATTAAGTAAATGCTTAACTTAGTGCTTAACAAATGACAAACCTCTAATATGATTATATTGCTATGAGACTAACTTGTCATTGCCTAATTGAGTATCAGTCTCATCTATTTAGAGGAAAATCAAATAGGAAGGTTAAGCAAAGATAAGGTATGCAATTTTGGTATCTATTCTATATTTGTTATTGCATTCCTTTCGTGCAAATGCATAGTGAACTCCAAGTAGCATGTTGATTTTATATATGCACATTGGTTCATGTCATATTTATTTGTGCATATATATTCATTTGAGTTCATTATGGTATGCATGTATTAACTAGAGTTAAACTTCATATCGCTATAGATTGACTTGGTGCATGCATGTTTTATTTGTATATCTTCTCATGCAATTCTCTTAGTGAAGTTTATCTAGTGTTGGATCACATATTTACTCTTACTCCAAATATTATTTGCACATGTACAATTCGTGTATATTCTATCATGTGCTTCATTTAAGTAAAGTCTGTGATCCTTGCCATGATTTAATTGATTCATCCTATTGGCAATTATTTATCTCTCTAGTGCATATAGATCAATTACATATTCATCATGATGTACTTAGTAGAGAACATTTCTTTTGTCAAGTGTTTCCATTTATATTGTGCTTCTTTATATGAAACACTTGTTGTAATCAACTGCTCACAAATATCAACTTGTTCATATCTATTGAGCTTTTGGGACTAATGTCTTTCATGAGTAGTCTGGAAAGAATTAGGTCCCGTCTGTATGATGACCAAGGTATCTTGGAGGATGATCATTGTCGAGGTCAACAAGACGGCGGTGTCACCAAGAGTTGAGGACTAAGTCAAGAGCGACTTGGCGTGGAGATCGTCGAGAGGATGATCAAGTCAAGGTTGATAGGACGAGAGTCTCATGAGGTGAATCGAGTCGAGTTGGACAAGGCGAAGATGTCATCAATTATATGGTGAAGGTCTTCATGCATCGACATCAAGAAAGAAGACGGCAAGTGATTATTTCTAGACTTATATTATCTTTGATTTAATTTGAGTCTAAGGATTGCCGTACTATTAAGAGGGATGCGATGTCGAATGACTTTTAGATGTGTCAAGTGCTCAAGTGATCCATCCTTGTGAATCTTAGAAAGAGAGTGGTGTTGGTAGTGCCGAAAAGTGAGGGTTGTAGGTCTCTCTTGTTTTCTTTGTGAAATCTGTGGTTATCCTTTGAGTTTTGGATAGTGAGATCTTGTTGGTTGTGTAGCCCTCGTTCTTAGCATTTGGTAGAGTCCAAAATCGCTGAAATCGGAGTCCGGAGTGAGAAGTTATGCTCGTTTTCGTCGGGCTGGCCAATGCAATCCGGATATTCAATCCGGACAGTCCGGAGTATCCGGACATTTGGTCCGGACACTCCGGGTTGGCACCCTCGGTGGCTGCTCTCGGTTGGTCCGGAGTATCCGGTATTTGGTCCGGACACTCCGGTTGAATTAGTCCGAGTGTCCGGTGTTTGTCCGGAGTCTCCGGGTTGGCCCTCTCTGGATGAGCTGATCCTTCCAATCCGGAGTCTCCGGGTTAAAGTCCGGAGTCTCCGGGTTGTGCGCAGCCGGCCCCCAACGGCTAGTTTTTGGGAGGTCTATTTATAGCCCTTCCTCCCTCTTTTTGAAGGGGCTTTTGGTGTGGATTTTTGAGGGGCTGTGTGGGGGCTTTGAGGAGCTTTACCCTTAGATCTAAGTGATCCCCTTGTGAGAAGGGTTGGGAAGAGTTTGGGGAGTGAGTTTTGAGTTGGTTGAGCACTTGATTTCATCTCCAAGTTTGTTCTTCGTGAGCATTTGTTACTCTTGGAGGTTGAGGACTCCTAGACGGCTAGGAGGTCGCCTACGAGCCACCGGAGCTTTGTGTGGTTGGTCGTGGGAAGTTTGTGAAGGTCGGTTCCACCTCCGTAAGGGAAGGAATCAAAGGAGTGAAGACCGGCGAGTGCATTTGTGTAACACCGGGAGGAAGAGGGTTGAAAGAGACCCCGGCTCAAGTATGACCGAGCCGCCTCAACGGAGACGTAGGATCCCCTCAAGGATCCGAACTTTGGGTGAAAAATCATCGTCTCCAAGTTTGCTTCTTATTCTTGTTTTGGTATTTGTTTTTGAATCTTGAAATTGCCCGATCTACTCTTTTGTTGTGTTTGGCTCTAGATCTACAATATCCCCATGTACCTGATAGCATTTAGATCTTTTGTATTCAAGTAGATTGTTGAAAAATTGCAGGGATTTAAAATCTCATTTCGAGGTCTTAAATCCGGAGTATCCGGACTTTTGAACCCGGATAGTCCGGACATTTCGGAGTCTCCGGATAAAAATCCCGGACACTCCGGCATGAGTCCCTCGGATCCAATCCGGAGTATCCGGACTCCAGAACCCGGACAGTCCGGACTTTTCGGAGTCTCCGGATAAAAATCCCGGACACTCCGGACTTAGACCCTCGGGAGATTTTATTTAGCTGCAATATTTTTATTCCGCTGCATTTAGCTATAAAGTTTTTAATTCGTCTATTCACCCCCCCTCTAGGCAACATCCCCTGTCCTTTCAAGACGATGAAGCTCATTACTGAAGGCCAAGATTCCTTTGAAAAAACTTCTTCAGCCGCCCAGGAGCAGAAGGCAGAAATAGCATCGGCCGTAGCAGCCTTTAAAGAGCAATCGGCCAAACTTGTACCTATCCCAGGCAGTGCGACAGAAGATGATAGAATTCTGGATGAGGTACAAGAAACCATAGCCAAGGCTGCTGGAGCTTTATCGGCTTTAGGTGCACGACTCCCAGGTTCTAGGATGTAAAACTTTGTTGTCGTTCCAAAACACTTAAATACCTTGAATGTTTTGTAATTTTACATGTTTTAATCGGCTGTTTAACCGATTTATATTTTGCTTATATCTGAGTGCAATCCTTTCAGCCGATTAACAGCATCGTGTTAATCTTGGCTCTGAACAAGATTTTAGTCGGCTAGGCTCCGATCCAAACGCTAGGATAGTATTTCTTTATATATTTCCTATTAATTGCTTTAGGCAAGACATACCCTTCTAGCGTTTCTAGTAAGTATGAGTTTCCACCGATTAGCCGATTAATTTTGTATGGCCCTTCCCACGTAGGTGACCATTTTCCAAATCGGTTATCCTTAGAACCAACAGGCAATATCGTTTTCCATACTAAATCGGCTAGATCGAAAGATTTAGGCATGACCCTTTTATTGTATGCCCTTGCAACTCTGATCTTATTCTTTTTAAGCCGATCAAGCGTAGACAGACGTAACTCAGCTAACTCATCCAAGCTGTCGACCATTAAGCCATTGTAATCTTGAGCCGACAAACCATTCTATCTGGCTATTCGTATCGACTCAATGTTGATTTCTATAGGTAAAACAGCTTCTTGTCCGTACACCAATTGGTAAGGTGAAAGTTTTGTCGCTCCGTGATAAGATAGCCGATAGGCCCAAAGTGACTCCGATAGAGTCGAATGCCAATTCCTTGGCTTCTCATCAATTTTTCTTTTGATCAACTTGATTAGTGTTTTATTAGACGACTCGGCCTGTCCATTAGCCTGAGCGTAATATGGCGAAGAGTTTAACAATTTGATCCCTAGACTTGTGGAGTAACCTTGAAATTCGTTAGACATGAATACCGTACCTTGATCGGTCGTGATTGTTTGTGGTATTCCAAACCGATGGATGATATGTTCATTCACAAAACTAATTGCCTCAACACTAGTCACCTTCTTAAGTGGGATAGCCTCAACCCACTTTGAAAAGTAATCGATTCGCCAAAATAAATTTGTGGCCTTTACTCGAAGCAGGAAATATTTGGCCGATTATATCTATTCCCCAACCCCTAAACGGCCAAGGTTTAATAATTGGATGTAAAGCCGATGTGGGTGCTAGTTGTACGTTGCCAAATTTTTGACATGTTTGACATCCTTTATAGTACTTGAAACAATCCTCTAGCATCGTCGACCAAAAATAACCTGTCCGTCTGAGCATCCATTTCATCTTATGTGCCGATTGATGAGAACCACAAATCCCTTCGTGTACTTCACCCATTGCCACCCGCGCTTCTTCAGTTTCAAGACATCTCAACAACAAACCTTCCATAGTCCGATAATACAGTATATCGTCCAAAACAACATATTTCAACGCCTGTTATCGTATCTTTCGTTCCGTCGGCTTGGATGGATTGACTAAATAATCTTTTATTTGCGTTCTCCAATCAGCAATATCCGTGCACATAACTGCCTTATTTACCCGTTCAGTCTCCTGACTTTGGTCAAAATCTTTGTATCCTATTGCTTGCTGAGCTAAAGCATTAGCCCTATCGTTCAATTCTCGAGGAACATGACCGATAGAAAATGATGCGAAAGAGCCGATAATCTCTAAACATTGTTCTAAATACTTTAGTAGTATTTCATCTCGACATTGGTATTCTCCTTTTATCTGCTGCACCACCAACATTGAATCAACATACGCCTCAACAGCGCTCACCCCAATATTTTTCAACAATTGCAAGCCTTTGAGTAACGCTTCGTACTCGGCCTGATTGTTTGAGCATCGGCTGTTTAACCGGAATGCAAATTCAAAGCTATGACCTTTGGGTGAGGTGAGTACAATACCGATACCATCACCTTCCCCGCATACTGATTCGTCAAAGAACAGTTGCCATGGTGCCACCAAGACTAAGTTTGCCGCTGTGTCATATCTTGTTATAAAATTGGCTAGAACTTGTCCTTTGACTGCTTTGGCCGATTCATATGATAAGTCGAACTCGACCAAGGCGTAAGCCCATTTGCCAAGTCAACCTCGCAGAATTGGAGCTGACAATATGTATTTTATAACATCGGTTTTACAGATGACCTTACAAGCCGAGGCTAGTATGTAGTGCCTTAGCTTTGTGCACGAGAAGTACAAGGATAAACATAGTTTTTCGATAAAAGGGTACCTGACTTCTGCGTCCAGCAACCGTCGGCTTAAATAAAAGATAACCCTCTCTTTACCATGCACCTCTTGTGCCAAAACAGCTCCAATAGTATCTTCTTCGGCCGAGACATATAATCTGAAAGGAACCCCTTTTTGAGGTGCAGCCAAAACTGGAGGGTTGGACAAATACCTTTTGACTTCGTTGAAAGCTTTCTGCTAATCGGCTCCCCATATAAATTCTTCATTGTCCTTCAACTTCAGCAATGGAGTAAAAGCACGAATTCTACCAGAGAGGTTCGAGATGAACCGATGGAGATAGTTAATTTTAACGATCAACTTTTGTAATTCGTTTTTGCTTGTCGGTGGTTTAGCATTGGCTATGGCCTTGACCCTCGTTTGGCTGACTTCGATTCCTCTTTCATGTACCATAAAGCCTAAAAACTGTCCAGCCGACACGCCGAACGCACACTTGTAAGGATTCATCTTCAAACCATGCGATCTTATGTTATTAAACACCTTCTCTAAATCGGCCAGATGTTGGAAATCTTCTGCAGATTTTACCACTACATCGTCAATATAAATTTCTACAATGTGGCCGATTAAATCGTGAAAGATCAGATTCATTGCTCGCTGATACGTTGCTCCAGCGTTTTTCAAGCCGAAAGTCATCACTGTCCACTCGAACAATCCTATTGGCCAGGACATCTGAAAGCTGTCTTTGGTATATCGGCTTCTGCCATGAGTATCTGGTTATACCCGACATTACCATCTAGAAAACTTATGATCTTGTTCCCTGATGCAGCATCGATGAGCATATAGGCTATTGGTATCGGGTATTCATCCTTCGGCGTTGCCTTATTCAAATCTCTAAAGTCGACGCATACTCGAAGCTTTCCATTTTTCTTCATGACTGGAACGATGTTGGAAACCCACTCCGCGTATCGGCAAGGCCTGATAAACTTTGCTTCCAACAACCGTTCTATTTCTTCTTTTATGACTTGGTACAAGGCTGGATTGAAACGCCTGGGATACTGTTTAAACGGCCGATAGCCCGATTTTATAGGTAGCCGATGTTCCACCAGTTGACGGCTTAATCCTGGCATCTCATGATACTCCCAAGCGAAACAATCCTTATAATCTCTAAGTATTTTTATTAGTTTTTCTTTGCACTTTACATCTAACTTTGCACTAACAAAATTTGGTCTTTTCCTATCACCGCTACCTATATCGACTTCTTCAAGCAAATCGATAGATGTGAAATCTTGACCTAACTTTTCAATTTCTTCAAAGTCTTCTATGGCCTCGTAGCTATCCGTTGTTTGCCGATAGCTTTGCATTTTATCCTGCAGCGCCTTCAATGTTTTTCTTGTCCCCATCGGCGTAATACTTCATTTGCCCAATCAAAAGTGCCCGGCTTGACACTGATCGGCACGAGACCTGACTTGCTCACACAAATGAAATCGCAGTCATCCAGCGCCTTGCCTGATATGCAGCCAGCTTCTTCATGTTGCCAATTCGCATCGGAGCTAGCCATGGCAATGTGAGCCGATGTATCAGCTGTAACGACCTCAACTTCTTCTCCGTTCCATTGAACAAGCGCTTGATGCATGGTCGATGGGATACAGCAGTTTGCATGAATCCAATCCCGCCCGAGCAGTACGCTGTAGTTTCCTTTGGCATCGATTACAAAGAACGCTGTCGGCAAGGTCTTGCTACCGACGATCGACTCTGTGACCATAACACCCTTTGCCTCTGTAGGGTCGCTTTGTGAAGTCATTTAGAACCATGTTAGTTTTAATTAAGTCTTCATCGGACTTACCCGATTTCTTGCATGTTGTATACGGCATCGTTCATCAGGGCCCTCCGTCTACCAAAGATTCTTGATATCGGCTTGCCATTTATGTATCCCTTTAGATACAACGGCTTCAGATGCCGATGATCATCTTTAGGTTTCTCGAATATGGCACTCTGTATGCCAGAACACAACGGAGCAACTGCTTTTTCGGCCGATTCATTTCTGACTTTGAATTCAGCAGGCAATGTGAATACCATGTTAATATCCATTGGAGGCATGTCATCCCGAATCATGGGAGAATCCAAGTCATCAGCTGATTCGAAATCTTCTTCGGCTTGTTCTTTTCTTCTCCACTCTTTCTTGACGCATTTGACTGGACGAAGTTCGTTAAACACTTCGTCTCTCTCTCTCTCTCAGCATCGGCCTCATGAATCTCTTGCGTCCTTAGCCTCTGAAGCCGTCGTCGTTGTGATCGGCTCAGGCCAGATGGACACCACCTGGGTTTGGGTTCCACCGGCTTTCGTATTTGACCAGCCAAATCTTCTTGATTAGGACTGGGCTTGTGCGTCTTGACTTTGCTCGGTTCTTGATTCGGTTTAGATATTCTCTCGTGGACCGCCTTCGTGACTTCGCCTCGCTCTCTCGATCGCCCGGATAGTTTATCTCGGCCGATTGCCTTGGCCAATCGTCTTGGGGATAATGTTCCATCGGGCAGGTGTACGGCGAGGGTAACGCTACCCTTCTTTCCCAGCAAAACTGCCAAAAGGGACACCTTCTATGTGCCCTCTCCACATTCTCAGTATGGTACAAATTATTCGACCGACAGGTATTACACCGTGGTCGGCTATTCATCCTCTCGTATTTCTCCATTAATTGTAAAAATGTTGGTCCCGACCTTTTATTGGTCGCCTTAATGGAGATTTTTCCGCTTGTACCATTTACCTACCCGAGGATTCCTTTGGGTTTGATGGTTCTTGAATTTTTCCTTCACGATCGGCTTCTATTTGTAAAGAGCCGATTGTAATCTTCAGTGTCTGATCGTCGTTCGAGCTTGATTGGATGTTGACTTGTCGATCCTTTTTCTGCTCGTCATGCATCGGTTCTTTTCCTTTAGCCGAACACCGTACCATGTTGATGGGAAACGGATCAACATCGACTTGCATGGTCGGCTCATCAGCAAACTTCAACCGACCATCCTCAATAGCAGATTGGATCTGTTGACGGAAGATATTGCAGTCATTAGTGTTATGCGAATAAGAATGATGCCACTTGCAATACCTGTGTTTCTTGATATCATCGGGCGACAGTATCACGTGTCCTTTTGGCAATCGTATTATCTTTTCTTACAGAAGTAAATCAAAAATACGATCGCACTTAGAAACATCGAAAGAGTACTTAACCTCCGACTTATTCCTAGTCGGCTTAAGCCAAGAACAGACTAAGGACTTTTTGGATCCTTTTACCCATTCGGCTATGTTTATTTCTGCTTCCTCGTCTTCCGATGAATCACTTGGACAATACTCAACCATATTGACTTTAGCCTTGTCCTTTTCTTTGTTATTGCTATTTTTAAATCTGTCTTTGAACACTTTATTGTCAGTGAATCGGCTTTCTTGAGCCGATACGCGATGCAATAAGTGGCTAAGGTCGGTGAACTCTTGTCCTCCGAATTTCTCCCTAAGCGGTGGAATCAAACCTTGAAATGCTAAATCGGCAAGTTGATTGTCAGGCAATGTGACGCTAAAACACTGATTCCTAATTTCTCTAAATCTCTTGATGTAATCCGTTACCGATTCCCCAAACTTTTGCCGCACGTAACTCGGATCCAAATCCACGAGCTCCAAACCGCTCGAAAAGAAGTATTCATGAAATCGGCTTTCCAAATCGCTCCACAAATGGACCGAATTCGGAGGCAAGCAAGTAAACCAAGTAAATGTCTTGCCCTGCATGAGACAACGGGAATAGTCTAATTTTAAGCCTGTTGATGGGCCGCTTCACCGCATTGCGCGATAAAGCGCCCAACGTGTTCGTGGTGGTCATAGAATCATCCCGAGAATTTGGTGAAGTCCGAACTCGAGTTATGAGGGTAGGGCATGCGATCTATGTAATCGGATACGGCTTTCTATAGCCAATAACCTTTCCTTTTGGTTGTATGCCGAATTGGTCCCTCAAAACGGCAGAGATCTGATCGGCCCAATTAGCATTATCGGTCATAGCAGGCCTTTGATAATATCTGTCATAATCGGCGTTCTGCCCCCCGAGTGCAAGCTCGGGTTGCCAATTATGCTGTCCTACCGGTGCGCGATCATACTGCTCGTGCCGATTACGTCTGTCTTGAGGTTCCGGCACTGGGACAAATGGTTCCGAGTATGTTACTACCCTGTGTGGACCTGGATTTCTTAGCAGGGTGGGTTCTTGTGGGAATCTCTCGGAGCCAATCGGCTATGAAACCGATTGGGGAAAAGCGTAGAACGGAGCCGACGGCGGCAAATTGCTTGGTGCATCCACCTTAGCGGCGTCAGTATAGGCGCGGTAATGGTTCACCCCATTTAACCGAGGGTCCCTGGGTAGTATAACCGTGGGTTGTGTGGGCATCATGGTAGGTGGTGAGGTTATAGCCGATGGTTTAGGATCGGCCGTTGTGCTCTGCGTGTTTTGTGATACTGAGAAAACAGGATAATTCGGCAGAGCTTGCAATGGGTCGAGCAGACTTCCTAACGAGGCTAACTCCTGGGCTATAGATTTAACGCTATTTGCTATCATCGGCTTAAGCGTTGTTACGAGAGCCGATGATTGGTTTATCAAAGCGTGGTGCATGATCGATTAATCATAGCCGATAATTCGCTTGAGCAGCGTGATATCGCTACTTGTTCTCGCTACACCGCATCTCCTGTGGTGTTGACCGTCTTCAGGCGGATTTTTGAGTGACGCCACGCCTAGTTTTCTCGATAATACCAAAGATCATCTCTTCCAAACAGCCTTCCGAGCTTCAATTTCTTGACGTTGTTCTGCAGATAAATCGCCCATTGTTGGGACGATTATAGCCTCTGCGTTGAGATCCGATGGCGGAATCGACTTCCGATGAAGACATTGTGTGTCCCACCGGCGTGCTAAGAGTGTGTTGGCGTCAAAAACTTGATGTAGGGTTTCGACAAAGAAGACACCGCATTTAACACCGTTCAAGAGCGTGCGATCGATTTGATCATCAGAATCGACAAGGTAAAATATAAATTCACACAAAGCCGATCGTGATGATCAATCGGCTTAGATCCAATCACTTGAAGCCGATCAAGATCAAAGTAACAGATAAGTCTAACTAGCCGATTAAGGCTAATTAGGGATAAAGCGGTCGATTCAAGAAGGCGATGCGCAACAAAAATCAGAACAAATCGAACCTGGGGTGTGATTGACGAAGATCAACAATTGGCGATGCGCAACTTTATTGATCAAGATCAATTACGAAGGCTAAATTACAAGAACTACTCCTAGTCGACAGGAAAAGTAGAACAAGTAGAAAAAGTAAAGACTGGTTGATGTATTGTGTTTATGATCTTCGCAGCCCGCTTTGGTTCTTCTTTTATACCCTTGGCCGATAGTGTCCCGTTACAATACGCTTCAAGCCCGTGTCCGTATCGGCCTTATCTTGAACGATTGTTTCCTTTAAAAATCTTGCAGTTATCAAATATCTCGAGTTCTTTCCAATCCTCCGTTAGTTTCCGTATCTTCAATTTTATTGCTTGATTTGGATAAACTTGCCGAATTTTGGTGCAAACAGTTACGTAACCTACGTCTCCCGTTTGAGGGTGGTTGTTTATAAATATGCCGATCGAAATAGCATATTTATAAGTAGACATTCTCGAATTGTGCACTTTTTGATTAATTGAGGATATGTGAGTTCGAGTAAGTTCTTGTTGTTGTACAACCTGCAGTAGATTTTGCAGCATCTCCTGTTGTTCTCCGGGTATACACCCCTCCTGACGTGTTGTCGAGACGCGTCTCTAGACAACAGTAGGGAGATGCTGCTGAAATTTTCTCTGGAGTTGTACAATAGCTTAGGAACTTATCCAAACCACATATCCTCGAATGGGATTAGGACCTAACCTATATAGAGATTAGGAGTCATCGTTGGTACCCTTGTTTTGTTTTATTGAAGTTAAAAGATTTCCAAGCTACTACACTTGACGAGTACTCATACCATGGGTACCCCCAGCGGCCCGGAGTGACGAACGGGCTGCCCCAAGCACGGCTCTGGCTAAAGGCCCCCGCTGGGCCACGAAGGACGCTCGTCCCCGACCAAACCAACCAGGGGACGTCCGACCCCCGCCATAGGTCGGACTCCCCACAAGCTCTGACCAAGCAGAGGCGATCTCCACCAAAGGCCGAGTGCCGGCGCGCGGGCCATTGGCCACCGCCTACGGACACGACACTCGGAAAGACCACACGAGGCGGTGGCTCCTTCCCAAGGAAGCGAGGAGGTTGCCAAAGTCAAAGCTCGATCTCATCATCCACCATGCGCGGTGTAAGGATGTGCTCCTCCCGAGGCAAAGACGAGCTAAGCATTGAGGCGTCAGCATCTGACGGACGTACAAGATGGTAGGTGCGCCATTTCCCGGTGACACGGAAAACTACGCCACTCGATGAGTCCACCGACCCGGCGTGGGGTAAGTGGACGCCGATCAAATCGCCAAGACAAGGACTAGGACTCCTAGCCTAGGGCACCTCATCCTTTCTTCTCCCAACTCCCCGTGTAACCTGCCCCCTCCGACTTTATAAAGGGAGGCAGGGTCCTCTGAAGGGAGGGACCCCTTTTCTTGGTTCTTACGGGCAAACTGTTCTTGCTCCCACGGGTTCGAGTCCTTAGCTCTCGCTTGTAATACCGTGCAGTCATCTGCATCCGAAGCAATATAGCACCACCACATGAACTGGAGTAGGGACATTCGGCCCGAACCAGTATACATCTTGGGCTTCTTGAGTCTAACCATTCAAGGATAGGGAACGCGCAGCCCCTTGACTAAAAAATTCACTCGCCGGTGCTCGAAACACCGACAGTTGGCGCGCCAGGTAGGGGATTTCGCACGTCCTCATCGTCGTCTCCGGATTCCCATTTGCTTCCTTGATGGCTTCCTTCACCCACAACGGCGTGTCTGCATCGAGGAGCTGGATCCGTTTTGGCTCCCTCGACTTCGTCGCCACTTCGGCGGGAGAGCACGTGCTCATCCCTGCCACCTCTCGAGACCAGGCATCCGCTAGGAGCCTGGACTCCATCTCCGGCGAACTTGGCAACCTCCGGCTCGAGGCCCCCGTGCGGACCCCGAGGCCGGAGCTCACCAAGCACTGCACCGTCCCTGGCAGAGGCACCCGTGGACTCGAGCGGGCGACGACGTCGCCCCCCGTAGGTTCACAGCTCGTGGCAATGGCCAGCTACGTGTCGGTCTCCGTCCATGACTTACTAGAGGACTCCTCCAGCCACGACTCCAGCTCCAACACGGAGCGCATTGCGGACGGACTGCACTCCCGCGAGTGCAACATGGCGGGCGCGGTCGACCCGGCCGCGACCCCCGCAAGTATGAGAACTCTCGTCCGGCGCACCGAAGCGCAGGGAGCGGAATATCAGCGTGAGCGCACTGAACGCACCCAAGCTCGCCGCGCTGAGCTCCAACGACAGCGCGATGAGCTGGAGGCTCGAAGGGCCGAGCTTGACAAACTCCAGGTCGACCTGGAGCAGAGTTAGCCCGAGCCCCCACTCGCACCTGGCGCCGCGCGTGCATGCGCGTGTTAGGTACACCACCAGCTGGTGGAGGAATCCGACGGCCTCCCATTCTTCTCCCACGCGAGCCAGAACGTGGCCGCAGTCGCGATGCTGCTCCGTGGCATCCCAGAGCCGGACGACCTGGAGGCCAAGGCGACGTACCAGAACCTCCGGGGACTGGTGGAACGTGCCTTGTGCAGCACATGCAGGGCTCCGGCTCCCACCACTCGGGCGCCTACTCCAGCCGTTCGAGCCGCGCCGCCGCTTGGAACCGGCTGGGTTCGGGCAAAGACGGCGGCACAGTACGAGCAGCCCCTGGCCTCACGCACCCCGGTGCGCCAGCGCCTCGGCAGCAACCACGACGTTCGCGCCACCCTCGAGGAGCGGAAAAAAGTAATGAACGAAGCGGCCCGATCACGGGTCGTAGACAGCGGTCGACGTAACTACCGTAGCCCGAGCCCCGATGGCCCAGGACCACGGGCTTTCTGTCGGGGGATCCACTACGCGGACTTCCCTGCCAGGTTCTGGGAGCCGATCAACATAGCCAAGTACACAGGGGCGACAAACCCCAGCGTCTGGCAAGAAGACTACCGGCTCGCATGCCGGGCGGGTGGAGCTACTGATGACCTCTTCATCAACCAGTACCTCCCCATCTACCTTGCGGACTCAGCTCAAGCCTGGCTCGAGTATTTGCCCACGAAGACCATCCGAAACTGGGCCGACTTGAAGAACCTCTTCGTCGAAAACTTCCAGGGCACGTACAAGCGCCCCAAAAATTCCTGGGAACTGGAGAGCTGCAAGCAGCAGCCGCGGGAGACTCTCCGGGACTACATCTGGCGTTTCTCTTGACAATGCAATGAGCTCCTCGACATTTCTGACGCCGACGTTGTCAGGGCATTCATCTACGGTACCACCTGCAAAGCCTTGGTGCACAAGCTGGGCTGCGTCAAGCCCAGGACCACCAAGGAACTCCTGGACATCGCAACCAACCACGTGGGAAATGCCAGGGCTGCAGATAGTAATCACCGTGGCCTCATCCTTTCAGCTTGCCTACAACTGCGAGCGGAGCAGTTGCGAGCCCGCATCGGTGGTCATCACATCAGCCGAACTCGCGAACCTCCGGAAGGAAACCTCCGAGTCCGCCCCCGACTCCGGCAAGTCAGGGCCGGGTTCCTTCAGGTCCGCCGAAGACACGAAAGAGGTCGCAATCGATCCCGAGGATCCGGCCAAAATCGTGCGGGTTGGAGCCGTGCTCCCCGCCAAATAGGAAAGCGCGCTCGTCGACTTCCTCCGCGCCAACCGAGACTTCTTCGCATGGAGGCCCTGCGACATGCCAGGAATCCCAAGGGAGGTCGCCGAGCACTCCTTGAATATCCGACTAGGCTCAGGTCCAGTCGCCCAACGCCTGCGCCGCTTCGATGAGGAGAAGCGCGGGATCATAGGGGAGGAGATCGCCAAACTTTTGGCCGCAGGGTTTGTGAAAGAAGTACGCCACCCTGAGTGGTTGGCCAACCCTGTCCTTGTAAAAAAGAAAACTGGACAATGGAGAATGTGTATTGACTACACGAGCCTAAACAAGGCATGTCCCAAGGACCCGTTCCCTTTGCCCCGCATCGACCAAGTCGTCGACTCCACCGCAGGGTGCGAATCCCTGTCCTTTTTGGACGCCTACTCGGGCTATCACCAGATAGCGGTGAAGGAGTCTGACCAGCTCGTGACTTCTTTCATCACTCCGTTCAGCTCGTTCTGTTACGTGACGATGCCATTTGGTCTAAAAAACGCGGGCACTACATACCAGCGATGTATGCAAACGTGCTTTAGTGACCAGATAGGCCGTAACGTCGAAGCATACGTCGACGACATCGTCGTTAAGACTAAGAAGGCCGGTGACCTCGTCGCCGACCTGGAGAAAACCTTTGCGAACCTCCGACGGTTTCGTGTAAAGCTCAACCCCGGGAAATGTGTTTTTGGGGTCCCCAAGGGTAAGCTACTCGGCTTCATCGTCTCCGAGTGTGGCATCGAAACCAATCGGGAGAAGATCTCGACTATCATGAAGATGGGCCCAGTCGACAACCTAAAAGGAGTCCAAAAGCTAACAGGATGCCTTGCGGCCCTGAGTCATTTTGTGTCTCGCCACGGCGAGCGCGGAATGCCGCTCTACAAGCTACTCAAGAAGTCTGATCAATTCAGCTGGACCCAGGAGGCTCAGGAAGCCCTCACCCAACTGAAAACATTCCTGACCTCACCCCCGGTGCTGGTCACCCCGGCACCAGGAGAACCGCTGCTCCTCTACATCGCCGCTACGACCCGGGTCGTCAGTGCGGCACTTGTCGTGGAATGAGCGAAAGAAGGCCACGTGCTTAAGCACCCCTTCTCCGTGGTGACCTCGTCACCGCTCGGCGAAATCGTCCACAACCGCGACGCCTCAGGAAGAATAGCCAAGGGGGCACTCGAACTCAACGGCCACGACATATCGTACATTCCCCGAACGACGATCAAGTCGCAGGCCTTGGCTGACTTCATTGTCGAGTGGACCGAAGCCCAGGCGCCACCGGTGCTCGAAGACCCCGAGTACTGGACAATGTACTTCGATGGGTCCTATACCAAGAGCGACGCGGGTGCAGGAGTCGTCATTGTTTCCCCCGCTCGGGAACATGCTTTAGTACGCCATCCGACTGCTATTCGATGCGACCAACAACATCGTTGAGTATGAGGCCCTCGTCAACGGTCTCCGGATAGCTGCTGACCTCGGCGCGCGCTGACTCTATGTGCATGGGGACTCCAAGCTTGTCATCGACCAAGTTATGAAGGCCGCGGAGCCCTGAGACGCCCGCATGGCCGCATACTGTCGGGAAGTGTGCAAGCTCGAAGAAAGATTCAAGGGTTTCGAGCTTCCCTATAGCCACAGACACTACAACGGTGAGGCGGATTACCTAGCCAATCTCGCCTCAAGTAGAGGATCGGTCCTGCCTGGAATCTTTGTTTGCGATCTTCATAAACCTTCCGTCCGACTAGACTCGGCAATCGAGTGGGCAACCGACTTGTTGGGCGCAACCGCTCCGACCACCGAGCGATCGGACGTGGAATTGTCCGGGTTGGGTCGCGACGTGCTGATGACCGATTCCGACTAGAGGAAGCCTTTCATCGACCGATTGATCGACGAATCGCTCCCCGCCGACTCAACCGTGGCTCGGCGCCTGGCTCGGCGGGCGAAATCTTTCGTCCTGGTCGGAGAAGACCTCTACAAGAGGAGTCCCTCTGGGGTCCTCCAGAAATGCGTTCTGGCCGACCAAGGAAGGCAGCTGCTGCTCGATATCCATGGTGGTGTCTGTGGTCACCACGTCGCACCACGGTCCCTCGTAGGAAAAGCCTTCCGACAAGGCTTCTACTGGCCGACCACCGTGGCCGACGCCGAGCAAATCGTTCGCACTTGCGAAGGATGCCAATTCTTTACCCGGCAAACGCATCTTCTGGCGCAAGCCTTACAGACGATCCCCATCACGTGGCCATTCGCGATCTGGGGACTCGATCTGGTCGGGCCCTTCAAAAAGGCGCCCGGGGGCTTCACCCACCTCCTCGTCGCGGTGGACAAGTTCACCAAGTGGATAGAGGCCAGGCCAGTCGCCAGCATTACATCGTAGCAAGCGGCCAAATTCTTTCGCGACATCGTTTTTCGGTTCAGAGTCCCGAACTCCATTATCACCGATAACGGGACGCAGTTCACGGGGAAGGAATTCCTCGAATTCTGCGATGACTTCAACATCCACGTCGATTGGGTAGCTGTGGCCCATCCGCGGACCAACGGCTAGGTCGAGCGGGCAAACGGCATGATCCTCCAAGGGCTCAAGCCACTAATCTTCAATCAACTGAAGAAATTCGCGGGGCGTTGGGTGGCCGAGTTACCCTCCGTCCTCTAGAGCCTGCGGACCACATCGACCCAGACGACCGGGTTTACGCCATTCTTCATGGTGTTCGGTGCCGAAGCTATCTTGCCAACTGATCTGGAGTACGGCGCCCTGAGACTACAAGCCTTTAACGAGGCACGGGGGCTCGACTCACAACAAGACGCCATCGACCAGGTCAACGAGGCGCGTGACATGGCCATTCTGCGATCGTCCAAGTACCAGCAAACACTACAACGCTACCACAGTCGTCAGATTCGTGGCCGGTCTTTCAACGTGGGTGACCTGGTTCTGCGCCAGGTTCAGTCCAACAAAGATAGGCACAAGCTCTCCCCCCCATGGGAAGGCCCTTCACCGTGGTGGAAGTCCTCCGACCCGGTACCTTTCGACTCAAGGATGTAGACGGCAATGTCGTCTCCAACGCGTGGAACATAGAAAAGTTAAGGCGATTGTATCCCTAAAACTCTTTCTTATCCCTCGCACCTTTTTGCCCTTCCTCCGAGTCCACTCGGGTGCGATTAACATTTCACGCGGTCGGTGACCCGACCGACCATTGGAGTTCCCTAAGCGGTAACCTCTCAACCCAAGCGGCGCAGCGAACTCTGAACCGCACGGTTCCGAGCATAATCATGAACCTCGGCCGACCCCTCGAAGGACCGGCTCGGTACCACCGCGCTCGGACCGATCCCCTCCTCCAATGCAAAGACCGGTAAGGCCCGCCTCGTCGCCGTGGACACCGCGTAGCGGTCCTCCATCGCCAGTCTCCGCGCCTCGACGGCTTCGCTGAAGTTCTTTTGCAGCTCTGCAGACCGAAATAGCGTCAAAGGAGCACGCCCCTCAAGCCGCGACCGCGAAATCGATTGAGGGGTCGGGTCACATACCAGCCGCGGAGTTCGTCAAAGCCCTGGCTCGGGCCAGCTCTTGCGCCTCTTGGGCGTGCGCGACATCCCCACGAAGATTTTCGACGAGGGCTGCCGATTCCTCGCCAAGTCTACTCGCCAAGGCCAGCTCCCCCCGAGCGGCGTCCCGCTCGGTGCGCGTTTGTTTAGCGTCCCCCTGGGCCAGGTCACGCTCGCCTTAGAGGCGGGTCACCTCTGACCGCGCGGTCTCCTCTGCGGTGACGACAGCGTCCTTGGCGCTATTGGCCCCCGCTAGGAGGGACTCGAGCTTGGACACCCTCGCCCTCAAGGACTTTTTTGTCCGACGCTCCTTGAACAAGACCTGCGCGACTTGACCCAGCTCCAGGCGGGCCTTCTCCGTCTCTGCCTGCTCACGAGCTAAGGCCCCCCGAGCATCGCGTAGCTCGGGACGCAGCCGATCGCACTCCTCCTCGGCAGTCGCCCCCCGGCCGTGCAAGCGCCAGAGGAGCTCGGACTTGTCCCCCGAACGGGCCCGCAAGTGCTGCGAAACATAAACACCCTATTAGTCCGCCACAAACTCATCGACAGCTGCAAGGGTGGTGTTTTGTTTGGCTTACCGCGCCGATCGGGCGCATTCCCCCAGTGATCGCATCCAACGCCTTGTTGGAAGACTCGAGGGCGAGGGCCAGACCCTTTTAGATATGGTTCACCTCAGCCTCAGCGTGCCGAGCGCCCTCCTGGAGGGCCTCCCACTCCCCGTGCTCCGTCGAGTCGTCCAGCGCAAGGGGCGGCCTGCCGACAATCGCCTCCGACGCCTGGGCCACTCCCGCCGGCGGGCTCTGGCGCGGCGGATCCCCAGAACGAGATCGCGCAAGCCGGCGGCTTCCCAAGCGGTGGCGGTGGGAGCTCCCCCTCACCCTCCTCGGCCTCCGGGCGGGGCCCCGACTCGCCAAGGGTCGTCGGACCTTCCTCGCGCTCTGGCTCGCCACGGCGCCAGAAGCTGTTGTCGGCCCGGCCGGCAGCTCCGACACCGCCCACGGTGCCTCGGCCCCTATCAATTCTGCCAGCGGTGTCGTCTCCGCCGGCAGCCCGGCTCGACAAGTGGCTCGACCACCGCCGGGCTGCGAGGGAGCCAGGCGGCCCTCATGGGGCCTCCGTCGGACGAGCCGCCGCTGCCACGGCCACCCCCGTGTAAGCCCTGTACACAGCGGTTGATCAGAAACTGCTCGAACTATTCTAATGCAATACGACTCGGGGACGAGGAGGATACTCACAGCACCGAGCGGGTGCGCGGCAACCGCGCCTTCTTCACCGGCCCCCTCGCGGAGGGGAGCCGCCCCTCCGCTTCCCTGAGGACGCCTCCACCAGGGGCGCCTCCACCTGAGGCACAACGGCGGTGGCACTCGCGCGGGCACCCTCATCCGGGCCGCCACCAGTCGATGGCCCGAGCCGTCACCGCTGTCACTGGAGGTCGACCCCACACTGGCCGACTCGACGGCGGGTCGTGTCGGAGACCTCCTCGCCGAGGGAGGCCTTCGCCGCGCGCTCTTCCTTCTTCTTCCTCCTCCTCTCCTCCTTCCTCCTCTTACAGGCGGATTCGCGTTGCGCGGATTCCGCGCGGACCACAGCCCTCAACTCCTTCTCCCCCGACAGCCATACCCAGGAGACCATCCCGGCAAGCCCCTGGAAAACGCAGAAACACTAGTCAGACCAAGTACGAAGGGCCGATGGGGAGGACAAAAATGGGAAGAGATCTGCTCGGGTTACCAAGTTCGGGGGATTACGCGCTGAGAATGGCTCGGATGACCACCCGTCGCCTCGGTGGCACTCCCGCCCGTAACGGTGGACACCCGGGCCTCGACCTCCGACGTGGAGAGCTTCGGCCTCGCCATCCTCATAGGATCGTCCACCCCCTCATACTGAAATAGGGGGCGCGCCCTATCCATGAGGGGTTGGACGCGCATCTTCATAAACGGACCTTGATCCGGTCGATGATCGCGGCCACTTTGTTCTTCTCCTTCCGGTCAGCGCCCCAAGTCCACTGGGGCCCCGCCTCGGGAAACCGGCCAGTGAAGGCCGGGGCGTTGCCTCCCAGGTTCTGGACGTAGAGCCACTCGGAGTGCCACCCCCGGTTTGAGGACGACAGCTTCACGTCGATATAATCCGACCCGCGGCCGCCGCGCAGCTGGAAGGCCACGCCGCCTATGGGCGACGAGGTGTCCGTCGGCTTGTCCTTCCTCAGCCGCGCATGAAAGAAGTGCCTCCAGAGCGCCCAGTGGGGATCGATCCCCAGGAACGCCTCACATAGCGTAATGAAGACCGCTATGTGGAGCACGCCGTTGGGGTTGAGGTGGTGCACCTTCGCCTTGTAGTAGTGCAGCAACCCGCGGGCGAACGGATGCAACGGGAGTCCGAACCCGCGCTCGAAGAATGAGGCAGGCATGACGATTTCATCATCCCCCGGCGAAGGGACGGCGACCCTTGTCGGCACCCTCCACTTCGAGATGTCTCGCGGAAGGAGGAACCCCTTTCTCTCCAAACCAAGCGCGCGGCTTGGTTGAGCGGAGCACTCCGGCCATGACATCGTCAGAAAAAGAACAGCGAAGAGGTGAGAAAAGAAGGTGGGGAGCTCTCTTCTCCGACTCCTTTGCTCTCTTTTTCTCTTGTCTCAGGCGAAGGCAGGAAGGCGGGGAGAGCAAAGGCAAGCGCCTGCCCAACGTCCCCGCACCGAATTTATAGGATCCGAACAGGCGCTAGCCGAACCGGCACCAGCCGAACAGACACCGCCTTGGGTGAGGCGTCGCGCATCCCATCCCTCCGGCTGCTGCGCCAACGGTAAAGAGACGATTTCCAATTTCCTCCTCTACGCATTTAAATTTGGCAGGACAGCAGGAAGCGAAAAGACATTGTATCGAGTAGCGTGCCCCACGACCTCTCGGGTTCCGCCTTCGGGCCGGGTCGGTTGCACCTTAACAGATACGAAAAGCTCGCTGGGCCGCATCGGCCCCAAAGTGGCAAAAAGAGCTCGATAGCTCGAGCCCGGGGCCCAGTCTAAGGCAGCGGGTTCCAAAGGCCTGATCCACCAAGTGGGTTCAGAGCTGCCCCAGCGGAAAATTGAGCAAGGGGCGAGGACAAGGCGAGCTACCAGCGGGCCTCTAGTTGGGTCAGCTGATGACCCAATCGTCTTAACTCGTGTCCGAGACCATACTTCACGCTCTCCCACGGAACCCATCGATGGGTAACAACCAGCTGTGCTCTAGGTCGGCGAACGGCCCGGAGTCCGATATGGGATCGAGTAAAGAAAGGTTTCTTATGGGTTGCCCCTAGCGGGTCGGACACCCACGCCGGGATTGTCCGCTTTGAAAGGTCCCCCTTGGGGGGGATCTCTCGGTCCCACTCGGATCACCCGTTATTAGCTCACACGAGCACGGCGTTCAAACCAACGCGGGTAAACGCGCGTTCGCTCACCCCCTCTAGGTCCCACACCTGTGGATGGGGTGTACACGTGGGACTAACAGCAGCCACTACTCTCACAGATACCCTCACCTGATGAGGACTTGGGAAGGACGCCCTCCACCAAGCTCCGGCGTAAAACCAGCCTCGTTAACACGTCCAGCTACGATGTAAAATGAGCACTCGGACACTGGAACCTCCCTAGAGGCATCTGGGCGTCCGCGCTGACCAAGGCCATGTCCAGCTACGACATAAAACGAGCACTCGGACACCGGAACCTCCCGAGAAGCATCTGGGCGTCCGCGTCGACCAAGGCCACATCCAGCTACGACGTAAAATGAGCACTCGGACACCGGAACCTCCCGAGAGGCATCTGGGCGTTCGCGCCGACCAAGGCCACGTCCAGGTACGACGTAAAACGAGCACTCAGACACCGGAACCTCCCGAGAGGCATCTGGGCATCCGCGCCGACCAAGGCCACATCCAGCTACAACGTAAAATGAGCACTCGGACACCGGAACCTCCCGAGAGGCATTTGGGCATTTGCGCCGACCTAGGCCACGTCCTGGGCATCCGCGCCGACCAAGGCCACATCCAGCTACAACGTAAAACGAGCACTCAGACACCGAAACCTCCCGAGGGGCATCTGGGTGTCCGCGCGGACCAAGGCCATGTCCAGCTACGATGTAAAACGAGCACTCGGACACCGGAACCTCCCGAGGGGCATCTAGGCGTTCGCGTCGACCAAGGCCACGTCCATCTATGACGTAAAATGAGCACTCGGACACCGGAACCTCCCGAGGGTCATCTGGGCGTCCGCGCCAACCAAGACCACGTCCAGCTACGACGTAAAACAAGCAATCGGACACCGGAACCTCCCGAGAGGCATCTGGGCGTCCGCGCCAACCAAGGCCACGTCCATCTATGACATAAAACGAGCACTCGGACACCGGAACCCCCCGAGGGGCTTCTGGGCGTCCGCGCCGACCAAGGCCATGTCCAGCTATGACGTAAAACGAGCACTCGGACACCGAAACCTCCCGAGGGGCATCTGGGCATCCGCGCCGACTAAGGCCACGTCCAGCTATGACGTAAAATGAGCACTCGGACACCGAAACCTCTCAAGAGGCATCTAGGCGTCCGTGCCGACCAAGGCCACGTCCTGGGCGTCCGCGCCGACCAAGGCCACGTCCATCTACGACGTAAAACGAGCACTCGGACACCGGAATCTCCCGAGGGGCATCTGGGCGTCCGTGCGACCAAGGCTACATCCAGCTACGACGTAAAACTAGCACTCGGACACCAGGACCTCTCGAGAGGCACTTGGGCGTCCGCGCCGACCAAGGCCACGTCCAGCTACGACGTAAAACGAGCACTCGAACACCAGAACCTCCCGAGGGGCATCTCGGCGTCCGCGCCGACCAAGGCCACGTCCAGCTATGATGTAAAACTAGGCTCGGACACCGGAACCTCCCGAGAGGCATTTGGGTGTCCGCGCCGACCAAGGCAACACGTAAGACATCTGAATGTCCGTGCTTGAGAGAAACAGCCACTTACCGACTGCCAACCCTCGGGGGCTGGGTTAGTTGGGAAAAGCGCCTAAACGAACTCATCACACAGACAAATGCCGCGATCAAAAGGGAAAGAAATTTTATTATAAACCCCCTGGTTCGAACATTACATAATACTTTGTAAGAACCTAACGTCTACGCCCGGCGTGCGCGCCCTACTGCTTCAACAAGGGCGCTCCTCACCTCGGAAAGCTTCGAAACTACCTCGAGCAGCGCGTCGACAGCGGCGTTATCGCGGGCCACGACCTCCTCTTCCGCGAGTTCGGCCAGCGCCTGGTCGTACTCAGCCCAAAGCGCGGCTAGAGGGTCTTCCTCCTCCTCGGGCGTCGGTTGAGCATCAAATTCAAAGATCAGTGGCAAAGCCATTGAAGGTTGCGAGGAAAGGTTCTGGGCTGGGGATAATCGTTCAAACAGGCGGTGACATCCTTATATACCCAGAAGAGGGGAAGCCAAACAGTCCCGAATAAATACAGACGTGGGAAGACGAAGCAGCCCTCACCAGATTTCGGAGCGGCCAAGAAGGTGTATGGTCAAGGGTTATCAAAACCACGCACGACGCGTGCAACGAAGTAATTAAAGGCCTCTGCCGGCAGAGATACCTCCCTGACCGGTTCTCTGACCCGCCCGGGGGCTCCAGCTGCCAGATGCGCTCGAGCGCGCCCGGCCGGAACCGACCGACCGAGTCAGTCGAGCCCGGCCGACCAGGTCAGTCGGATCGGCCGACCAAGTCCGATCGCCGCACTCGGTTGGGTTTAACCGACCAAGCCAAAACCCCCGAACGTATCTGATGAAATCGCTCGAGGGCTCGGGGGCTACTGATGAGTACTCATACCATGGGTACCCCCAGCGGCCCAGAGTGACGAACGGGCTGCCCCAAGCCCAGCTCTGGCCAAAGGCCCCCGCTGGGCCACGAAGGACGCTCGTCCCCGACCAAACCAATCAGGGGACGTCCGACCCCCGCCATAGGTCGGACTCCCCACAAGCTCCGACCAAGCCGAGGCGATCTCAGCCGAAGGCCGAGTGCCAGGCCGCCACGGGCCATTGGTCACTTGCCCCATAGACACGACAGCTCGGAAAGACCACACGAGGGCAGGTGGCTCCTTCCCAAGGAAGCGAGGAGGTTGCCAAAGTCAAAGCTCCAGTCTCATCATCCAGTCATGCGAAGTGTAAGGATGCGCTCCCTCCCGAGGCATCACCGGAGCCAGGCATTGAGGCGTCAGCATCTAACGAACGTACAAGAGGGTAGGTGAGCCATTTCCTGGTGACACGGAAAACTACGCCACTCGATGAGTCCACCGACCCGGTGTGGGGTAAGTGGACGCCGATCAAATCGCCAAGACAAGGACCAGGACTCCTAGCCTAGGGCACCTCATCCTTTCTTCTCCCAACTACCCGTGTAACCTGCCTCCTCCGACTGTATAAAGGGAGGCAGGGTCTTCTGAAGGGAGGGACCCCTTTTCTCGGTTCTTACGGGCAAACTGTTCTTGCTCCCACGGGTTCGAGTCCTTAGCTCTCGCTTGTAATACCATGCAGTCATCTGCATCCGAAGCAATATAGCACCACCACACGAACTGGAGTAGGGACATTCGGCCCGAACCAGTATACATCTTGGGCTTCTTGAGTCTAACCATTCAAGGATAGGGAACACGCGGCCCCTTGACTAAAAAATTCACTCGGCGGTGCTCGAAACACCGACAACACTATATAATTAGGTTATTCGATATCATTGTTGATGTTTGAAATGTATGTCTCTTAACTAGGTAATTGGAAGCTCTTAACTAGTGAAGAAGGTATCGATCGGGAGTACATTTATATATCTTGGAATCCATCCTCTATTTTGCAAAGATAATATTAATTGAAATGATGTCTCAATATTTGAAATAGCTAGCTAGCTGTCGCTAAAGTTTTTCCTTAATTTATTGTGCGTAGTTTAATTGCAGATGGATTGTGAGGAATGAATGTATCGGAAAAGCCGTGTGAGTGATGAATTTCAGAGGGGTGTTAAGGAGTTAAAAAAATTGCAAAAGAAGACATGGTGAAGAGTGGTGCAAACTTCATATATTGTCCTTGCATTGATTGTACAAATCTAAGGAGATTTAACAACTCAGCTCAAATAGAAGACCACCTAATTCGACGTGGCATCATGAGGAATTACATGTGTTGGATCTATCACGGGGAGACAAGTAGTACCCTTCCTGTATGCAACAAAGATATGATGGAACCGATGACGAGTTGTAGCGTGATATGTTTGAGGACGATAATTTCGAGCAAATGTTGCGGGATGTGAAGGGAAATTACACGGAAAGAGAGTTTGAAAAGTTTAAAAGCTTGATGGAAGATGATGCCAAACCGTTGTTCTCGAGATGCAAAGCGGAATACACCAAGTTAGGTTTGGTCCTTGTATTGTTCGAACTGAAGGCAAAACACCGTTGTACAGATACAAGTTTCAATGCACTTTTAGTTCTGCTATTGGATCTGCTTCCAGAAGAAAACGAGTTGCTAACAAGCATTTATGAAGCAAAGAAGCTACTTTGTCTCATGGGAATAGAAATAGAAATGATACATGTATGTCTGAATGATAGCATCTTGTACCATTTACTACAAATCCATCGGGCTATTCCATATAGATTTCCTCATCTAACTCTCCATTAAGGAAAGCTGTCTTAACATCCATTTGATGAACGAGAAAACCATTAGAGGCAGCCAAGGACAGTAATACATGTATTGTGGTCAACCTAGCAACAGGTGAATAAGTATCAAAGAAATCCTCGCCTTCTTTTTGGGTGTAACCCTTGGCCACAAGCTAGCCTTGTACTTCTCAATAGTACTATCAGGCTGAAGGACCAAGATGGCGAACAGAGGGGGGTGAATGGTCACAAATAAAAATTCCCCCAAAATACTCCAACAAAAACCTCGACAAGATCGCTCAAAGGAAATTGTGAAAAACCCGAAAAACTAGACAACTATGTGTACCCCAAGCTTGCATGGATAAGTACCATAAAATATGTGGGGATTTTTGAGTCACAATCCTGGTTGTCTAGTGTCCAAGATAAAGAGGAATCAATTCAAACTCTTGCTTTTAGAAAGGACATCAATTCAAATCACAAAAGTCACTTTCAGAAAAGCAAAAGCAGAATTTTCAGAACATGTCCCCAATTTGCACAGGAGGTTAGTGGGTTTCTGCAGCTCACAAAATTCTGAAAAATTTTATCCCTATGATAATCAGAGTCATGAAGAACTCCACCAAATTTCTCCTCAAAAATCCTTACATAAAAAACAGAAAAAATCTAAGAACACAGTATGCTCAAGAACTTCGAGCAGAACGTTTGGGGCTCGGTTTTCACCTCATGGCGCCCAAACGGTGCAACAAGTGAACTCCAAAATTTTTATGCAGGTTTATATCAGAGTCCCACACCTCCTCCAACAAGAATCACTCAAAAAGGATTTTTATATATTTTTACAAAAATCAAACACTGACTGCTGCGCGAAGAACAAGTTCTGAACAAAGTTGGAACTTGAAAGAAAAGATGTTCTCTACTCAATCCAAGAGTGCAAAAGAGATGTAAAACCATATGAACACACTCAAAACATCCAAGATCAGCAGCATTTAGAAGGAGGGGAGGCAAATCCAAATTACTTGAAAGTAAATTGCGGGAATGTAATTGCGGGAAAGTAAATGCTGAATTTAAATTGTGTAAAGTAAAGACATAGTGTAAATCATAAAATAAATTCAGAGGTGGATGGATAAAACTTTCATTTCTGGAAAGGGAGGTTACAAAGCCTCACATTCATGTGGGCAAAGCTCAAATGAGCATCAAAAACCTCAACACCTTCAAGGGACGGAGGCTACCCCTCCACCCCTATTTATACTACTCTTGGGCCACCTACCACCCTTGGATGAGTCCTCAACCTAGAGCACTCATCTAAGGGCTAGGATTAACCCACACACACAGCCATGCAAGGGCTAACCCAAAACCCACACACATACCGGTTTTCTTGCAGTTTTCAAAGCATACTACCTAGACCCGCTAACCTATCAACTAGACCTCAATCCGACGGCCCTCATTGATCCACGCGGCATCTAGCTAGCATAAACTCCTTTCCTTGTCTTCTTGACTTGCCCGGACTCCGTCTCCGATCATCTTCCGGCGATCTCCCAACTGTGTGAACCTCCGACGCTCCTCACCTAGTCCCGATCATCCTTCGCCTCACCATGACCTAGCACCGTCGCCCTGCAACCATCAAAGACAAGGAAACTCCTCACATAGCAATGCCCACAAAGATGTGCAATAAACCATCCAACTCATCACTACCGTCCATACGGCCAGATCGCCACTCTCTGGCGAGACAACTCAAATTGCTTCATTTTGAAAATCAATCCAAATCAAACTCAAACTTGAGCACACCTTGCTCAAATAAAGTCAAATACTCATCACAAACATGGATGGACCTCCACATGGTCCTTCACAGGCCTAAGCTTCTTTTGAACACCCACTTGCATCCAACTGGTTTACAATCATAAGGACGATCTATGATTTCCCAAGTTCCGTTAGTGAGAACAGAATCTATTTTACTATGGACCGCAGCCTTACAGTAGCCTGCATCAGGAGATGCATATGCTTCTGAAATGGTCTTAGGAACATCATCCACATGGTACATAGTGAAATCATCACCAAATGATTGTATAGTCCTTTGTCTCTTGCTCCTTCTAGGAGCATCATTGTCATTCTTCTCAGGAGTTTGTTCATGTATTTGTTCAAAATGCTCAATTGGTATGGCAGGTTCAGGAGTTGAATCACAAGCCTGACTCGAAATGCTATGCATATCCTTCATAGGAAATATATTCTCAAAAAATATTGCATCTCGAGACTCCATTATCGTACTAACGTGCATGTCGGATACCTCAGATTTAACTACTTGAAACATATAGGCAATGCTGCAATGAGCATATCCCAGAAAGACACAATCAACAGTTTTAGGTCCAAGTTACGCTTCTTTATTATCGGCACATTGACTTTCGCTAAGCACCCCCAAGTACGCAAGTAAGATAGTGATGGTTTTCTTTCTTCCCATCACTCATATGGAGTTACCTCACTATTCTTAGTAGGAACTTTATTTAAGATATGACTCGAGGTCAACAAGACCTCCCCCACCATTGCCTTAGATAATCCCGCAGTGTCCAACATGGCATTAACCAAGTCAGTCAGGATGCGGTTCTTCCTTTCGGCAACCCCGTTAGATTGGGGCGAATAGGGAGGCATCCTCTCATAGATGATACCATGCTTTGCACAGTATTGAGAGAATTCATTGTAGAAATACTCTCCATCACGATCCGACCTAACTCCATTTAATTTTCTTTCCCGTTGATTCTCAACTTCTGCCTAATAAATTTTAAATTAGTTTAAAGCCTCATCTTTTGTTTTTAAGAGATACACATAGAAAAATCTAGCCGCATCATTAATTAAAGTCACGAAGTACCTTTTTTCACCCTTCGTCAACACACCATTCATCTCACAAATATCTGAATGTATGAGTTCTAATGGTGCCAAGTTTCTTTCCTCGTTTGCCTTATGAGGCTTGCGAGGTTGCTTAGATTGCACACAATTTGGGCACTTAAAACCTTTGAGAATGGAAAATTTCGGAATTAATTTCATACTGGAAAGCCGAGACATAGAACGAAAATTAAGATGACATAGTCGTGAGTGCTAAACACTTGCCTCACTACCAATGCTAAACACTTCTCACTACCAATAACATTGTCACAAAGATGATTCACAAATTTATTACAGACGTTCTCAAGAGAAAAGCGGAACAAACTTTCGCTGTCATAGCCTTTACCAATAAATAGTCCATACTTTGATATGACTACTTTATTCGACTCAAACACCAACTTATACCCTTTTCTACAAAGAAGGGAATCACTAACGAGATTCTTGTTGATTAAAGGGACTTGCTGTACGTTCTTTAGCCACACAATCTTTCCCGAAGTAAGCTTTAGATCTACTGTGCCAACACCAAGAACAGAAGCTTGTGACCCATTTCCCATCAACACGGAGGAACCCCGAGCAACTTGGTAAGAAGAAAACAATGATACGTCAGCACAAACATGAATATTAGCCCCAGTATCAATCCACCAATCAGTAGATTGACTAGCCGAAAGAACAGTGAGTAAATTACTATGCCCAGGTGTCTCCATCTAGGCATTGCCAATAGTCACATTGACAGATTTGGAGTTCTGTCCCTGCTGATCCTTTCCTCGTTTGTGGCTTGGATATTTCTTTACCCAATGTCCAATCTCACCACACACAAAGCAATACTTGTCATTCTGCTGCTTCTTCTTCTTAAAGTTGGTATTCTGAATAGCTTTTCCTTTTGACTTGAACTTACCAGAAATAGAACGCTGCACAAAATTAGCGCTGATTTGTCCCTCAACCACCTTTGGGTGCACATCCTAGCCCGAGCTTTCTCCTCAACATCAAGAGACGCGATCAAATTCTCAACAGAGATTTCTTGCCTCTTGTGTTTTAGAGATGTGGCAAAATTCCTCCACGAGAGAGGCAATTTGGCAATGATGTCACCAACCACAAACTTGTCGGCTAACGTGCACTTGAGGTGATCAAATTCCCTTGCAATGAACTGTATCTCGTGAGCCTGTTCAACCACAGAACGGCCATCAACCATTTTGTAGTCATGATATTGCTCCATAACAGATAGTTCACTACCAACATCCGAGGAACTGAATTTATTTTCGAGTACCTTCCACAGCTCCTTTGCATCTGACATGTACATATACAAGTCACAAAGGCGGTCTGGAAGAACGCTAAGAACACATCCTACAAAAATTGTGATGGCATCTTTGAACTTCTTTTCCTGCTCAGTAGTAAGGGTTCCTTCAGGTTTGCCAGCTACAACCCAGTAGACGTTCATAGCTGTGAGCCACAGAGTGGCTCGCGTCTATCATCTCTTAAAGTGAATACCGGTAAATCTATCCGGTCTCATTGCCTCAGCAAATCCAGATGGTTTCATCATATTCACCATGAAAAGCCTATCACATTTTTGGATTGTTGGAAAAATAGGCATATTAATGATGAATTTATTATGAAAATAAGTTATGACGATAATTGAAGATAGAATAGTGGAAACAAATAAACTAGACACAAGTAATCTACTAATTGCAATGCCTATCTCATGCATATTAACAGATAAACAGAATATAGATGCGATTTTGCGTGCGTTACCGAGCTGACGGGAAGAAGTGGCCGAACCGGTAGTAGATGTCGTTGAAGAACAATAGACGATGTAGTCGAAGCCAATCGACGGTGAAGAAAAAGCGAAGCGATCGCGTGGCGCTTTCAAAAGCGTGATTCATCCTCTCCGGTCACGGGATCTCAGGGCGAGACATTTGGAGACTGCTCTCCCAACAGTCGGTGCACGTCGGCGAAGGGACAGGTAAGAAGGTTGCAACCCAGTACTGAGGGAAGGCAAAAGGTTTGAGAGATAGATTGATCTGATCTCTGTTTTACGTATATATAACAGAGATAAAATCATGGAACACAACACGAGTCGGTTATGGATTCCGCGTAAAATCCGTTCCACGATTCAAGTCGGTTACGGATTCTGCATGCAGTTAATTCCGCATAACGTAACTATATTGACCACTTAGTCCCACGCTGCAAAAACTGCAAAAGAGAACTGTGGCTGCGCAAACCATCGGACTCGATTTCGTTGCACCATTCACGCGCACGTCGCGTACGAGCACCGCCTGGCGAGGCGAGCACGCGTGCGCATGCGCGTGTGTTCTCTTCTTCTCATGCTCTAGCATGATGGAGAGAACCATCCCTTATAAATTGGTCTTCATTCACCTCCACCAGTAATGTGATACTATTCTATTTTCATCTCCCTTGCACCTAATGAGCTTTTGGGATTTTTTAAGAATTATTTGTGAGCTAATGGGCCTCTAGCCCAAATAATTCCAACAAATTCATGATACTGAGCATCCATGGTTTGATCTAAATGTTGATCCTTTACAAGAAGATGTTGAAATGCCGCCGATCCTTTACAAGAAGATGATCAAGAGGCCACAGCCATCTTTTACAAGAAGATGTTCAGGATGCTGAGCATCCACCGGTTGATTTAAATGCTAATCCTTCACAAGAAAATGCTGCTGGTGCTTTGAGTTCAGGTAAGAAGATCATCCACCTTTAACTGCTTTGAGTGTAGTTTGTCGCGAGATGAATTTGTACTCACTCTAAGTTCTACTCTGTTTTTTCTCAGAAGAACCTTGTAAGTAATCTTAGTCTTGTACAGAGCTAGCTATAGTCTGTAGTGATATGACGAAAAATGCTTGTTTTGATCGAATTGTGAACTAGAAATAAACCGATAGTATTGAATGATAAGTTCTTCATTGTTCTTTGTACGTACTTAGCAGAAAATTCCGACACATCTGAAGAGGAACAAATAGAAGGTCGCTTTGTTAGAGAAAAGTTGCGATGGAAAATTGAAGAGGAATACAGCCACGGAGGTCGCTTCATCTTTCTCTGTGCCAATAAGATTAGTTCAGCGGATTTGGATGCAAGCATAGGAAACTCCAGAGGATGTGGAATCTCCTTTCTCGCCTCAATTGAAGTTGATATGTTCCTTTGGTTAGTGCGAAGAAATGAAGGTGGTGTTTGGTCCATATATGCAGCTTGGGTAACTAAGACAGTGACTGTTGACGGGGGCCCAGCCACCATTGGCGCCAACGTGCGCATTGAGCCGTTGACTAGTTTAGTTTCCAACACGTAACATTACCATATGATATGAACGAGGCTATGCTCTGCACGTAACCAAGTTGGCTGGCTACCTACTCCCTCCCATCGAGATTATACCGTGTATATTATTTTAATGATCTTACCCATAAATATTAGCGTATTTCACATTCCAATATAAATTAGTATGGTGTTTGCTTTATACCACTAATAAATATCCAGATTCATGCACGGATTGAATATATTGTTTAAAGATAATAATTAAGAGTATTCTATTGATTTTTGTTATCACCTTAGTTTACGTAACAAGAGAAAATATGGCCTTGAACCTGAACGGAGTGATTAGCTAAAAGATGATGATACGGATACACACGTCCTCTCAATTCTCAAAAGTCTCGGAAAAGGGGTTGACGCAATACAAATACTGCTGAAAGATGTGTTCGCAATTGCTTTCTCTTCTACTGGTCTTCTAACCGCCTAAAAAAAAGGTTTTCTAATTATTTGTTGGCAAAAGCTGCTAGGAGACGAGCACAGACAGTTATGGATGTCGATCAGAATGGTAGTGTAGGGGTTAACTTGGGTATATGCAATTATTAATCATGTTTAGCCATGTTTTAGGATCAACGTTGTTGTTGACGTCAAAAACTTGAAGTAGGGTTTCTGACAGCAGCACACCAGACGAACACCTAGTTCAAGAGCGTGCCAGTCGATTTGACCTGTAACCGACAAGGTAAAAATATAAAATTTACTCAAAAGCCAATCGTAACGATCAATCGGTTTAGACTCAATCAGCTTGAAGCCAATCAAGATTAAGGTAACGGGATAAATCTAATTAGCCGATTAAAGCTAATTAGAGGATAAAGGTAGATCGATTCTGAAGAAGGCGATGCGCAACAAAATCAGAACAAATCAAACCTAGGGGTGTAATTGACGAAGATCAACAATCGGCAATGCGCAACTTTATTGATCAAAATCGATTACAAAGAGAGATCTAAATTACAGAGGCTACTCCTAGTCGACAGGAAAAATAGAAAAAGTAAAAGCTGGTTGATTGTATTGTGTTGTTGTGTTCGCAACTTGCTCTGGTCCTTCTTTTATACCCTTCGGCCGATCGTATCCGACTACAACACGTTTTAAATTTTGATCCGTATCGGCCTTATCTCGGACAGTTATTTCCTTAAAGATCTTGCCGTTACCAAAATATCTCCAAACCTTTCCATCATGTCCGTTAATTCCGTATCTTTGACTTTATTGCCGATTTTGACCAGACTTGCCAAATTTTGGTGCAAACAGTTGTATATGATCAGATCAAAATTGATACTTGAGAATTGAAAAAAGGTTGGTTATGGCATGATGTCGGTTGTTGGTATTTTGACTAAAAACCCCAAAATAAAAACTGTGGTTTAGATGTGGGCAATTATTGGCAATAGCCGGTTGTGCAAGAGATGGACATGTACGTAGTGTAGGGGGAGATTATTGCCCGTGTCGGATTAAGGACCGAGCTACGGGTTGTTTTCAAGCCAAGAACTCTGTACAACCACAGGTGCTGTTATGGGCAGCCTTGACCTATTAAGTTGCTGAGGTCTGGCTTTGCATATTGGTAGGCGGGAGATAGTATGAGCACTCCTTTCTAGGTTTTCTTGTGAGGGGCTTCTACAACGAGGTGTGGGTAAATGCATGTCGATACAACAATATACGTCTTGTTATGGGAAGAAACCGTTTCTTGCAGAGATGAACTGCCAATATTATTGATCTATATACAGAGATGGATGTCATGTTTTACTTAATTATGTTTCTTCTTCCATAACAAGGATTCAACGTTATTGGGCTGGTGCAAAGTTAGGTCTATGTAATATAACAGTTATGTCATGACTCTCTGCGGCACATCAAAGGAAGTGTGCTAATTATCGATTGCACAAAGAGTCAGTTATATCTTGTGGGTAAAGTTGTACACCTCTGCAGAGTGTAAATCTAATTAATTAGCCGCGCCTACGGTCAAAGGCACTTGGTAATGTCATCACATGGTTAGAAGTTTTACTATTTTTAAAATGGGATGATTTTCACCTGATGTGCCTTATTTTGGTCGAGATTATGGTTATGCCACGGGTTGGCAGGATATTGGACATCTCGATGCTCACGTCATAGAGGACTGTGAGTTATTACGTATGCTTTATTTATTTGTTATCAATCAAACTTGCTCTTACAAATTCCGTTTGAGAAATTGCATCTTGAGTTACAATTTAAATTTCGCTTCATGCAAATTAACCGTAGAAGCCTTTCCTTTGAAATTGCCTGCATATATTATAGGTTTTGCTAAAAGTCTTACGGAGTACGTAAAATACTCACCCTTGTTTAATATGTTGTTTTAGGTTGAAAAGTTAGCGAAGCTTCGAAGATTTCTTTTCGTCGCAGGATGCGAGAATTTCAATAAAGCGATCTTTCTAGGGATTATGCCTTGTCAGTTGTCTGAGGGATTGGATGGGCACACTACAAGACCTTTCTTCTTCTGTGCTACATATATGTATATACTCTGAGTTGTAAAATATAATGTATAAATAGCTTCCGCTTTAATAACATCGTGTATGGTTATGATTCCAATTATTGAAAATATGCGTACTAGCTACTAATCATGAGACTAGTACTGAATGCACATGAGATTTCTATTTTTGCATTTTTTTTCAAAAATGGGGGTCGTTTCAATACATGTAGGTCCTGTGAAGATGTTGTAGGCCAAGAATGCTAAACTCTGGTTTTACCTCAGCAATGAAAGGTCTGTGACAAGCAACATCATAGACGGTTCTATTTTACAACCGTCTGTGATATATCACTATTACAGATGGTTATATACTGGAACCGTCTGTGATATCACAGACAGTTCTAGAATAGAACCGTCTGTGATAAAATACTATCACAGATGGTTTTATTACAGAACAATCTGTGAAGTTTTTTATCACAGATGGTTATAAACTAGAACCATCTGTGATATATTTTCTATATAAGGGTTCATCGCGCAGATCGATCAGTTACCACTCTCCAGATCTCAAAACCCTAGCCGACGCTTCGTCTCCCGCTCCACCGGTCCCCACGCCGGTCTCCTCCCGCCCGACCATGCCTGCTTCCTCCCGCTCACCCACGCCGTCTACCTCCCGCGAGCGCTGCCGGTCCCCACGTCGGCCTCCTCCTGCCTGCCACCAAGGCAACCTCCTGCGTCCTAATGCTAATAATAATCTTGTTGCCTGCGGGTATACTTGTTGCCCGAGCATTGCCTGAGAGAGAGAAAGAGAGTATGCTGATTAGTACTAGGCTAGTAGCTGACAAAGGATGATATACTATTAGAGTCCTTTTACATGATTTTTGTGAAGGAGTTGTCAGTTTCCAATATACTGATAATACTTTGTTTTTCTTGGATAATTCAATTGATAATGCTAAGAATCTTAAGTGGATATGGGCTTGTTTTGAGCAAATTTCTGCGCATTAATTTCGACAAAAGTGGTCTTATTCCTATCAATATGTTTTGTGGTTGCTCAAGCTTTGAGTTGTAACATCAAGCATTTTCCTATTAAATATCTTGGCATTCCTCTTCGTTTTACTAAGCTTAGAAGAGAAGATCTACAACCTGTTGTTGCTAAAACAATGAAAAAGGTTATTGGGTGGAGAGGGAGATTGTTATTTCCTAGGGGTAGGCTGGTTCATATCCAATCCTGCCTAGTAAGTACTCCAATTTATTTGTTTTCTGTCATTAAATTTCCTGTTTGGGCCATTGTGGCTATGAATTCTCAGATGGCCAATTGTCTTTGGAATGATACAGTTGCAAAATGTACACCACTACCATTTGGCCAATTGGGGTAGTATTTGCATGAAAAGAGAGTTGGGGGTACGGGAGTTCCTAACCTTAGATTTATATTTGTGCCTCCTGGCTTCCTGGATCAAAAGATATCAATTAGACGGGGGAGCAATCTGGAAACAGAGCATAGACTACAAGTTCTAAACTCGGGATCCAAACTTATTTACCTGTCCTCTTGATAATGCATCTCCTTTCTGGAAAGGGGTACTTTGGACCATTCAAATTGCAAAGATGGGGTATAGGTGGAAAATACGGCAAGGTAATAGAATTCGTTTTGGGAAGGATCATTGGTTTGGTACTTCTTGCTTGGTTGTGCTTTTCTGGGACTTGTATGAAGTGGCAAATGAAAAATGGATAATACTAGTAACATGCCATACATACCAAAGGCCCTTACAGGACACTGTAAGACGTACCAAAGGCCCTTACAAGAGATTGTAATATCAATGGAAGACATTAACCTCCTAAGATATAACATGTGCAGTGGAAGTTACCTCCAAAAAAAGGAGTTCCTGCAATCATTCCCTCGAAATAAAAAAGCTACTTGCTATAGGTTTCCTAGATAGAACTGAAAGTGTTACGTATTCTTTTGCTGTTTTCCACAACCCAATGTGGTGCGGGGCTTTGCAATTACTTATTTTTGCTACTCCTATGAGAAGTTCTTTCTTTGGATACACATGCTTAGAGATTCCCAAAAACCAAGTATTTTGATAACCTCATTTGAATATATGAATTAATCAAAGTCAGGGGAAAACCTTTGAGTCCCTTTTAAACTTTCCTATTACGAAGACCTTTTCATCATTTTGTATCAAGGTATATTAAACAATAGTCAGGAAATTTTTGAATACAGTACAAAATACTGTCGGAAATTAGAGAATGATACAACATGTTTGCGTATTTACGAAAAACCCTACCATACCGGAATCGAAAATCCGTTAACCATACCCGAGACGCGCGAACCGGTTAAGCCATACGGATTTTGAAATTCGGGTATGGGGTTCCCACCATACCGGAATTTCAAAAACCGGGTATGGGGTGGCTCCCATACCCGGTTTTCAAAATCCGGTTAAGCCTAGCATGCAGTATTAGCACAAAGTCACATGCATTCATGCTTGATTAGACACAAAGTGACATGCATGCATCTTGATTGGTCTCGAAGGCCAAGATTCCATGCATGCATGCATCTTGATTAGGCAAAAGTGCATGCGGATGATTAGTGCAAAGTACATGCCGATTAGTAAAAATTATAATTAGTAAAATAATTAGTAGAAAGTATAATCAGTAAAAGTACAATTAGTAAAATGATTAGTGAAAAGTATAATTAGTGAAAGACGGGGCTAGCCTCGATTGGTTGGCAGGGCTCATGATTATTGGTATTTTGGCAGCCAGATGCATGCGTCCAGCACCGAAAGCAAAGACAGGTCGAGTCGATGTCCCCTCATTAGCACTTTTTCTCGATATAAATCGGAGGGAACGCAGAGAGCGGCAATGCATTCACAAGATAGTAGTAGAGAGCAAGCGAGACCGAGGCGCGAAGGCGGGAGATTAGTTAAATCGGTGTTTAGTTTGTTAAAATTTTAGTAAAGTCTAAAAATTTTCAAGTACTTCATTTGGGATTTGTATTTTGCGGGTATTTTTAGGAATATTTATTGGTACATTGCTCGTGCTTTATTGATCTTTGGTACAACTTTGGAAGGTTAGTTACAAATCTTCATGAGTAATAGTATATTATGGACGATGTAGTGTATTATGGACAAATCTTCATGCTTGAATAACTACCCGTACATAAAATAACAGAACATAGCATAAGTAATGGCAGAATTATCAGTGTTAATATTTTGTAGGAATTTATTCTGAGCTATCTTCATTCTATGAATTAACTAATTCGGGTTCCCCATTTCACGTGTGCGTTCGGAAGGTGATTTTGCAAGTTGGCGGAGGTTTTACGATCTTAGTTCTGACTTCACACATGTTAGTTTTTAATATTTAGGAATATTCTTGTGATATTGTTATAATACAACTATGATAAGTAGAATATTAGTACAACTAGTATCACATACAACTAGTATGCCCAAATGGTAGGAGGACTCATTTGCTACACCATAATTGAGATCTTGATTTAATCCTAAGTGTAGTGGAAATGACTCAAAATCATACCTTGAAATCATGCTAGTTGCATTTAGAACAAAGTTTTAAATGTTCTGTTTTTTACCTAAGTTTTCGCCGGACTACTTGTCTTATGTTAAAAATCGGTCCTGCGTTGAACCGAAGTTTTTCAGTTCAATTTGGAAAAATTGAGAAAGCATTTTCATGCTATGAAAAATTTATGGGAGTATCATAAGATATGTAGGATAATACATAAAATTTATGAAAAATTTTAACATCATTTGTTATGTTTTAAAAATCAAAATCGAAATGAATAAAAATCAGTTCACGCGGACCACTTGGAAGTGGTCCACAAGAAACTTCCGTTCACGCGGACCACTTGAAGTAGTCGTGCAAAAGCTCGTTCACGCGGACTACTTCCAAGTGGTCGGCGTGAGCAGACTTTTGGACCACTTCAAGTGGTCGGCGTGAACCGATTTTTATTCTGCTTCGATTTTGATTTTTAAAATATAACAAATGATGTTAAAATTTTCATAAATTTTATGTATTATCCTACATATCTTATGATACTCCCATAAATTTTTCATAGCATGAAAATGCATTCTCAATTTTTTCAAATTCGAGAGTGTTCTGCTAAAATGCCAAGAAGTCCAAAAATAAACTTTTGAAACATCATCATTGAAGATCACTTCACGAGAACTTATTGATATAATCCGGTCGATCCGGCCAAAAAAATCAAATTTCGGTTTAAAATTCGAAATCGCGTACTAATAACATGTATTTAGGAATAAAATTTTCAAGTTTGTCTATATATACCGTCTAAATGTCTTTTAATAGTGCGATATTTGCTCTGAGATGGACATGCCGTTTAAAATTTATTTGGAGAACGGCCGTAGTCTTGCGGGAGAGTGGTGAGCATTGATAACTGTCTACACATAGATAGCACAATAGCCACCCCGAACGAACTCTGGCAGCTCAAATCACATGTCATCGCTCTACTGCGTGTGAATCTTGAGACGCACAGAGTTCGTTTCGATGGGGTTCGATCACGGTTTGTCCCCAACAGCCCGATGGTTGTGTACGCGCTTTCCCGCTACGGAATGAAAGCGCGTGGGCTTTGTATGTCCATAAGCGGGTGAAGAGAATTTTGAGATAGGAGTATACGTGGAGATATTGCCACGGCACCAGCCCGTAGAGGAGGCCTCTACCTCCGGCGATAGAACATGACATATTACATGCACCACCCAACCAAAGCAATTGTAGAGGAGGGGGCATCGGGGAGGTGAAGAAGAAGATGAGGCGGCGGAGGTGGATGGGAATGCATGGATGATGAAGACGGCGGAGCGGGGATGAAGAAGCGGCGGACAATGATGACCCAACACGGCTATACATTACTTGAGGGCCATCGGTCACCGGATTGTACCCTCACGGATTCTGATAACTTATCCGCGTGGGGTACTCCTGAGCGATGTCCAAACCGGACAACGGTTCCATAACAAGTGGAGGCAATTCACTTTCTTAGCAACTATGCCGTCATGACAAGGCGGAGCACACTCGTCTCGGTCGGAGCCCTCCTCGTCGAGGTTAGGTGCACGAAGTACCCAGTTGTCCCTTCTTTATGCGGGTTCACGGACCCAAGCATGAAGACTACTTCGTCATAAGTAGAAATAGGCCTCATCGTGCGGAGGAGTCCGTAAGAACATGAACCAACTTGTGGATCACGAGGTTTGTAGCCGGATCCTCGTGTCCATCGTTGGAAGCGACATAGGGATGACTCCCGAAAAATTATGGAGGAGGTCGAGGCTAAAGCGGGATGGTCATCACGTACCATACGGCTTGGAGAGCGGCGAAGGCATTGAAGATGCTTTTTGGGGGATTCGAGGAGTCTTTCAACTATGCCCCTAGGCTGCTACAGAAGATCGCCATGACGAACCCGGGCACTCAGTTCGCAGTGGCCGATGAGCCCGTCATACTAGAAGATGGGTCCGTCAGCTCGGCGGACCGGTACCTAATTAGGATATTCTGGTCATTCGGTCAATGCATCGAAGCATTCAGGTATTGTAGACCAGTCATATGCGTGGACGGGACATTCCTAAGTGGGAAGTTCCACGGGGCGCCTGCGCGCACTCGCTGGCGATGCAAATAACCAAATCCTCGATGGCGTTCGCTCTCGTCGAGGCGAGAACAATGACACCGGTTGTGGTTCTAACTCTACTCAAGAGCCGGGTCGTCGGTGCCGGAGCGCGTATCGTTGTCTCGGATAGGAACAAAGGCCTCCTCCACGCGTTGGATGTCATGCACGACAAAGACGTCCTCGGACACTAGGCGGCCCGATGTTGAGAGAAGATGGTGCATGCGCCACCTTAGTGCGAACACAGTACACAAGGTACAAGAACAAGGCCACAGGTCAAGAGATTCAAAGCTATGTGCTGCGAGAACCAAGCACACAAGTTCAACGCGATATGGGCCTTGTTGCGAGACCACGGAAGATGATGGAAGGCGACCAATCCCGGGAGCGGCAACTCCGTTCGCAAATGGTGGAAGGCGCGGACCGTGGTTTCTCGAACTCGGCCCACCTTGGCCGGTGGATCGCGGGAAGCCAAAGCAGAGCGGTGGCGCTACTCCACGACACGAGCGGAGCGAGTATGGGCGAACCATAACCGCGCAAATCATTTCACCTCCTTGTATTCACTTCCATACTGGTGACATACACCATCATAGGTACAGCGTGATGACAACGAACATAGCGGAGGCATTCAACAACGTCCTCAAGGGTGTGCGCGCTCTTCCGTTGTGTTCAATCATTGAGCTCACATTCTATCGGGCGGTGATTACTTAGAGATCGCGGTGATGCGGTCGGCGTGCATCTGCGTCGCACCAGTGGAGAAGATGCTCGCGGAGAGAAGGAAGAAGGCGCACTTCCACCGCACAAGGATTTATGACTTGGGAGCGAATAAATTTGAGGTCATGTGCAAGCGCGGACATGCATCCGGGTATCTCGCGGGGACACCGTGCAGCGATGTCGACTAGAGGCGAGCAAGTGACTGCATGTGCAACAAGCGAAGCTTCAACACATTCCGTGCTCCCATCGCTCGCCGCATGTCGCGACATGGGTGGGAACGATGCATCGCAGTTCATCTCGCCTTACTACACCGCGCATGCTTTGAAGAACACATGGCGTCCAAAGATGAGTTCGTTCACAATCGGAGCGAACTACAAGATTATGGAAGGCCCAACACGGAAACCATATCCAGCGACTAGGCGCACACAACATGGGAGGCCACGGGCACCGTTGCAAGGTGACATGGGCGCGATCGATGCGGTGGGCGGTTTGCGAAAATGCAAGTTATGTAAACAACTGGACACGGCCGTAGGAGGTGCCCCAATCCACCAGTATGTAGTCATTTGGCTTTGATTATGTGTGAAATGTTCTCTGTCCCCAATGTATCATGTTTAATCACTCTTTTGTTGCCAAATTTGAAATAAATCGATGCCGACTTTCTCTTAAGTTGTTTTTCCTAATTTATTTTATCTACTAGTCTTGTCAAATCACTCATGTGTTGTCATCTTCGTGTCTGATGGCCTTGATTTCTCTTAAGTTTGTCGAAATTTTTATTGTACCTCACGGTCATGTCAAATCACCCTTGTGTTGTCCATCCGCATGCTTTCTCGAGTGGGCGATTAGGCGACGCACGCCACGACTTTCGACGAGGGTGAAAGGTCGTGCGACTTTGGACGAGGGTGACACGTCGTGCGAGTTTGTTTTAGGGTTATTTTGCTAGCGAGTTTTATATGCAAATCACAACATTTTCATGATCGCCCATGAGATTCACTGTCGCCCGTCTGCAATATTGGTATTGCTGGGGACCGAGCGGCGTGGCGATGGCGAGAGCCAGGCGCGTGTGTGAAACTTTGACCTTTTGGCCTCGTTGCTTATATTTTTTCGCAATAAACTAATCGCGAGGAAAATTATCTGCGCTGCTAGAACGATAAAAATTCAAATTTATTTTTGGGAGGAAATTTAATTTTTGTGGAAGTATTTCGATCGATTTTGAACTCTAATTATTAAACCGAGATACAAACTTAGATACATTCATATTTCAACGGCCTCTTTCGATAGTGTTTGAGCGCCAAGGTGGAGGTGAAGCGAAATCATCATCATCATCATCATCGTCATTTGCATATTTAGGAGCAAGCCCCCTCGGTGGTGCTTGAGCGCCAAAGCGGGCGTGAAGCGAAATCGTCATCATCATCGTCATTTCCATAGTTAGGAGCATGCTCCCCTCGGTGGTGCTTGAGCGGCCTCTTCCGATATTGCTTGAGCGCCAAGGTGGAGGTGAAGCGAAATCGTCATCATCATCATCATCGCCATTTGCATAGTTCTGAGCATGCCCCCTCGGTGGTGGTTGCACGTCCTCTTGAACTTGCTGATGCAGCAGTACTGTGTCGATCTCTACCCCTCCTGTTAGATCCGCTTTTGCGTCTTCTGTGCCATCCAGGCATCATACCCCTGCCGAAGAGCATATGCATCGCTAAGAATTCAGGGATTGCTTTGTTCAGCAACTCTTCATCCTCTGGGAATGACTAACACAGAAGACGAACATGTGAAGTAGTGAACTTATGTATAATGCACAAAAGATTAGTAAGGTGAACAAATGTGAAATAACTAACCTTAATATGCTTTGCATACCGATCGGGTAACATCGGTACCTTGTAATATCTTGTAGAGAACACAGAGAAGAAGGGTGCTCGGCTAGTTCGCACACCCTCAAAATACCTTTGACACCACCATTGCAAGTGCGTCTTCAGGTCGTCGACGGTCACAAGGTTCAGGCCAGATGTTGTCAAGGTTTGCCTCCGCAATGTCGGGCGCCACTCTTGCAATTTGGACACCACTTTACTTAGGTTCTCCTCCTTGAATGGATCATCCTTCCCACCACGCGTAACCTTCAGCGTGTGATGGAGAGCTCGTTGCTCATATCGGTGTCCACAAAAATGCTCGCTAGAGGATCCCGCCATGGTGAATAAGTGTGAGTGGGGCTGTGGATATATGCTGCAGCTTTGCCTTTTATAGACTCGAAGGAGTGGTGTATGGACTAAGTGTTGGAAAGTAAGCTTACAGACAGATTGCAAAACAACACCGTAGTGTGTAGTCTAGTCGGATGAAAAGCGATCATGCGACCACGCGGCGCCGCTCCAAAGACCGGCGGCCCCGCCTCCCCGCCGCTTGTATGATTAAGAAATAGCGACCATGCCGGAAAAAAAAATTACGTCGTCGCCGATCACTGAAAGCGAGGAAAAAATTACACGATCGCGGTGGGGGTGGGGGCGCAGTCGGACACGTGGCGGCCCTCGGGAGCTTGGGCACGTCGGGCGGCTTGAAATTGGTCGATCGCATGACACGCAGAGAAAATAGCGAGCGCAGCTTTGTAAAGACGATTACACAACAGTCGTGCGATTCGATGATGGGTGACTAGTCGTGCGGCTTTAGTAATGGGTGACAGTCATCTTGCTTAGATGAATCACTTGTAAATAGCTTACTCATCCGGCCTGCATGAGACTTAATTTTTTGACGTTTTAATATAGACCGTAATTATATTTGAAGTGAAAATAACTTATGTCGGACTAAAATAGAAGAAATAATTTATATTTGTCAGATGAACACTTGTTAAATGTGATTGAAAAGAAATCTCAAACGACTGCATCAAAAAGTTGGTCCCATGTACATGGTGTGCGCTCGGTAAGGATAATTCTCGACACCGGACCGAAAATAGCGGTCCAAATGTACATGATGTACGCTTTCGGTTGAAATTACAACTTAGGATCTTTGGCGCCTCAACGAGAAATAAGTACATGCGCTACTTGATCATCGACACCAAAACCTACAATAAGTACAATAAAAGAATAGGGGCCTAGATGCTCTCACATGGGTGATTTGGCATGTACCAATAATCGCCGTGAGATTCCCGTCCCAATTCGAGCCTTGGGCGTAGGGGCGAGGCGTGGCGTGGCGGCGTGAGCGAGAGGCGCAGCGCCGGGGGCCAGGGGTGGGGCGCGAGTCGGACAAGTGGCGGCGGCGGGGCGTTAGCACGTCGGGCGGTGAAATTGGTCGATCGGGCGACGCGTAGAAAATAGCGAGCGACTTTATGCGGACGATTACACAACAGTCGTGCGATTCGATGATGGGTGACTAGTCGTGCGGCTTTAGTAATGGGTGACAGTCATCTTGCTTAGATGAATCATCGTAAATAGCTTACTCATCCGGTCGCATGAGACTTAATTTTTGACGTTTTAATATAGACCGAATTATATTTGAAGTGAAAATAACTTATGTCGGACTAAAATAGAAGAAATAATTTATATTTGTCCGATGAACACTTGTTAAATGTGATTGAAAAGAAATCTCGAGACCAGATCAAAAAAGTTGGTCAGGCGTACATGGTGTGCGCCGGTAAGGATAATTCTCACACGGACCGAAAATAGCGGTCCAGTACATGATGTACGCCGGTTGAAATTACAACTTAGGATCTTTGGCGCCTCAACGAGAAATAAGTACATGCGCTACTTGATCATCGACACCAAAACCTACAATAAGTACAATAAAAGAATAGGGGCCTAGATGCTCTCACATGGGTGATTTGGCATGTACCAATAATCGCCGTGAGATTCCATCCCAATTCGAGCGGGCGTAGGGGCAGCGGCGTGGTGGCGCAGTAGGAGCGGGCGCAGCGCCGAGGCCAGGGGTGGGGCGCGAGTCGGACAAGTGGCGGCCGGCGGGAGCGTTGCCACGTCGGGCGGTATAAAATTGGTCGATCAGGCGACGCGTAGAAAAATAGCGGAGCGGCTTTATGCGGACGATTACACAACTATCTGATGCGGCGCTGCGCTCTCTCGACGACAAGTGTGCCTTGCCTCTATAAGTAGGTCTTCGTACCACTCGCTTGCACATATCCTCCTCCTCAACCCATTCACATATCCTCATCCTCATCCCATTCCTTGCCTCCAAAGACCATGTCTCAAATGGCGAGCTCGAAATCGGAGGGCCTGTGCGCTTGCCACTTCAAGGCAAGTCGATTGTCCTAATTGCCATGTGCAAGCTAATGTGTTCTACTCGGCACCGAGGCAAATAACGGCGGTTGTTCTACAAATGCCCTTTTTCTCCGTAAGTTAGAAGTTCGTTTGCTCCTTTTTCCGGTTGGAGTTGTGTAGTTCCTTGCGGAGATCTCATTTGTTTGCACGGCCTAAAAGCATGTTAACCTCATCACGTAGGCTGCGGTGCCAATATTTCCGAGTGGCGGACACATTGCACACCTCGGTGGGCGTGCAACAACCACGAAGACCACGGAGGATGCATCCTACTATGGAGAGGATGGACCCTATTCTCGAGCAGAGGCTGAACATGCTGATGTTCAAGATGGACCGCCTTTTAGATAATGTGAAATGGTTGGAGAAGATTGTGTGCGTGGCTATCCTTGTTGTACTGGTAGCTATTCTAGTGAAGTAGATTGTAAGTCAATTAGCTACCATCGCTCTGAGCTTCTTCAGGCATAATTCACTACTCGTGGCATCTTTTTCATGGTAATATAAGCCTTTCCGACATCCTGTGAAATACCCTGTGCAAAGGGGAAATAGTCACGGAATAGCTTACAAACAATCTGTTATATCTGTTTAAACGTAAACTTCGAAATTATTTTATTTCTTACACGACACAAACTCATGAAAACTCCATACAAGAGATTTCAACGACGTTGTCGATTAGGGTTTTGCTTAAGTACGATTGGATGCAAATCAAGTTTTAATTAAAATAATTATCTGAAATATGGTAGTATATACACTAAACTCGATATTTTCTCTTTTACTTTTGCATTAGGCGAGATATTTTTACGATCGACGAAAAGGCTTACTCATTATAGTTTCAACTATCCATAAGCGATTCAAAATGCTTTCAAATTTAAATATTTTTACAGAAAAGAAGTACATATGGTTGCAAGATACTATGGTATTTATTTCAAGATTTAAGGATCAACAGAGAGTATACTTCATTCGCAACTCACATTTAGAGCCTACAATTCAAACTGCAATAAAAATATTTTTCTGCACGCAACATAAAACTTTTTATTTCAGATTCAAATTCATCATTTCAAAACTTAAATTTAGAAACTAATTTCACTTTATTTCGACCATCCTAGCAAAAGATATGAACATTTGAATGCGAAAGGGCAACATTGTATTTCAAATCGACCATACAATAGTTAATTTACACGGCTGACTAGGTTAAAGTAATCGGTCAGCTCACACAGCTATAAAAAATCATCACTTTGCCTCCTCGGCGTCGTCCACCTGTCTTGATCAAGTTCTGCAGGGTGTACATCTCGGGGCATGTGTGCGCCTCATCCATGACTGTGATGGCCCATGCCTCTCTGTCTTGGCGAGTGCGTCGAAATGCTCGTCTTGGGGAAGGAAGCCGGTGAAATGTGTATTGCCTTCCGCTCGCGTGGATCTGGTTGTACCACGCACTTGCATCCTCCGTCCCTAGGGGCCGACGCGATCGTCGGCCGTACTGTGAGTCCCGCCTCGTGGGAGGAGGTCCATGTGGTCGCACACCAAGTAGCCCGATAGTGAAGGTAGGCGGACATGAAGTCAAACTCGAAATCTCGGCCTCGCTCGATCCTGTGTGGTAGCGTCCGTCCCAAGGAGTGCGATAAATGGGGTACCTCGGTGATGCGAAGGACCGAGTCCTTCGTCATGTTGTCTGAAGGCCTCACCGGTACTTCAATGGGGGACGAGCGGCGTCGCGAGGAATGGCTCGGTGCATGGGGCGTGGATGCACGACGTCCGTCGTCGTCTTGCGACGGCCCGGAGGGACGGTGGTGCATGACCGCCTTGCACTGTGAGCTCTGGCGGGATCTATGGGAGCATCTTCGTAGCTACGGGCGGAAGGGCGTGAAGGTCCTCCAAGGCGACGGATCGGCGAGAGAATCGGGACCCCACGGACGCGAGTCTTGTCTCATCGATTTCTTTGGTGACGAGGAGCTAGAAGCGCTGCGATTTGGGCGCAATTTGATCCGCTTGGGTATATAGCTCCGATGCCTCCTGCGTGCATGGCGGTAGCGGGTATTAGAACTTAGGTAAATAAATTCTGGAAGGCATTAAATGCGGTTTTGGGAGTACCAAAATATGGACTTGTCGAGATCGGTCCTCTGGATAGTCCATGGTGGTTCGTCGACCTCCTCACTCGATAAAGTGGGGCGCGTGCGGGCCGGTACCATCTAAGGTAGTTGTCATATTCCTCGGGGTCATATGGCCCGAGGGATGGACAACCTCTGGCTGCTGTCTCCATCCATCGTGTAATGTGCGAAGCGTGGATGACGGTCGATTCGATCGGCCGCCCGCCTTCCGTGCTTCTCCTACAATTGCAGGGCGTAAGATTCTAAAATTTTCATATCTGGAAAATATTGAAAAAATTAAATGCATACCCATGAGAGCTCCGGCGTCGCGATCTTTGGAGCGAGGATCGGCCGCCGCCACGAATCGCCTCTGGATCCGTTCGGCGAGTAGACCTCGACCACGTTCATGTACAAGAGGAAGCACGTAGTCATCCACGGTAGTGGTCGGCCGTGCAACACGAAGAGATACGGCCGCCGATCGCAAGCTCTTGGCTCGTTACGCGGTCCATGGATCGATTGACATGATCTGCGGTCGGCAAGTCCACGTCGGCGACAACAGCGTGTAGCTCGCGTGGTCACCGTCGGCGACCATCGTGGCGGCGTGCATCCAACGGTGCCCCATTGTAGGGCGAGTGGCCTGCGGCGTGTCATCATCTCGACAACGGTAGTACCTCGTGCGTACCTCGTAGAAGGCGGAAGGTACTCCCAACTCCACATCCAAGGAGTTGCGGGCATCGATAATAGTGCCTGTAAGTTCGCGTTGGCATGCATCGCACAAACCACGGTAGGTGTCGCTAGGACCGCAGATCCCGGTGTAGGTGGGATGTCATCAGGTTGGCGGACAAGCGCCTGCAATCCACGATGTGCGGGAAGATGGCGTCTCGGCGATCGTCGTGAACATGACACCACCCGACAAGTAGTAGAGGTACACCGTAGTGGCGCCCCACGGTAACCGTCGGCATCGGTGGGCATGGATTGTATTCTGTAATCCACAGTAGCCAAGTCATAGAGACACCATTTTCTTTACATGCGTATGGGACACCGAACCTGCATGAACTCCGGATTAAGAGAGTCGATAATATCGTGCACATTACAAATATGAAATAACATTATATCATGTAATACCTCTCCGCGATGTAGTCTGCCACTTTGTTGTCTGCTTTGGGCGAGGAAGAACCAGCACGCCCACGATGGGCGGGCGGTTAGCATAGCCATGTCCTTCAAAGTGATGGACATCTCACGAATGGTAGGTGAAAGGTGTGTGTCTCCGTCGCCATCGGTCGACGAGACCGATGAGAAGTGCACGATCAATGGCGAGGCATAGGTGTGGTCAAGCCTCCTGCGGTGAGCTCCATCCATGAGGAGCGCAAGCGGTAGTAGACACGCACGAGCTAGTGGAATATGAAATCGATAGTCCGGCTTTTTATCTTGTGCGATGATCGGCTTGCGAGAGGGGCAATCAAAGCGTTAACGACAAAGTGGTTATCGTCTTCAAAAACAGTGATGACGAGTAATATAGTAATCGTCGGACCATAGTTCTGCGAGAATTGCCCTCGCACGATGTGGGGCATCGGTGACTCACGAAGAAGCTCGAAACGCAATGGCCGCCATCACGTCTTTGCTCAAACAAATGGCTCGAAACAAACAAGTACATTTAGACGGTATATATAGACAAACTTGAAAATTTTAATGGCTAAAACTAATCACCCCGCATGCAACCAAATTATTTGCATGAATAATATTCCTAAATATTAAAAACTAGCATATGTGAAGTCGTAATGAAGATCGGAAACCTATACCAAGCGGCAAAATCACCTTCGATGGCGTGCACAGTGAAATAAGGACTATGAAAAATTTATGGGAGTATCATAAGATATGTAGGATAATACATAAAATTTATGAAAAATTTTAACATCATTTGTTATGTTTTAAAAATCAAAATCGAAGCAGAATAAAAATCGGTTCACGTGGGACCACTTGGAAGTGGTCGGTATACTTCCGTTCACGCGGACCACTTGGAAGTAGTCCGTGAGCAGCTTTTGCGCCGACTACTTCAAGTGGTCCGGCGTGAACAAGTTCTTGGGACCACCACCAAGTGGTCGGCGTGAACCGATTTTTATTCATTTTCGATTTTGATTTTTAAAACATAACAAATGATGTTAAAATTTTTCATAAATTTTATGTATTATCCTACATATCTTATGATACTCTCATAAATTTTTCATAACATAAAATCTTTCTCAATTTTTCCAAATTGAACTGAAAAACTTCGGTTCAACGCAGGACCGATTTTTAACATAAGACAAGTAGTCCGTCGAAAACTTAGGTAAAAAACAGAACATTTAAAACTTTGTTCTAAATGCAACTAGCATGATTTCAAGGTATGATTTTGAGTCATTTCCACTACACTTAGGATTAAATCAAGATCTCAATTATGGTGTAGCAGCGAGTCCTCCGGCCATTTGGGCATACTAGTTGTATGTGATACTAGTTGTACTAATATTCTACTTATCATAGTTGTATTATAACAATATCACAGTAATATTCCTAAATATTAAAAACTAACATGTGTGAAGTCAGAACTAAGATCGAAAAACCTCGCCAACTTGCAAAATCACCTTCTGGAGCGTGCACTGTGAAATGGGAACCCAATTAGTTAATTCATAGAATGAAGATAGCTCGAAATAAATTCCTACAAAATATTAACACTGATAATTCTGCCATTACTTATGCTATGTTCTGTTATTTTATGTACGGGTAGTTATTCAAGCATGAAGATTTGTCCATAATACACTACATCATCCATAATATACTATTACTCATGAAGATTTGTAACTAACCTTCGAAAGTTGTACCAAAGATCAATAAAGCACGAGCAATGTACCAATAAATATTCCTAAAAATACCGCAAAATACAAATCCCAAATGAAGTACTTGAAAATTTTTAGACTTTACGAAAATTTTAACAAACTAAACAAACGAACTAATCTCCGTCTTGGCTCTCGGTTACGCTTTGCTCTCTACTACTATCTTGTGAATGCATTGCCGCTCTCTGCGTTCCCTCCGATTTATATCGAGAAAAAGTGCTAATGAGGGACATCGACTCGACTGTCTTTGCTTTCGGTCTTTGGGCGCATGCATCCGGTGCCAAAATACCAATAATCATGAGCCACCTTGAACCAATCGAGGCTAGCCCGTCTTTCACTAATTATACTTTTCACTAATCATTTTACTAATTGTACTTTTACTGATTATACTTTCTACTAATTATTTTACTAATTATAATTTTTACTAATCAAAGATGTACTTTGCACTAATCATCGCATGCACTTTTGCCTAATCGGCATGCATGCATGCATGGAATCTTGGCCTTCGAGACCAATCGGCATGCATGCATGTCACTTTGTGTCTAATCGGCATGAATGCATGTGACTTTGTGCTAATACACGCATGCTAGGCTTAACCGGATTTTGAAAAACCGGGTATGGGGCCACCCATACCCGGTTTTGAAATTCGGTATGAATGAGGCCCCATGCGAATTTCAAAATCGAGTATGGCTTAACCGGTTCTGGCGTCTCGGGTATGGTTAGCAGTTTTGATTAGGGTATGGTAGGGTTTTTCGTAAATACGCAAACATGTTGTATCATTCTCTAATTTCCGACAGTATTTTGTACTGTATTCAAAAATTTCCCAATAGTCATGGAAGAAAATATTAACAACAAAAAAGTATCACCATCTTGTAAACACAGAAACAATCAAAACTAGTACGAGAGTGATTCAATCAGGCAATGAAGATTACAATTAGAATGATCATATGGCAAGCACCTCCCAGGTAGCAAGTATATATATATGCATCCACTCCCTTATTTACAAATTCTCGTATAAATACTACCCTAGTAAATATACTTAAGGGTCTAATATATATACTACCTTTGTACCCATCAAATAAAAGCAGTCATCAATTGGTATCCTTCCTTGCTTGATTCCTTTTCTTTCCTGTTGAGCCATGAAAACCAGCCTAGATTGCAAGATGGTGTCCCCTCATTCATCATCTAAAGGATGTGATGAGCCATCGAAAGAAAAACCTCCTCGAGGTCCAAAAGGAGCAAATAAAAGGCCCACGGACCGATATACCATCACAGCGATTGATCCAAAGGATGGGACCCTTACCGAACCAAAAAAAGGCAGCGAATGCATTTAGGATATTGTGCGTGATAGTCGCACGGTAACGTGTCCCCATCACCTGTCCATCCTGGAAGTCACTGACTGACGAGTACCGCAACGACTTGGTGACAGAAATTCTCTCTTCGTTCGAGATCCCAGAAGACTGCGTGTGCTCAGTGCGACGGTATGCACTGCTAGTGGCGGAAAAGGCATGGAAGAACATCAAGAGTACTCCCTTCTCTAAGTACGAGTTCATAGCTGAGGATGTATGGCAAAGTTTTGTTGAGGCGAAGACGATGGACGAATTCGTGCGTCAAAGTGATCCTGCAGGCAAGGAACACCCACCCCCACAGACTTGGCACCACTGGGTACGCGGGGAAGAGGGCGCAATGGGAGAGGGAGGGCGAGGAGGCCTACGCGCTATTTGCAGCTATCGTTGAACAGCGCGCTAGAGACTGGCTGAGAGCGAGGTCAAGTGCTATGTCTTCCGGCACCGTCTCCTTTACAAACCCTACGAACAAGGAAGTCTGCCAACGCCTGGTAAAATATCCGACTACCAATTTTGTACATAACTAGTCCATAACTTCGTAAGTGAAATAACTTGTCGGGATCTTGCAGGTAGCGTTGTGTACACAATCTTTTGAGGGCAATTTTTTGCCAGAAAGGGAGAAAGATGTACTCTCCACGGTCTTGAGAAATAAGGAACACCCTGGTCACATGTGAGGCATAGGGGTTTTTGTTTCTTGGAAAATGGGATTCCCAGACAACTCCGACAAATACCGGAGTAGGAAGAGAACCAAAGCAGAGCGAGAGGAACAACTGGTACATAAAATTGAGGAAAGACTAAGAGAAGAATTCAACAATAAGATAAGAAATCTCGAGAAAAGGCTCAATAATCAGGACTACAGATAGCTTGTGCAAGTTCCAAATGTATGTGTGCAAATCAGCCCTACTACCAAAAAGAGCAGCTGTGCGTCCGCCACTCCCACAGATGAACGTGGAAAATTTCCTGTCTATGACATCAAGGTACTTATATATGTCTTGAATGCTCCATACAAATAGCCATTGGACGCATTAGCTAATTATGAACCATTTTTTAGGTGGCAACGCTATGCACTCTCCAAGTAAGACTTACCCATGGTGCCATTCTTCTTTCAGCTGCTTGGGGGCTCGCGTATCCGTCCATTGAAGGGACGCTGGTGCATGGTACCCTGGTGGCATCGGGATTCATGAAGATTAATGTGAACGGTGTACATGATAGTTTAAAGACCGTCCTGCTACCGATGCTCCCAAATGATGAGATCGTGACACTAGGGAAGGACATTCGCACTTTCATCCAGTGGCTCAGCTACGACATCTCCCTGGACGCCTGTCCTCCATCACCGGAGCTACCCCAACTGCCTGAGTTGTCTGCTGCATCTCAGCAGGCCACCAAATTGGCTCCCGTGCCCCCTGCATGAAAGGACTTTCAGTGGGCTGGTGCCCACTTGTCTCCCGTGAAGACTCCCTATAGCAGAAAGTAAGTCAAGGACAAAGCGAAGCAGATCGTGAAGGAATTGGACTATCCAATTGCCCCGCTGGCCCGCGTATACTAAGTAGGAGAGCCTTTTGTAATAGGAGAGCACCTGAAGAACCTTTTTATAGCTTATGTTAGATTACAGAATTGGTGCCTGGAACAAGCTAAAAAGCCAGTGCAAGACCGCATAACGAGTATCTCGATCATTTTCAAGCCGAGCATCTATACAACGACTCATCAGGGGGCTTCTTCACAGCCGACTTCAAGAACTTGTTTAACGTCTTCAACCTCGACGCTCTCGACGCCACGCTCTTGAGATGCTGGACATTGTAAGTGTGTGCAATCACAGTCTACATTTGTGTAATACCGATAAATGTTATATATATAACTCAATGCTTCCGTATATATAGATACATGATCTGTGAATCGAAACAGAACAAACAACCGATGGGTTTTCTGGACCCACACATAGTCTCCAAACAAACAATAGACAGAGTTTTACAATTTATCGATAAATACGTCGGAGAGGTCTTGGCGGCTCAAAAAGATAAAGAGCTCATACTTTTACCCCACAACCCAGGGTAAGTGCTGCACTACTTGCTATACTTTGATTTTTACTGTGCACGCAACTATGTTTTGTTAATTGACCATGTCGACATACCTGTGTAGGTTTCACTGGGTTCTCATTCTAATTCATTCATCCAGGAATCGGGTTATTTACCTTGATTCCTTACAGAGTGGCAGCCATGACTTAAATCCTATCACAAAATTACTCAACAGGTAATTAATCGCGTTTTCTACATAGATAACATGGTCATGTAGGTTGTTCAAGGTTTATGTTGCTCATAGAATGGTTTAGGCTAATCTTTTCCAATCGCGAAGTTCTTTCAGAGTGTACAAATATTATGGAGGGCCTTCTGGCAAGGACAGGGCGAAGCTGAATTACGATTTTGAGTTTTCGGTATCCGCTATACACAATAATCCTATATAAACTATGTAATAATAACTTTAGAACTAACTAATTCTATATTTGCAGTGCCACCAACAGGGAAAGAGAAATAATCGTTGTGGATTTTACGTTTGCCACAGCATGGAACTCCTCGTCACTAAGAAATCGCCCAATCAGGTAACAACTGCGTTGGAATAGGCTGATCTGGAGCGAATTCGAGGACAGCTTTGTGCCTTCTTGCTAACCGAAGTCTTAAATCCAAAAGACGAGTTCCATGCTACCTTATAACTTCAGGAGTTGTATTTTTTCTGAATTACCATTTGGGTTAATTGTCAAACTTGTGCTGTGGATTTTTGAATTGTAGTTGTGCATTCAATTAATTAGTTAATGGTATTGAGTTCCATTTGGTTAATAAATCTGAGTTCATTTCTGAAATAGATGTGCCATGCAATATTAATCTGTACGTAATCTGCTTTGCACTGTGATGTAACCTGAGTTGATTGCTAAAATAGATGTAATGTTTGTAATCTGAAATGGATGTAATGCTTGTAATCTGAAATGTATGTAATGCTTGTAATGTGAGTTAGTTAATCTGTAATCTGCTTTTTTCAGAGGGCATGGCTAGCATTTCCTGAGGCTAGCCAATAATTAGAAAAAGAGTTCTTTGTGGGAACACTTATCATAGACGGTTTTTAAACTAAAACCGTTTGTGATATCATAACATCACAGACGGTACCAGTTAAAAACCGTCTGTAATGTTAGTATATCACAGACGATCCTAATTAAAAACCATCTGTGATATTGTAACATCACAGACGGTACCAGTTGAAAACCGTCTGTGATGTTATAATATCACAAACGGTTTCAAACTAAAACCTTCTGTGATATCTTCTATCACAGACGGTTTAGAAACCGTCTGTAATATGCCGTAACATCACTGACACATGGTTACATATGGTTTGGGAAATCGTCTGTGATGACGGTTCCGAACCGTTTGTCATGACCTTTTCTTAAGTAGTGGAACTTTGATAACCATAGAATAGGGCTAGACAATACATGATGTCAACTTGGGTAAATACGATTATATATTAACCATGCTTAGCCATGCTTAATTAGCAACGATGTAGATGATCAGATTAAAATTGTCTCCTGAGAATTTAAAAAGGTTAGATATGACACCGATGGTTACTGGTATTTTGATTAAAAACCCAAAATAAAACTATAGTTTCGATGCGGGTGATTATTTGCAATAGCCGGTTGTGCAGATGGATTTGCACGTAGTGTAGGGAGATGTATCGCCCGTGTCGGATTAAGGACCGAACTTAGTGTTGTATGATCCAAGGGAAATTTGTACAACCACAAGCGCTGGTATAGGATAGCCTTAACTTATTAAATTACTTAGAACTGACTTTCCACATTGGTAGGCTGGAGTAGTATAGGCTCTCGTTTCAAGGTTTGCTTGAAGGGTTGCCCTCACTGAGGTGTTGGGAATAACGCTTGTCGATACAACGGTGTACGCCTTGCTATGGGGAGAAACGATGCCTAACTGTTTTTGTGACATTGATACCATGTTTTATATATATGTACATGTTTTTGCCACCATATCAAGGGTTTTTCGTCACTGGAGCTGGTGCAAAGTTAGTTCTATGTAATGTAACGGTTATGTCACGACTCTCTGCGGCACACCAAAGGAAGTGTGCTAATATCGATTGTACAAAGAGTCAGTCATGACTTGTGAGTAAAGCTGTACACCTCTGTAGGGTGTAAATCTAATCGATTAGCCGTGACCGCGGTTATGTGAGACTTTGTGAACTAACAATAGTTAGATGTTTTATTATTTTCAAAATGCTTGATTTGGCACGTGTTAGCACAAACTGTGTTGTTATGGCAGGATTTGGATGATTTGTTGCTCGCGAAGGACTGTGAGTATTACTTATGCTTTACTTATTTCTTATTAGACAACTTGCGCTTACAAATTCCGTTTGAGAAATTACAACTTGATTTACAAATTCAATTTCGCTTTATGCAAATTAACTGTAGTAGCCTCCTTTAATATAGGCTGCATTATTGCATTTGTAAATACCACCTCAAGTCTTGCTGAGTACGAAAGTACTCAATCTTGCTTAATATGTTATTTTAGGTGAAAAAGATAGCAAGGCTCTGAAGATTACTTTTCGTCGCGGGATGCAGCCGGGAATTTCAATAAAGCGATCTTTCTAGAGATTTATGCCTTGTCAGTTGCGTGAGGGTTGGATGGGCACACTATAAGACTTTGTTTCCTCTACTACTATATATATATACACTCTGAATTGTAAAATACCATGTATAAATAGCTTTCGCTTTAATATTATGATGTATGGTTGTGAATTCCAATTGTTGTAAATGTGCGTACTAACCACTGATCATGTGATTAGTACGATATGCACATAGATTCTCATTTTCGCATTTTATGCAAAAATAGGGGTCGTTACAGGTCCGGTAGTACCGCTGCCCTGTACTAGTACTACCACTCTAAAGGCCGGTAGTACCGCAGGTCCGATGCTACCGCTTCTAGTTGGCCAGTAGTACCGAAAATTCACACAGAACTCAAATTGCTTCAAATTCAAAATAGAGTTCAAAACAAACTCAAACTTGAGTACCTCATGTTTAAACACAGTCAATAACTCATCACCAACAAAGATAGACCTCCACATGATTTTTTTTCGGTGCAAAACGATTTTATTAACCCTGGTTCAGTGAGCACGATCCAAGAACATAAACTAACTAGTACTAGCAGCTAGTTCATGATCTTCTACGAGGACACAGCTGTTGTCCATAGTCGACACGACAGGCCAGGTTCTGATATTTTCCGGATCAATCGACAATTCGACAGCAGAATCGCAACTCTGGAAACCGTGAGTCATTTCTTTTATGTTTTTGTTTATTAGCAATAGCTAGCTAGTATATATAGAACATTATTTTATGTGAATATTTTTCTTTTTTTGAGAGGCATACACTTGATGAATCTTATGTCACGAGCTAGCTTGCGGTAAACAACAAAAGGAAATTTAAAAAGCTGTTTATTCCCTAATTCGCTTTGATCCGGAGAGTGACTGGAGAGTGAAAAGTGAGATATCTCAGGCCAAACAGGCAGGCCTACGCATGCCGTACGTGGATATATCTGACATCAAACAGCTAATTGGTGGCTTAGCTATCCTGGTGCTTGCCCAGTCGGCATCACACTTTCACCACCTCGGATTGCATCGTTTTGTTTTAGTGTTATCTCTTAGCTGACTCGACCAGCGCAAGCTGTGCAGGCTGCAGACTGTCGGCATAGAACTGGCATGTCATCGTGAGATACATGACATTCCTACTTGTCTACGGTTCTGATAGTTGCCTCAATGCTTGAATGGATCGGTTTATCTGTTCCTGCCCCCTTTGGATGTGTGACTCTTGGCCGGTCTCGGTTGAATGTATGGTTAGTATACATCTACTCTCGTTGTCGACCTGGGAAAGAATCTGCCCTGTGATAGAAAAAAAAAAGATTTGGTATGATCTCGGCAGATGACTTTTGCTGCCTGTGGACTGGAGATTCTAGCTAGGGAATCATACCTTCACTAAATGTCGGAGGAATACCGGGCTCTGGTTGCTTTGAGCGCTCGAGCTAAGCCGCGAATTTTTTTATATGTTTTGGTCTTTTTTTGAAAAAAAATTACGATTAGATCCTATTTTGAAAAAAGAATATATATTACGTTTAGGTCCTTTATGCGTTTTTAAGCATTGCGCTCGGTCCTTTTACGGAAAATCAAAATTACGTTTAGGTCCTTTTTAGGGAAAAAATACGTCTAGGTCCTTTTTTTTCGAAAAAAGATGTGCATTGCATTTAGGTCTTTTTGCATTTTTCTAGCATTACGTTTAAGCCCTTTTTCGGAAAACAAAAAATTCTGCTTAGGTCCTTTTCTGGAAAAAAAAAGTTTATATCCTTTTTTCCGTTTTCCGTTTTTCTCGAGGAGGACTTTCCGTTCCAGCGAAATCGCGGATTGTATCTTTTCAACCGTTTCGCGTGTTTCCTCGATTTGCTCGCGTAGGGAGCGTCAGTCACACGTTTTCTCGATTTGCTCGTGTGGGGAGCGGCGCCCGCGGAAGTTTGATTTTAATTAGTAGGATGCTGTCGATCTAGTACGTACGCTTGATGTTCAAACATGCATGTGTCCGGGCCATCCAGATCTTTAAATAAAGTAGGTGCTTTATGCTTGATGAGTCAGGTGCGCAGTACATTTTCTTCCCACTGCCGCCAGCTTCGTTGGTGGTAGTTAAACATGTTGCTTTGATATTATCCATGAATTGGAACAGTCTCGGTAGTCCGGTCAAGAATCAAATACACTTACTAATATATATTGTGATCGATCGGTTACATTAATACAAAACTTTGGTTACAAAACACATTAATACAAAACCTAGCTCAAGTTTGGTTTATTTACAATTACTGCATATTTCCTTCTTAATCTTCTTCTTACAAGAAAGTCCTCATTTTTTGTCATGAAATAATGACGATTGTGCTCAATTATTTTGCGCACGTTCATGACAAGAAGCAAGCACCATTGCACTTCAATATTTGCCCAAGGACACCGGCATGTCAATGAGATGATATATACAAGCATCATATCATTCATCTAAATAAATGTACCTAAGAAGTCACTACTACAGAAAGGCTTAAATTAGACGCCTCATCATAGACGGTTTTGAGAAACCGTCTGTAACAATTAATATCACTGACGGTTTTATATTGAAACCTTCAGTGACATCATCACAGACAGTAATCTACAAAAACCATCAGTGATATACATCAATGTCACATACGGTTTTATAAAAAAACCGTCTGTAATATCAGGTATTATCCCAGACGGTTTTACAATAAAATCGTCTAGGATACTATGTTTATCATTGACGGTTTTTTTATAAAACCGTCTGTGATATCTCTCAGCGGTATATAATACAAATCTATGCCCGAGCCACTTGGTTGTAACATCCCGAAAATACAATAATAGGAAATTAAATATTTTGGATTTGAATATAATTATTTCTGGGTTTTCTTGGTGTTATTGGTTTTTATTGAATTTTTCTTAGATTTATGCTTTGTATGAAAAGTCCAACAAATAGAATTATCAAATAGAAAATGGTAAGAAGGTAAAAAGGTAAAAGTAAAAATAATAAAAATTACGATTTGACCATATTCATGCTGGTAAACCAGTAAAAATATCTATTAAAAATATTTGGTGCTGAATTGGAGTAAATAAAATATATTAGTCGTCTCTTTTGACTAAAAACAGTGAAGTCAGAATTAATTAAAAATAATCGAAACTTATCAGGAGCCATAAAAATTACCATAGCACCCTTAGAGAAGTGTTTACATGTGGTAAAAATATCAAGAAATTATCATGTAGGCAAAGCCTTCTAAAAATCCAAAAACAGAGACCATTAAAAACTAGAAATCTTCATGTCAGAATTTTTATAAAATATTGACTTGAAAATTTTAGGGAGACATCCATAAGCCAAAATAAATTCCTATAAAAAGTTTTGAAAACAATTAATATGATTTAAACCCCTAAATAAATAAAATACCGAAATACAAATTCTGTACAAGTCTACAGTGTCAGAATTTTAATTAATTAATTATAGTATATTTTGGTCCGAAATTTTTACTGAAGGAGGAAGACTTCCATAGAATGTCGGTCAAAAAGTTTAGAAATTGTTCAACTTGATTTGATAGCAATTTTAATGCAATCACAGAGCGGTCGGGTGAAGCTTATCTCTTTGCCTTGTTTTCTCTCACCGACAGTGGGCCACGCGTTGAATCGCCCCATTCATTTGCAAGGCATAGAGAAACCCCACTCTCTCTGCCGGTGGTCCTCGGACCCATTGTCGATCGGCCCGCTTCACTCCTTCCCTCCCTTTCCTCTCTCCCGATCAGGATGAGCTCGCGCTCTCTGGAGCCCTCGCCGCCCTGTGCTACCCATGCCGCTCCTCGCCTAATCCTCCTGCGCACGCATGGCTTTCCGTGCCATACCTTGGCCAGCGTGCGTCGTCCTGAGCCGAGCTGAGTCCGCGCCAAGTGCCTCATCTGTTCCACCATTGTGCTGACGCCGAAGAACAGAACCAAGCCGCCGTTTTCGCCTCGTTCAAACCCTGTTGATCACACCCTTGCCGGCTATAAATACCAGATGAGAGTCATTGAGACTTTCCCCCCATTCTTCTGAACTTCATTCGAAACTGCTTCCTAGCCATTCACCGAGACAAGCTCAAAATCGAAGCTCCCTTCTTTCTGTCTTTTCCGCGAGAACCCGCAAAAGAGAGATCAGCCAATCCCGTCAATTTGGTGCCAATCCTTGCAATTGACTCAATCATGAGCTTCGTAAGGTACTTTAATCCATTTCCCGAACCTGACTTTTGTCAATTTCGCCTGCAACATCTTCTCACCCGCCATTGCCAGAGGAGCTTGAACCTTGAGGTCGTAAAGCAATTCACCTCACTGAGTAAGCCATTTTCGAATTCCTCCGGCCTGAAGCTCCATTAGGACATCGTGATCACTTCTTGCCTATCAATTGCAGCTCTGGTTAGTCAAATCACCGCCGCTGCGAGCGCCTTTCTTCTCCACGGCCGGCGCGCGTGGGCAGCCCAACTCGGTGTCTCTCTAATAGAATCGACTGCCAAAACGGAATCCAGGTAATACGTGGATGCTAAATTCGTTACCCATTCAACCTATCATGCCTTCGTTCTTGCTCCCAGCCGACCCGCCATTAGCGCCGCCGCCCCTCACGGTGGCGAGATACTTCCCGCCATCACCGCCGGCAATAAAACCCACAAACGTGTGCGAAATAGCCCCCTAATGCTCTCAGTGCCATCGCCTCGGCCGGAGACCCACCGGAGTAACGACGCCGGCGAGCCCTAGTCGTCCTCTGTTTCGGCCCGCGGGTAAAACCTCATCTGTTTTGGCGTGCCCTTTTGTCGCAAGCGAGCGCGTAGCCCAGTGGTAGAGCCTTGTTGCTTCAATCGATGTGTGCAGGGTTCAACCCGTGAATTCCTTTTATTTTTCTTTTTGGACACCTTTTGTTCATTCCTTTATATCTTTTGCTAGGATTGTCCAAACAAGGTAAAATCAGTTTCTAAATTTAAATTTTGAAATGAGGAATCAGAATCTGAAATAAAAAGTTATATTTTGCTTGCAGAAAAATATTTTTATTAGAGTTTGAATGTTAGGCCCCAAATAGGTGTTATGAAGGAAATACATTTTATCTTGATCCATAAATCATGAAATAAATAGCATAAGTTACTGCAACAGTATTCAGTCCATTTCTGCAAAAACATTTAAATTTAAATGTATTTTGAATAAAATATTGTTGGTTTAACTCCTTAATAATATTCAAATTTCAAGTGGTTAGAATAATGCTCATATGAGCTAAAAATTAGATTAAACCAGTTTAAATGTGTTCCTGGGATTGCATAGATTATGAATAGTCAAAAATATTTAGACTTTGCTTTAGTTTAATCAATTTGCCTAATGCTCAAACTTTCAATCGGCAAAATGATCAAATGTTCGTAACTCTCGCAAACGGACTTCAAATCTGACAAAATCAAATGCTATGACCTTAAAACAACATATAATAACTTGCTGTACAGAAATGGCAATGTTTTGAACAGTTATGGGTTAGGCCATATTTAGCCCTAAAGATCATGTAGGTGAAAATCATCACAAATGAATGTGAAATATTGCTAAAAACCAACTTTAAAACACTCTTAGGGTCATCCCATGCTAATGCCAGGAAAATGAATAAATAATCATGTAAGGATCAGTCCCAAACTAAGAACTAAAACTGAACCGTTATCGTGTAGATTATAAAACTACTCAAGCCTTTTTCAACAGCCCGTAGAACCTCTCGTCTAAATGCAAATATAATGGAAATCAGTTTAGAAACGATGTTTAGGATATGTACTACTATGTTCTGAGAAAATGTTTTAATTATAACTTATGATTCATATAGTTTTTGCTTATGCAAAACCCAAATATGATAAGGATAGTTGTAGCCCTTTTTGGCCGGTTTCGTTCAACGTAAACTTTAGTGTCATAATAGCTTTTTAGCAACGCGTTTAGCTTTTCAGCTAAACATTATAATTCATAAAAGTTGTTTAGAATCATTATCCAAAGTATATACTATACTGCTATGATGAAATAATCAATTTCATCATGTTTTCCACATAAACCATGTTAGTTAAATAACCCTAAATATTATGTTTAATGAACCTTATAATAATGAATAAGTGAGCTTTGTATTAATGAAGAAGTTTGTAGTTAATATATTTGTATCACCAGAACCTTCTTAAAAACCATAAATTAATCTAGTAACCTAGATTAATAGATCCAACTTATTCGAAAACCCTTCTTATGCAAAGTCGCTTAAGATTAAATGCCATTTGCATAACCCTAACTTTAGTTAGTATTTTAATTATTTTAATCCAAATAATTTTAGCATCTATAATTCGAAGTTATGAATACAAGAATTCATAATTTTAGCCCCTTGAATTCGTAAATCAAGAATAGATAATCTTTAAAAGGAAACCATGTTTTGCTCATCATAAAAGCCATTAAGTATATAAATGTGTGTTTATCTAAATCATGAGATCTCGAAATCATATAATCCAAACCCTAAATCATCCCTGTTTTCTGCAATGAATCTTTATTTGATTTTCCGTCTGTTTTCTTTTTGCCCTTATTGAAGTTTATTATTTGCTATATTTTCCGATTGGTCGACGTGTAGAATCCGACGTCCCTTCCTCCGTCGTTGTCTCCGTCATCTGCGACCGCGTCTTCGTCGTAAACGATATATAAGCAAGGCAAGCACCTCCTTTGACCATCTTGATCCCAGAATTTAATTTGCATTGTTCATTAAAATGTTTCATGCATACGTTTACTTTCTGTAAATTCGCTATTTTGTGGTATTGGTAGTTATACCTGTTGTATCATGAAACTTCCTTGATAAGTATGAATATGCGAACCTTGATAACCATAGATTGAGCTTAGACAATTACTTAATGTCATTGTGGGTATATGCGATTACTTCTATCCATGCTTAGCCATGCTTTTAGAACAAATGAGAATGATGATCAGATCAAAATGTGTTCCTTGAGAAATGGAAAATGTTGTAATTGTAGCTGTTGGTTATGGGTATTTTTATTAAAAACCCAAAATAAAACTATGGTTTTGATGCGGGCGATTATTGGCAATAGCCGGAGGTGCAGAGGGATTTGCACATAGTTAGGGTGGAGTATCGCCCGTGTCGGATTAAGGACCGAGCAATGGGACACTATAGATCCAAGAATTTCGTACAACCACGAGGGCTTGTATGGGCGGGTCTTAGCCTATTAAGTTGTTTAGGTGTGGCTTTACACCTAAGGAAGGCGGGAGATTGCACAGGCATTCCGATTCGGTCTGTCTGTAGGGGTTTCTACATACCAATGCAACGGTGTACGCCTTGCAGTGAACAGAAACGTGGTGTGGGTGTGGTGTGTATGGATCCAGGTCTTGGGTGAGTGTTTCTGTTTCCATGGCGAGGGCCAAACGTCCCGGGCTGGTTCAAAGCCACATCTAAATAATGTAACGGCTCTGTATGATCTCTCTGCGGCACACCAAAGGAAGTGTGTCAAATGCGCTGCACAAAGAGCTGATCATTCCTTGTGGGTAAAGTTGTACACCTCTGCAGAGTGTAAATCTAATTAATTAGCCGTGTCTGCGGTCAAGGACACTTGGTGAAGTCATTCCAATGTTAGTCTTTTGTATTTCCAAAAATTGGGTTTTGGTTTGGAACTTGTTTAGCAGCTTTTGCTTTATGTCAAAGGATCGACATTGTTGGATTCCATTTCTGGATTATTCGATATTCACGAAGGGTTGTGAATATTACTTATGCTTTACTTATTTCATATCAGTCAATTATGCTTTTACAAATTCCGTTTGCAAATAACTTGTTTTACAATGTCAATTCTGCTTTATGCAAATTAACTGTAGTAGCCTCCTTTGAAATGGCATGCATATATTATAGGCTTTGCTCAAGTCTTGCGGAGTACGAAAGTACTCACCCTTGCTTATATGTGGTTTTTAGGTGGATAAGTTAGCGAAGCTTCAAAGGTTTCTTCCGTCGCAGGTTGCGGGATTTTTCTTCATCGAATCTTTCTAGGGATTATGCCTTGTCAGTTGCCTGTTGGTTTTGGATGGGCACACTACAAGACTTTGCTTCTTTTGCTGCTATATCTCTGAGTTGTAAGATTTTCTTTATATAATAATAGCTTCCGCTTAACCATATGTTGTATGGTTGTGATTCCAATTGTTGTAAACATGTGAGTGCTAGCTACTGATTCAGGGAATGGCACAGTAATCACATGGAGGTTCCTGTTCATCAGAACGGGGTCTCACATTGGTGCATTGTAGGGATCTATTTTCATTTGGCTGCGGCTGTGCGGCTGTAAGGCGATTTGATAAAAGAAAACTGTTGATTTTGAAGGGTGACTGATGATCCATTTGATTTTGGTGATCTAAGGTTAGTAATGGTGTCTAATTGCAGTATGTTTATCTAACTTGGTAAGGAGAGAATTTGATGATTTTTTAGATTTAGCTTGTAGATTCATGTGTTCTTTCTATATAAGGGTAGTAATGGGTTTTAATTGCATTATATTCATGATCTAGCCTGGTAAGGAGAATTTGAAGAGAGATTGTATATAGATGTAGCTTGTAGATCCATGTACACTGTTCTTTTCTATATTTAAGCAGGTTAATTAGTATATATATAATTTCTTAGATTATAATTAATTGCTTTATATTCAAGATATTACTTAGAAGGGAAATTTGAAGATTGTTTAGATCTAGCTAGCTTGTAGATCCATGTGTGATATTCTTGTTGATGTAAGGTTAATTTAGTAATGGGTAATTACATTATATTCAAGATCTACCTTGGTAAGGAGAGAATCTAAAGATTGTTTAGATCAAGCTAGCTTGTAGGTCCATACATGTGCAAGTTCTTTGTGATCAAAGGTTAGTAATTGGTTAAATCTAACTGCATTATTATATATAAGATTTAGGTAGCTAGTTTGGTGAAGAGATAATTAATTTAAAGATTGTGTTTAGATATCTAGCTTAGATCCATTTGTTTGTTTTGTTCGAAGGTAGTAATTGGTTATAATTTAGCAATGTGTGTATACGGACACCTAGTGTTCTTTAATATTTAACACTAAATACTATATGTTTGGCGTAGATGGATCAAAGCTGGATGTACATTATGAACCGTGTGAGTGCCGAGTAATTAATGGCGTCTTCGCTTTTAGAAGAGCTGCAGAAGAGGATATGTTTAATAAGGGGGTGTAGTTTATGTCTTCTCCGTGCATTGACTGTGAGATCTGAAGATGTTTCGAAGCTTTACGCAGATCGAAGCACACTTGATTATGAGGGGTTTCAAAAGGGGTATACATGTTGGACAAGTCACGGTGAAGAGCAGGGGATACAAGAAGCAGGTAGTATTAACATGGTCGACGAAGTCAATGATATGTCGGATGATCATATCGATTGTGGTTCCGATGAGGATAGGTTGCAGGAAGATAATATGAATCAGATGCTGCACAATGTAGAAGGGAACCGTGATGATACAGAATATGATAAATTCCGGGGCATGATGGAGAACTCAGAGAAACCTTTGTTCCTAGGCTGCAAGTCAAAATACACAAGGTTGTCATCCGTGCTTGAACTGCTGAAATTGAAAGCAAGCAACGGTTGGTCCGACAAGAGTTTCACAACGTTGTTACGTCTAATGGCGGATATGCCCGAAGGAAATGAGTTGCCGACTACTACTTACAAAGCTAAGAAGGTTCTTTGTCCATTGGGAATGAAAGTAGAAAGAATACATGCATGTCCGAATGACTGTATCTTGTATCGCCAAGAGTACACAAACTTGCACATATGTCCTGTGTGCAACGCATCCCGGTACAAGCGTAAGAGTCATTCAGATGATGACAGTGAGGGCATCCAAGTGATGAAAGGACCTCCTGCTAAGGTGGCATGGTATCTGCCTGTAATTCCTCGTTTGAAGCGTTTGTTTGCGAACCCAAATGAGGCGAAACTATTGCATTGGCACTCGAAGGAGCGTAAGAATGATTAAATGCTAAGGCACCCTGCTGATTCCATCTAGTGGAGAAACTTCGATAGGAGGTTTGAAGAATTAGGTGAGGATCTGAGGAATATAAGGTTTGGATTAAGTACAGATGGAATGAGTCCTTTCGTTAACATGAGCAATTGGCATAGCACTTGGCATAGCACTTGGCTCGTGAATCTCTGTATCTACAACCTTCCTCCTTGGTTGTCTATGAAGCGGAAGTACATTTTATTGTTTGTACTTATCCAAGGACCGAAACAACCTGGGAACGATATTGATGTGTACCTAGCACCAATGGTGGAAGATATGAAAACACTATGGGTTCTCGGGGTACAGGTATAGGATGTGTACAAACGAGAGAACTTCACTTTGCACTGTCTTTTGTTCTGCACCATAAATGATTACCCTGCCCTTGGTAACCTATCAGGCCAGAGTACAAAAGGAACCAAAGCCTGCACTCACTGCTTAGATAATACTGAGAGTGTGTGGTTGAATCACTCGCGCAAAACCGTTTACGTGCATCACCGTAGGTTCCTTCGGAGGAATCACCCATACCGCAAGATGAAAAAACAATTCGATGGAATGAACGAAGACGGTTCAGCTCCAAAGCCATTAAGTGGGATATATGTTCATGATATGGTTAAGAACTTGGATGTTGCGTTTGGAAAGGGGCGTAAATCGAGGTCCCGTGAGAAGAGCACGTGGAAGAAGAGATCAATATTTTTGGACCTACTTTATTGGGAGCACCTAGAAGTTCGGCACTACATCGACGTAATGCATGTAGAGAAGAATGTCTGTGATAGCTTGATTGGTCTCTTATTTAATATTAAAGGCAAAACAAAAGACAGTATCAATGCACGGCTTGATTTGGTCGATAAGGGCATAAGACCTGAGTTAGCACCGAAAGAGACAGATACAGGCCGAACATACTGCGAACCAGCTTGTTACACTTTGTCTAAGGCCGAGAGAACTGAACTGTGCCATTGCTTGGATAGTGTGAAAGTTTCGTCCGGTTACTCCTCTAACATGAAGAGACTTGTTTCGATGCAAATTTGAAATTAGTTGGCATGAAGTCTCGTGATTGTCTTGTGCTGATGACACAAATGCTCCCTATGGCAATTAGAAGTATTTTTCCAGTCAAGGTCCGGAAGATAATCACGAGGCTGTGTTATTTCTTTAACACAATTGCTCAGAAGGACATCAATCCCGAAGCACTAGATGCACTACAGGCTGAGGTGGTGATGACTCTATGTAATCTTGAGATGTATTTCCCTCCGTCGTTTTTCGATATCATGGTCCATCTCGTTGTTCACCTTGTGATAGAGATAAATATATGCGGGCCCGTGTTCGTACATAGCATGTACCCATTAGAGAGGTGTATGGGAATTCTCAAATCCTACGTACGGAATCGATCTCGGCCGGAGGGTAGCATTGTCGAAGGTTATGCAACCGAAGAAGTCGTAGAGTTCTGCGTCGATTACATGGCTCAGGTCGAACCAAAAGGTGTGCCTCGATCTCGCCATGAGGAGAGACTCCAGGGCATCGGGACTATCGGAAGGAAAGAAATCACGCCTGATCCGGCTTCCTATGCTCAAGCTCATTTCACGGTTTTGCAACACATGTCTGTAGTGTCCCCGTACATCGACGAGCATAAGCACTGGCTACGACAAGAGAATCTAACGCGGCAAGAGTCTTAGATCACGAGACAGCATAACCTTCAGTTTAACAAATGGCTGAAAGAGCGACCCATCACTGGGACCTCGTCAGGTGATACACTCACATGGTTGGTAAAAGAGCCAACATTTACAGTTGTAACATGGAAAGGATACGACTTAAATGGGTACACATTTTACACGAGAGATCAGGATATGAAAAGCACAAACTAGAACAACGGTATACGCATAGATGCGTTCCACACCGTTGGGTCAACGAGGAGCTCCTACTATGGGATAATAGAGGAGATTTGAGAGCTCGACTATGTACTATTTAAGATCCCCGTATTTCAGTGTCGTTGGGTCCACCTCCAGCACGTGAAGGTTGACAAGTACGGTGTCACTACTGTCGATCTCGCACGCGTCGGATACCAAGATGAACCATTCATACTCGCTAACCAAGCTATTCAAGTATTCTATGTAATCGACCCGTCCAACAAGAAGAGACATGTAGTTCTTCAGGGAAAAAGGAGGATTGTCGGAGTAGAGAATGTAGTAGATAAGGAAGAATACAATCAATTTGATAAGTTGCCTCCTATTGGAAAGAGCATCACAGTCCAAGAAGAACAACCCGACGAAGCTAGCTACACACGCGTCGATCATAATGAAGGGCTAATTTTTATACAGAAGAATAAGCAAGTGGAGTTATGATTTTAGGTGTACCCTAGAAGGTAATAGAGTTGTTTGTAATGAGATGCTCGAAATTTAAAACAACTTTGTGTATATATGCATATGATTTATGTAATATAATTTCCTTTCCTTTACTGATATTGCTTCATCTACAATTCCATATACATTATACATTATCCACTATCGATTGTATGTTAAGAAGGCCAAACTCTGGATTTACCTCAGCAATGAAGGTCTATGTCAAGCTTAATCACAGACGGTTTTATAATAGAACCGTCTAGTATATTTTCTATCACAGACGGTTCTAATAAATAACCGTCTGCGATAAAATACTATCGCAGACGGTTCTAATATAGAACCGTCTGCGGTAAAATACTATTACAGATGATTCTATTTAAGAACCGTCTGTGATGTTGTTATAACAGACGGTTCTAAACTAGAACCGTCTGTGATATGAGAGCCCTATAAAAAGGCCACTCTTAGAGATCAATCATTCTCCACTCACGCGCTCAAAACCCTAGCTATAACTTTGTCTCCCGAGCCCACCCGCTTCGTCTCCCATTCCGACGCCGGCCCCTCACCGACGCCTCCCCATTGCCGACGCCGCCCCCTTGCCGACGCCGCCCCATCGTCGACGCCGCCTTGATGCCTCCCCATCGCCGACGCCGCCCCCACGTCGACGCCTCCCCATCGCCGACGTTGCCCCCTCGCCGTATCAATTTTAGGTTAGTAAAGGAATTCTGGTAAGAAGATATCGATTTTTAACTGTATTGTGTGTCTTTCTCTGCCAAATAGCATGTTGCTGTTAGTGATGGTAGTCAGAATAACTTGTATCTTACCATATTAGGTAAGTTTTCTATGTACCCAGGAACATCTAATCATAAACCTCAATCTGATATGAACTTAGTAAAGTTGCTATCATGTTGTGTTAATATATGTTTATGTTGAGAAATAAAATTGAAGTGTAGGAGTGTGAATGATGAAATGGGCATTTCATTTCTCTAGCCGTCATGTGCAATGATAAAATATTTGCTTCTATTTCACTTGTTTGGTTCTGTACATTGCATTGGAAAAATCCATACCACCCCACCTGCCCCGGGTACCATCAAAATTGTATTACTACAAATCCACATATCAATTATGCTCCACGATGGCAGCTATAATGTGTTGATCGATATTGATGATTACACAAATATATCTATTCACAATTTTTAAGCTGTCTTTATGCTTACGATATATGTGCTTTTCATTTCATGAATGAATGATACGCTCGCATGAATGAATGAATTCTCAATGCTTGTTTGTTCTTCTGAGAACTAATAACTAAAATATCATGAATTGTTTTGTATGTTGCCACTTGTAAGTAGCATTAATTCTCTTAACTTACCTTCTCTTAAATTTGCTTCTCTTAACTTACCTTCTCTTAACCTTGGATCACACAATTTGAACATAATTTCAGTTTGAGTCTCAACTCTATAGATTGACACACGAATAAGCTCTAAGATGTACAAATGATAGTTGTACCAGTTTTCTTCACTCTTGAATATACTTAAGGGTCTAATATATATACTACCTTGGTACCCATTAAATAAAAGCAGCCATCAATTGGTAGCCTTCCATGTTTGATTACTTTTCTTTCTTGTTGAGCCACGACAACCAGCCTAGATTGCAAGATGGTGTCCCCTCATTCGTCGTCTCAAGGATGTAATGAGTCATCGAAAAGAAAACCTCCTCGAGGTCCAAGAGGAGCCAATAAAAGGCCCATGGAACGATATACCATCACGGCGGTTGATCGAAAGGATGGGCCCCCACCAAACCAAGAAAGGCGGTGAATGCATTTAGGACATTGTGCGGGATAGTCGCACGGGAACTCCATCCTGGAAGTCGCTGACTGATGAGAGCCACAACGACTTGGTGACAGAAATTATGTCTTCTTTTGATATCCCAGAAGAATTTGTGAGCTCAGTGTGACGATATGCACTGCTAGTGGCGGGAAAGGCGTGGAAAAATTTCAAGAGCACGCTTGTCAAGAAATATGTCAATAAGGACATGACTCCCTTCTCTAAGTACAAGTTCATTGCTGAGGACGTATGGCAAAATTTTGTTGAGGCGAAGACAACAAATGAATTCGTGCATCAAAGTGAAGCCCACAAGGCCCTGTAGGCAAGGAGCACCCACCCCTATAGACTTGGCACTGATGGGTCAAGTTTATCTCATTTGAACTCAACAATTAACTATCTAAAGAATGCCTTGAGCCCTTACCTTCCTAATCATGCAGTCTAAGATATTCTTTAATCAATTTCACTGTTCGTATGATTAGAATTCAGAATAATACCAGTTCGGACAGCAGGTTATTTAATCAACCGAACTAACAGAGCAGTACATAGAAAAATAAAGTAACACAGACAGTAATCAAAAAAGGACAATTGCATGTAACGAATAATGAACAAGCTTTACAACAGTGAAATGAACCAATACTTTCTAGCATACAAGTCTATTGGTTCAAGGCCTAATTCACAATCTTAATTGTCCAATTCATCATTTGACCCAATTTACATAATTGAGCAATAAAAGACAGCAAAGCAGTATGAAGAAAAATCAGAAGAAAATAGAGCGATCAGTCGGCATACATGAGGAAAGAAACAAAAGGAGCATGATTTACAATAACCTCAAATTCACAGCAACAACAGAATAGATAAATATCAATGAAAACATGACGACTTATGAATAGTAGTACTACCATGTTTGAACTATATGTTACTAGTTTTGTAGTGTATTCGTTGATGTTCACAGTAATCGATCCATAAGTGTTTACTTATATAGACATAATAAGTGTACATGTCAGGGAATATAGAAGCGTTATATGTGTCACCATGGTTCAAAAGTTCAGAATAGAGAGTGGGATGAAAACCTAACAGATGTGTGCAAACACTTTTGAGGTGTATTGTTTTTATCTAACTTATGAATAGACTGAATCAAAACATGTTAACATGTAAAAGTAGGTAAGCTCATAATATAGAAGCATTTAGAGTGCAATAATTTCACAAAGAAAAAAAAGAAGAGAAACAGCATAGGTTATATTATGCTCAAAACAAACTACAACAGTATGTTACAAATGTTCCATTTTCTGTGATCCATTGGCATTTAAGTATGTGACATCTTTTAGGAAGCTTGTGAAGGCATTAGAGGTTCTTACATCATCACAATATTAGCCATCACATGACTATAAGTATATTAGCCTATGTGAACCCCAGTGCCATGAAAAATTATGAGTGCAATGGAATTAGACATTAGATACACATATTCATGAGTGAAAAACATATAAAATGGAGTGGATAAACTATTGTAAAACTTTCCTGTGCATTTGTGGGTACACAAACTAATTCCCCAAACAGTTCATAAGTGATAGTAGACTAAAAATGTTTCTCATATACTGAAACTATTTTTGTTTATATGTCTGCCAACACATTTTCATATGCCCTTATTCAGACAATTGATAGGTCTTCACCATAAAAGACATGGCAGTCATGTCCACTCTCCAAAGCAAGCTTGCAGAAATGGATTCACAAAACTTAAAAAAATTCATATTGGATAGATTCATAAATTTATTATACAAAGCTTAATCAATTCATTGATGTTTATTCACTGATTTGGTTATCTAACATTTACAGATGGAGCATAATTCATTAGAAAAAGGTTCTGCCCACACACCACACTACGCCAAAACCTGCAATAGGTGACGGTCTATTTGTGGCGGTTTTTTTCGAACCGCCACAAAGATATTTATCAGTGGCGGTTCAATTTCATAAATGGCGGGAAAAATATCAGTGGCGGTTCTATCCTCGAACCGCCACTGATAATGAATTATCAGTGGCGGTTCGAGGTAGAACCGCCATCGATAACAATACATTATCGATGGCGGTTGGAGGCTAGAACCGCCACTGATAACTAGGTTATCAGTGGCGGTGCTATCCTCCAACCGCCACTGATTTATTGGATTATCCGTGGCGGTTCTATCCTCGAACCGCCACTGATAATGAATTATCAGTGGCGGTTCGAGGATAGAACCGCCATGGATAATGTTATTAGTGGCGGTTCTAGTTAAAACCGCCATCGATAATATTGCCTATAAATAGGTGGTCGATGCAAGACGGTCTTCTTCCTCCCGAGAGCAAACCAAAACTTCTAAATTTCATTTCGTTTTCTCCAATTCTTGTGCTTGTACTTCCTCTAGTTGTTCCTTGGTGAGTTATTTTTTCTCCTCTCTTGATTTGTGTTAATCTTGTTGCAATTTAATTTTTAAACCAAGTTTAATTAGGGTTTATATGTAGATGAGATGAAAAGTTTAGATTTTGTTTATTTTTATTTAGGTACCATTTTGTAGTTGATGAATTTATTTCCTAGCTAGGTTCATTAGATGATGTTGTGTTCCTTTTATAGATGATGAATTATGATTAAGCATATATTTAATATTAATTGCATTTTAAGTTAATTTGATACATGATGAATTTATTATCTAGCTCCTTTAGATGATAAGTAATTAGATTGGTTTTTTAATTACTATTAATTGGGTTCTATTAGTGTACGGACATGTACATCTTGCATATATATGAATTTATTATCTAGCTCCTTTAGATGATAAGTTATTAGATTAGTTTTTTAATTACTATTAATTTGGTTCCATTAGTGTACGAACATATACATCTTGCATATAATAAATTTATTTAATTAAGATTATTGGGTATTAATATAAATGAAATTTTAGTTAATTTGGTAGGTGGGTGCTCATCATTTTTAGATGATGAATTTATTATCTAGCTTCTTTACAGGAAAAGTATTCAGATTAGTTTTTTAATTACTATTAATTTGGTTCCATTAGTGTGGACATATATTAAATTTATTTAATTAAGATTATTGGATATTGATATACATGAAATTTAAGCTAATTTGGTAGGTGGATGCTCATCATTTTTAGATGATGAATTTATTATCTAGCTCATTTAGATGATAAGTAATTAGATTAGTTTTAATCAATTTTTATATGTTAATTAATTTTAGATGGACCGAGATGGATGTACAATGCGAACTGCTGGTAGAGATTACATCGACGGGTATCTGCTTTTCTAAGAGCCACGAGGAGAACAAATTGCATAAGAAGACGGAGTACATACATTGTCCATGCATTGATTGCAAGAATGAGAAAATGTTTTCAGACAAAGAGCACATCCACTTGCACTTGATTCGAAGAGGTTTTGTACTTGGCTATACACGTTGGACAAGTCACGGTGAAGAGGAAAACATACATGAAGGTGATAACGTATTGGATGATGGAGAAGGCATTATGGCGGTGACATCGCTTATGGATCTGATGAGGATAGGTTGGACATTGATGACGATAATAATCTTGCTCGGATGTTGCGCGATGCGAAGGGAACTACACTAGTCGAGAGAGTTTAATCAATTCAAGGGTTTGTTGGGCGACTCGGACACACCTTTGTTCCCGGTTGCAGGAGGAATACACAAAGTTGCACACCGTGCTTTCACTTCTAAAATTGAAGGCAAGCAATGGTTGGTCCGATAAAAGTTTCACGCGCTATTACATCTCTTAGCGGACATGCTTCCAGATGGAAACGTATTGCCGATAACCACTTATTTAGCTAAGAAGGTTGTATGTCCATTGGGATTGGAAGTAGAAAGAATACATGCATATCCAAACGATTGTATACTCTATCGCAAAGAGTATACAGACATGCATGTATGTCCGGTGTGCAAATCATCGCGATACAAGCGTAAAGACCATGACAGCGAGGGCACCGTGGTGAAGAAAGGAGCTCCCGCTAAAGTGGTGTGGTATTTACCGGTAATACCTCGGTTGAAGCGTTTATTTGGAAACAAAAAGCATGCCCAACTGATGCGATGGCACTCAGAAGAGCATAAAAGGATGGAAAGTGAGACACCTGCGATTACGCGGTGGAGAACCATCGATAGGCTCTTTAGGATGGACTTCGGAATGAACCGAGGAATGTAAGGTTTGGGTTGAGTACGGATGGAATGAATCCTTTCGGTAACATGAGTAGTATTCATAGCACTTGGCTCTGTGACTCTCAGTATCTACAACCTTCCTCCTTGGTTGTGTATGAAACGAAAGTACATTATGATGTCGCCGCTTATCCAAGGGCCGAGACAACTGGCAATGATATTGATGTATACCTACAACCATTGGTGGAAGATCTTGTGATCTTGTGGAGCGAAGGTGTGCAGTATGGGATGAGTACAAGCGAGTACTTCACCCTACGCGCATTGTTGTTTTGCACCATCAATGATTTCCCGCCTTGGTAACCTATCCGTCAGATCGTAAAGGGGCCAAAGCATGCCCCATTGCATGGATGAAACTGCAAGTGTGTGGCTCAATAACTCAAGGAAAACTGTACATGCATCACCGCAGTTCCTTGTGAGAATCACCCCTACCGCAATATGAAGAAACAATTCAACGGGACAAAAGAGGATGGTATAGCTCCAAGGCCTCCTCGTGGGGAAGAGGTATATGATATGGTTAAGGATATTAATGTTGTACTTGGAAAGGAGAGAGTAATAATAAATCGAGGTCTCGTCTTGAGAAGATCACATGGAAGAAGAGATCGATATTTTGGAACTTGCCTATTGGAAGGACTTAGAAGTTCGACCTTTGCATAGACGTCATGCATGTAGAGAAAATGTATGTGATACTTGATTGGTATTTTCTTTGAATATTCCTAGCAAAACTAAGGACTGATCAAGGCACGAAGGGACCTGGAAGATATGAAAATCGAGTGAGCTACATCCTCGAGACAACGGAAAGGCCGACTTTACCTTCCCCGACTTGCTACACTCTATCCAAGAAAGAGAGAATGACCTCTGCAAATGCTTGCATGGTGTGAAAGTTCCATCCGGCTACTCCGCAAGCATCAAGAAACCGGTGTCCATGAAAGATTTGAAGTTAAGCGGCATGAAGTCTCATGATTGTCATGTGATGATGACACAAATGCTTCCTATTGCAATTAGAGGTATTTTGCACGAAAAGGTCCGAGAAGCAATCATGAGGTTGTGTTTCTTCTTCAACACGATTTCACGAAGGTCATCGATCCCATCGGACTTTCTCAACTACGTAATGATGTGGTGAAGACACTATGCCGACTAGAGATGTATTTCCTCCATCATTTTTCGATATAATGGTTCATCTCATTGTTCACCTTGTGAATGAGATAAATGTATGTGGCCCGTATTCTCGCATCGATGTACCCGTTCGAAAGGTACATGGGTATCCTGAAGAAGTATGTACGCAATCGATCTCGGCCGGAGGGTTGCATTGTGGAAGGTTATGCAACTGAGGAGGTTATCGAGTTTTGCGTGGATTACATGGAGGGGTGGAACCGTAGGAGTGCTGTATCTCGCCATGAGGGTAGGCTAGCCGGAAAAGGGACGATTGGAAGGAAATCAACAAATTCTTACGATCATGGATTGTTCAAAAAGCTCATTTCACGCCTTGCAACATCGGTTGAGGTGTCCTCGTACATGGACATGCACAAGGATAAGCTACGAGAGGAAAATCGTGGACGATCAGAGGCTTGGGTAACAAAAGAGCATAACCGTTTGTTCAATCATTGGTTCAAAGAGCATGTGACTGGGAAAGAAACGAGTGTTATGTTGAGGTGGTTGGCAAAGGGCCATCGGTACAATCTTGACATGGCAAGGATCGACATAAATGGATATACCTTTTACACGAGATCTCGGGATAGCAAAAGCACTTACCAAAATAGTGGTGTCGCATAGATGCCTATGACAACACAGAGCGAAGAAGACTAGCTTCTATGGGTTCATAGAAGAGATTTGGGAGCTCGACTATTGTATTTTTAAGATCCCGATGTTTCGTGTCGTTGGGTACAACTCCCAAAGGGTGTCAAGGTGGACAAATGCGGCTTCACTACTTTGGACATCGAACATGTCGGATCTGAGATTTAACCATTCGTACTTGCGAAGCAAGTAGCACAAGTCTTCTATGTAATCGACCCGACGGATAAGAAGCGGCATGTAGTTCTTGAGGGAAAAGAAGGATCGTCGGAGTTGAGAATGTCGTGGATGAGGATGAGTACAACCAGTTTGACGAGTTGCCTCCTTTCGTAGATGGCAACATCGGGCTCGAGGAAGAAACCACTCAAGAAACTACCTATCATCGCGACGATCATGAAGAAGGGCAAATTGTGAAAGAAAATAATTAGCTATATACGAGTAATGGCAATGTGATGTAAACAATATGCATTTGTATGGAGTAATGGAAATATGGTGTTATGCATTTGTGTGGAGTAATGGAAATGTGGGTCATTAATATATTACTATATTAGGATTATATAGGGTAATTACTATATTCCGATTACACAAGTTTTAATGGTTTCTCCTCGGTATGAATTAAAACCAAATATATTGTACATAGTACATAAGGCATTTATGATATTAGAACATATTTAGAAATAATATTCTATTCCTGGTATACATCCTAGAAGATATGAAAATAAACAGTAGAGATTATATAGGGTATATTACTATATTAGAAATATATATGGTCATTATCTGTGGCGGTTGGTGTATAGAACCGCCACAGATACATTTATCAGTGGCGGTTCGTATAAAGAACCGCCACGGATTATATATGTATCAGTGGCGGTTCTTGTGAAGAACCGCCACAGATAATTATGTATCAGTGGCGGTTCTTGTGAAGAACCGCCACAGATAAGGGTATCAGTGGCGGTTCGTATAAAGAACCGCCACGATAATATATATCATGGCGGTTCTTTTGAAGAACCGCCACGATAGAAGTATCGATGGCGGTTCTTGTTAAGAACCGCCACGATAAGGCCCCACATATAAAAGTCGATCTGATCATTCTTCTTCTCACCGTTGCCTAACCCCTAAACTCCCCGCCGCTTCACTCTTCGCCCGAGCCCGACGCCGCCACGGTCTTCGCCCCGACGCCGTCCGGACCCGCGCCCGCGCCAGACGCCGTCCGACGCCCGTGCCGCTCCCGACGCCTCGACACCCGACGCCCGCGCCCGCCTCCTCCACCGACGCGCCGACGCCGCCCCGACGCCGCCCGGCGCCGCGCCCTCGAACGACGCCCCGACCACGACGCGCGCGCATTCCTAGGTATGTTCTACCTTCATTCGGATGGCTCTGTTCTTTAGCTCGATTGTTCATCGATAAAATGTTGCTTTGCTTGTTATTGCATCAAGATATTATGGTAATATAAACCAACTGAAATAGGTTAACTTTTTCACTTTGCTAGTCTACTACTCATTCCATCATCTTTGTCTTTGAGTTTGGTGGTCAAAAGATTGCCCAACCGATAGCCTACTTGGTCCTATTGTTTAGTAGATAGGTAGTACTCGTGATTCTCTTCTTGTGGGTTTTGTGGACGCCTGGCCATCTAAAGTGCTATCTAAGTTCCCCCAGTGCGCAGGTAAAGGCGGACACGTGTTGAGCGAGGAAAGGATCAAGGGTGCGTAGTATGCTTCTTACCCGCTTTATCTGCTAGGTCTAGGATTGGTTTTGTTAACTAGAGATCTTTTCTGAGCGTTTACACCTCTTCCATTTAGTGCTTGAAAGTTGCGAGGCGTTTGACAATCCAAAATTCATTGTCAAATCTTGCCATGCAGCTGTAAGAATGGGTAAAGGCTACACTAGACAAACTGGTTTGGATCTTTTCCCCTTTGCTAGCTGAAAAGTTTCACATTGCTTAACAAAATTCTCTACTCCTATTTCATTCTTATTCAAGAAAACAATTCCTTTAGTCTTTGGTTGGTTATCCGCATTGCGAATGCCCTCCAATGGTACTTCAATGGAAAGCCACAATTAGTTTAGTTTGTAACGCAGAGTTCTCTCAATCCAAATTTTTCCTTGCTTGCGATCAAACCTTGATGCAATTCAAACCCACTGCTGTCAGGGCTATGAACGTCCAACTATGCTAGTTGTTGTGCTACATTGTCGGTGGCATCAGAATTCACTACCTCTTGAATACACAGAGGTTGCATCCCTGATAAAGCCTGCAAATTCATGAGTTGTCTAGCCCATGACAATGCGTTGGCAACCACATTCTCCTTACCCTTCTTGTAGACAATTCGGTACTTCAGGCCCATCAATTGAATGCCCAATTCTTGATTACTTTTATTTCTAGTTCTCGAGTTAAACTTCCGCACTTAACCCATCGGATCGCCAAATTCTAATGGTTCCATACTTTACCTCTTTCAGTTCGCACATCCAAGGCTGATATGGAGGAGCAATCCACCCCGAGCCCGAGCCCTACCAGGTTCCTCAACCTCCACCCAACCACGGTGTTGCCGCCGATCTTGACATACCAGTGGCAAGACCTCGTGGCCGAGGAAGAAATAAGAAGCCCAAGGCGGTATACCATCTCGGAGGTCTCGGTGGGGCCCTAGTGCACCGCCAAAGTTCGTAGCAAAGTGCAGAACAACCTGCGGGTATATCGCAAGAGAGAGTGCCAATCACCTTTTGGATTGGCACAAAGTGCCCGATACCATCAAAGCGGATCTATGGATCGAAATGAAACAAACCTTGAATTCCTCAAGAAGATGAACACGCGTCGTCGGGATGCGTTGATGACCATGGATGCGGCATGGAGGAACTTCAAGGCCAGTGAATACTACTTATGTAAAGAAAAACCGATCGGCCATCGGGACTACCCAAACTTAGAACCATATTGGGATGATTTCGTGTCGATGAAGCAAAGTGAAGCGACAAAGAAGTCCAATGAGGACCACATAAACATCGGAAGAAGGAACATCCATCCACACGGACTTGATGCGGGTGGGTGCGCCGTAAAATCCTCAATGGGAGAGGCAGAAGCGTAATCACTACAATCGGTGGTACAAGTCAATTGGCGGACTACGGACCGAGTCAAGCACTACGTGCTAGCGAGGGCAAGTGTCACGTCCGGTGGGGCTTATCCTTCGAAATAGCGACGACGAAGCAATGTCACAAAGGGTCCGGGAGTCATGACGTCGAGTCTTCCCAAGGAACATTCCAACGGATAGGGAGAGCGACGAACTAACACGTGCCACAGGAAACAAGGAGCATCCCGGACGAACAAGAGGTGTCGGGGTTAAGGTTCCGTGGAAGGCAGATTCCCGAGCACCTTCACACTTACAAGAGTCGAAAGAGAGCTAGAGAAGCGTTTGCGAAATAGAAATGATGAAGGAAAAGATGCTTGAGAATTACAAGGCACAATTGAACAACAAGTACAACGACAAGTACAACAAGCCATGAGCGGTCACAAGCCGAGAACATTATTACGACCAGCCCTCCGAATCGTCGCAGCAGTTGCGCATCCGCCCCAATTGTAGAACAGGACATGGGTCATTATCCTGTGGACGACATACATGACCCCACACCGTGCCAGCTCACTTTGCCCGTCATGAACATATTCATTCAAGCTGGTACAGGCATAGCGTACCCATGCCAAGAAGGAGGTGTATTGCACAACTCTGCGATAAGCGCGGGATATGCAAAGGTTCGGTGGACACGGTTAATCCCGATTCGCCAACCTCGGGCTAGAAATGCCCCGAGCACGAGGTTACAACTCTAGGAAGTGCCGTCCACACATTCATCGATGGCGCAAACGTGACATCACCTTGGACCATCATGAAGTGCTGTTCCTCCCGAGGTGAACACCGCCCCCTCACGAGGTGAACTCGCCACCTCTCCTGCAGTGAACTGCGGCCTCTCCTCTGATGAACTGCCGGCCTCTCCTACAATAAACCTCGCACGATCGTCACCAACACATCAACAGATGAAAGTTAGTGCGACAACTTCGTTGACCGACTTAAAACCCTCCTCTGAAGGCATGGCGTAATAGACAAGCCATATCAGTAGGTCGGCGGCGAGCAGATATGATGTTGTGTGCGAGAAAAGTAAGGGTAAAGCGGTCTCCAAAGGACAAGCTGCAAGAAAGATCAAATACGAATTGGGAAGCCGTTTGTCACCCCTTGAAGCTTCATAGTCTAACAAAGGCAAGGCTAAAGCGATTACATGAATGGTATATGGAGCGATCGAACCACCATGTACTCCGAAGGTGATCACCGCCATTTTCAGAGAGGAACATTTCCACCATGAGGGACCGGTGCTTCATGATAGAATTCAATGAGTTGCACAACATGTACTATCAAGATGCCCTCGGCGTGTCTCTTATGAGATCTTTGGTCACTTTAAGTGTCAATATAAAAATCATTGTCTACATTCATGTAATACCGATAAATGTGATGTCTAAATCATTTGTTATGTAGATACGAGTTGATCGAACTAAAAGAACCAAAGGGCGATGGCGTTCCTCGATCCGGAGCGGTTTGCCACCGGAAATCAAAAGAGTACCAAAGGAGGTCGAGGACTACGTATATAACGCTCTCATCAAACTCCAAGACAAGGAGTTCATACTTTTACCATACAATTTCAAGTAAGTGGCTCACTAGCTAGTTCAATTACTTGTTGATCTCGTTCTTTGCTCGAGTTAGGACTAATGACTACGGCATCATACATGTGTACGTAGTTTCCACCGGATTCTCGTAGTAATTCATCCGGATAAAAGCAAGATGTCGATCTTGGACCCAGCGGGACAAAGATCCAAAAGACTACAAAGATATGACAAGTCTAGTGAATAGGGCCTTCAAAGCATATTGTAAAAGTGCTCAAGACACCGTCCTTTCCATAAATCACTGACAATCCGTACTAAATTTCCGGTACGCACAAAAACAATTTGTCTATATCGCACCTCGTAGTCAATAACTCCTTCAATGTCGTATAAGTTTATTCAATTTTTTGCAGTGCCACAAGCAGCCGCCAGGAACAAATTTATGTGGGTACTTAGTGCCAATACATGCGCGAAATCTTAGGCTCTACAATAGTAAACAATGACGTAGAGGTTTGTCACGCTAACATCACACATTGATTTGCACATCTCATTCTCTATATAAGCTCTTAAGACAAACTTTTTCTATCTATAGCGTTTGAAGTTGCCTATGGGAGGACTGGTTCCAAATGAAATCCAAGGCATTCGAGGACAGCTCGCCTACTTCATTATGAAGGAAGTACTCAACAAGAACGGCGAGTTTCATGACCAGATAATAACGATGAAGTCTTCCATACTCATCTACCACCTCCGAGGCCCCTACCAACAGTGAAGACTCGTGAGGCTTATAGTTCACAAAACTAGTTAATTTTTTTAAATGCGGTGGTGTAAATTGATGTTTCATTGAATGTCAAGTTTAGTATTGGATGGCATGGCTTGCATATGTTCTAATTTTTGTCATTTCATTTAAGAAGTTGTGATTGATCTGCGCTTGTGTTGTTGCCCTTCTCCGTGTGTGTGTGTGTTGATGGGTGGTGTGTGTGCGTGCGTGCGTGCGCTCTAGACGAGGAGCTCTCCTCTATTGCTTTTCTCTGTGCCCTTTCATGATGGCTAGTAGAGCTTTTTATAGGCGTGGGTGATGGATGAATACGGAAAGAGCTCATTTCCAAAACTGCACCATTACAAAGAGTTTATTTGATTGCTTGATTTAGTTGCGAAGTTTCCTTTTGCATCTTTACCTTCCATTCATAAGATATTTGATTACATGGTCCTTATATTTTTAGATGGTGTGTTTTACTCTAATGTATGATAGTAAATGCCATTAAAAATAGCTAAATGGAGATTATAGAAGGAAAAATAGTAAAAAGTAGGATCAAAATTGTAGAATGATATGTATTTAGGAATAAAAATTGAAAAATAGAATGTCACATATTCAAAAATAGAGGAGTATAAACTAGCTAATGCATGTACAATATCCGGAGGATGCCACGGCATTCACATGAAATAAGACGGCAATGGATCGGCTAGATTTGTGATACAACAAAAGTGATCTATTTAGCTTTCCATAGTATGATATATAATGACTTCATTTACATACTCGAGAAATATTGATGCAAAGATGACTGAATGGAGGAGAAGGGAGCAGTCCAGTGGGAGGCATGCCCTACACCATCACCATGATCGAGCACCTCATGCATGAGACACTTTAATTGTACATTGTAATTGTGTATATTGTAATTGTGATATGCAAAATCTGTGATTGTAATTGTGATTGATGTATTATATGTAATTGTGATTGATGTATTATATTGTAGTTGTGTATATGCAAAATCTGTGATTGTTGTACATTATAATTGTGCATATGCAAAATTGCAATTGTGATTGATGTATTATATTGTAGTTGTGTATATGCGAAATCTGTGATTGTTGTACATTGTAATCGTGTGTATGCAAAATCTGTGATTGATGTATTATATGTTTGAGAGGGCATGGCTAGCGGCACTGAGGCTAGCCCAAAATGCGATTTTTATTTTTTCGGTCGGCACTATCTGTGGCGGTTGGTGGATAGAACCGCCACGTATAATATAGATCTGTGGCGGTTGATGTAGAACCGCCACGATAATATAGTTATCTGTGGCGGTTGGTGGGAAGAACCGCCACGTATAATATTTTTATCTGTGGCGGTTGTAGAAAGAACCGTCACGTATAGTGTAGTTATCTGTGGCGGTTGGTGGATAGAACCGTCACGAGATAGTATTGTTATCTGTGGCGGTTGGTGGATAGAACCGCCACGTATAGTATTGTTATCTGTGGCGGTTAGTATGTAGAACCGTCACAGATAACACTTATCTGTGACGGTTAGAAAACCGCCACTGATAATCCTCGATTATCAGTGGCACTATATCTGTGGCGGTTCAATAACCGCCACTGATGGCGGTTATGAACCGCCACTGATGACGTTTTTTGGTGTAGTGCCAAGTCTAGACATATCATAATGCTAGAGCATGAAAACACCATATTGTAAAACTGCTCCATGAAAGTTCATCAAAATAACAATCTTAGTCTTTGCAGCCGGCAGGCTCATAAATTGAGTCTGTCAACTATGCTACTTTTCACAAAAAGGAAAAGGATCATCCAAAACTATTAAAGATGCACTAGCCTTATGATCTTCAGAGTTCCAGTGCACACAATTATCATGATGTGACTATTTGTTTTGATAATAAGTTAATTAAACCATTCCCCGTACCAGTGCACACAATGAGTGTGTTGCTAATTTACCTTTATTTAATTCTCCATACATAGCAATATAACACAGGTTCTAAATCAAGGACAACTGCACTTAGATTTGCTCTAACCACACGGATCACGCCCAAAACAGGCCAAGAAATGACTTGATCACCATTTCTGAAATCATACATATATACACAAGTAAACAATTGCGGAGGGGAAGAGTGCGCCGATGACTGGATGAGGAGGTGACTAACCGGTGTGGAGGAGGAGGAGGCTGGCGTCGGCTGTTGAGGAGGAGAGGGCGGAGGCCAGGGGCATCGGTGCTTGGAATTAGAGGATGGTGTCAGCGCGGAGGAGAGGACGGCGTCGGTGCGAAGGAGAGGACGGTGTCAGTGCGGAGGAGAGGCCGGGGGTGAAGTCGCCGCGGAGGGCGCCGCCGAGGGGTGAAGTCGCCGAGGGGGCTAGGGTTTAGGGGGTGGGGGCTCGCGGGCGGGCGCCGATGGGGGCTTGAGTTTGGGGGGCTCGCGGGCGGACGCCGATAGGGGCTAGGGTTTGGCGTGGGGGCTTGCGGGCGGACATCGATGGGGGCAAGGGCGGCGCAAGGAAGGAGGCGAGGGCGGGCGGGCGGCGCAAGAGGAGGGCGAGGGCGGCACAAGAGCAGGCGAGTACGCAAGAGAGGGCAGCGCAAGGTGAGGCAGAGGGTAGTGCACCGGGACATAGGTCAGTGGACAGGGACAGGGACAAGAAAATGGCAACAAGGGATATCACAGACGGTTGTAACATTGAACCGTTTGTGATGCGTAATATTGAACCGTCTGTGATGAGTATATTACTAATTTACCTTGTATTTTAAGCTAGTTTATTGTAAAGTTGTTTTTTAAGCCTGTTTTTTTTAAATAGTTTTTTAATCCTTTTTTCAAGTAGTTTTTGTAAGCCTATTTTTGTAAGTAATTTTTTTAAAGCCTGTTTTTAAGCAGTTTTTTAAGTCTGTTTTTAAGCCTATTTTTAAGCCTGTTTACAGTTTGTAATACATACATATATCTCATTTACTACCAAATTAATTTTATAATATATACATTTACAGTTTATAATACGTACATATAATACATACATTTACAGTTTATAATTTACATCTACTACCAAATTAATATTTTACTCAAGTTAATTTCTTAATTTTGGTCAAGTTAATTTTTTAACCCAAGTTAATTTTTTTCTCAAGTTAATAACAAAATGTAATAAATACATCTCATTAATTATAATACGGGATCGAGGCACACCTATCGGTTCGACCTGAGCTATGTAATCCACGCAGAATTCGACGACCTCTTCGGTTGCATAACCTTCGACAATGCTACCCTCCGGTCGTGATCGATCCTGTACGTAGGACTTGAGAGTTCCCATGTACCTCTCGAACGGGTACATGCTACGTAGGAACATGGGCCCGCACATCTTTCTCCCCCTCACCAGGTGAACAATGAGATGGACCATGATATTGAAAAACGACAGAGTGAAATGCATCTCAAGATTACATAGAGTCATTACCACCTTGGCCTGCAGAGTACACTACTACAGAAATCGCCATCTCACACGGTTTTGTGAACCGTTAGTAACAATATGTCAGTGATGTAACGGCACAACACAGACGGTTTTCGAACCGTCTATGAAAAGAGACATCACAGACCTGTGATGTGTAGTCATCACAGCAGTTCTAAACAAGAACAGTCTGTGATGTCTTTAGAACAGTCTGTGATGTCATGTGTGTTGACTAATTCACATCATGTGTGTTGACTAATTCACAGTATGCTTCATCCAAGAGGACCAATTTAACAGAAAGTTTTGCTCTGCATAAGTTAAATACAAAATATATTACTTTGTGGTATTATGAAGAACAATAATATAATTGCTTGATTATCTGCAACACAACTATGAGACCAATTGAACAAACAGGCACCAGATGCAGCAACATGAGCCGCAATGGATGCCTGCTTCATAGTATATTTGACAGAATAGATTAAGTACCTCATACATTCTAGTGTCTAAATATACACAGGGGCAAATATTCTTTTGTTAACCAAAACTTGAACTGAATATTTAGCATGATGTGCCACTAGCACACCAACTTACTATGCACAGGTATGAACTATCAGCCACCTTGTCAATTCTACTTATCATTCTATGAACAACAAATATCCGAATCTAACCATGACTTCAGTGAAAACAGGCCATTCAAGTTCTATCATCCATAAATAAAACATGAATCATCACTCACCAAAACATTGAAATGATGTGGTAAAAGGAGGGAACAAGAGGACATGAAAAAAATAATCTAGCATATAAATCACTAAATCTAATACAAACTCATCACCTTCTCTTTCATCAAACCACCAGTCCTGAAAAGTCCAGCACTCTCCACTGCCATGAGAGCATTCTCCTATAGTTATGGATTGCTCAAAGTCATATTTCAGAACAAATAATGTAACATATAGATATAAACTTTTCAATGATAAAACTGCAAAGAAACGTAAGGATGTGGTATGAAATTCATACCTCACTCTTATCATCAAGTATAGTTTCCATCAGATAGAAATCACAATATTTGGATATTTTCAGTAGTAGTTCCACCACTGATGGTCTAACGGTGGCATGTTTCTGCATCAAGGAGACAAGCGCAGATAGCAGATGCCAGATAGTTTAGCTGCAATTATGGGAGGGGCACATAAATACCAGAAGAGCATTGTTAATCGAACCTGAAGCTCCTCGGGAGTTTTCTCTTAAAAAAAACACCAATAAGTTGGCAAGTAACCTGCATAAACAATATTTGTGAACTTTTACAAATTATTAAATGACAACATACAGATTTTTTTCGTTTCAAGTATGGCCAGTATTCAAGAAGATTCAATTAAGTGTATCAAGTTAGGTCACTATACCATTTTCCTCATTTCGTTCTTTGGTTTCTTTATGGAAAATTCTTTAAACCATTTCACTACTGACATGGATCAACTACAAAGCCAAAAAGTTCAGCACTGTTGTCTCCATTAGGTACAAAAACAAGAAAAAATGCTGTGTTTATTATATCTAAATGTAGACTTAAAATTTCAGTTCAGGTCCTCTCAAGAATTTTAATAACGTTTACAAGTTTCATCTTATTTTAACAATGTATAAATTTGAGAAAGATATTACAATATCAAAGCCCTCAAATTTTCTGGTCTGTTTTAACACTAACTTTTTGCAAGCACATAATCTTTTATGAGCACAATCCTAAGCTTAATTTCTGTGTGCATATGTCAACCCCATGCTAAACAGCCTTAACAATAGTGTCGTAGATCCTACAGGCTCAAACCCACCATTTATTTCTTTTTGCACATCATAATCATTGCAGCATGGAAGTTTCGTTGTTGTCAAGTTTCCATTATACAGACCACCGGAGGTAGAGGGAGAGGGAAACACCAAACCTTCCATTACACGAAGTAGACCTACCTTGCCAGCGTCACCGACAAGCTCGACCACATAGGGAGCGGCCGAATCCGGCACAGCGGGGCTGGCCGGGGGTCACCTGGGAGCACGCCGGCAGTGAGAAGCGTAGGAACTTCCACGCAAATACAACGGCAATGGCAAAGCCGGCGACGGCGCCAAGGGATCTGGAACTCTAGGAGACAAGACGGAGCCGCACTGTCCGTTATGGTTAGGGTTTGTTAGTGAAATTGGGACTTGCCGTGGGGATCGGTTACCTTATGGTGGAAGAGCAAGGCAACTAGGTCGGAGAGCCGGCAGTTGAGGGCGCGGGCGGCATGACGCACCAGCAAGAAGGCGTCCTATTCGACGGCGAGACCCGGCATTGCGAGGAGGGCGAGATGGCTGGAGTATGATTTGACGTCGATTACGTGGTTTAGGTTCGGAGAGGTGGTCAGGATCCAAGCGGGGTTGGATCTGGGGTTTGGTTTGTCAAAATGGTAGGGGCAGAGGCAAAGGCTTACTGGTGGGGCGGCGAGGAGTTGAATCGGGACATCTATACCCTTTTATAATACACCTAAGTATTCTTTTCTACTTCCACCTCAAATAATGTACCCCACTAGAGATGACCTAACTTTCATGCACCCAGCGAAACGTCTCCAGAAACTTGCCTCCATCAAAATTAACCTCTCAGATCTTTCCTCAGCTTTACTCACCCACATCCGATGATCATTGTTTAATGTGTCTAACTCATCCCTGTGGCCCACAACAGATCTCCCCCCCCCACCTTCAGCATCATCTCAAGGAAAAGGAAACAAATATCCTGGAATTAAGGAAAAGGAAACAGACGTTGTAGAAAAGAAAAAGACCATATATTACGTGCTAGGAAAAAGAAACCGGAAGATAGAGCACTATACTAGTATTTGTGGGCAACAGGAGAACGAATTAGAGGGGGAGAGAGCCGAGTGAAGGGAGGCAACGGGGGTAGTCACCGACCAGGGGGAGATGCCGCTTGTGGGACTAGGCTAGGGTTTCGGGGCACTGGTACTGATCTGCGTGAGGGGAACAATTGGTTTTATTGACCTCCATCATCATAGATGGTTTTCGGTTAAAACCGTCTGTGATGAGGGGTACATCACAGACGGTTTTAGTCAAAAATTGTCTGTGATGAGGGGGAGAATATCACTTACGGTTTTTTGGCTAAAATCTTCTGTGATGTGCTCATCATTACATATGGTTTTAGCAAAAAAAAACAGTCTGTGATGTGCCCGAGACTCATCACTAGCTATTTTTGCAAAAAAACTGTCTGTAATGACACCTCATCATAGACGGTTTTTGAAAACCGTCAATGATGAGAAGTCTAATATAAATCCTTTTGTAGTAGTGATATCTAGTCCTTCGGGATCAATGACTTTCTGTGCAATTTTGTTAAAGAAATAACATAGCTTTGTGATTGTCTTTCAGTACTTTACTCGGTAAAATACTTCTAATTGCGACAGGGAGCATCGGTAAAATACCTTTTTATCAAGATAGATCTTAAATATAATGCAAATTAGAACAAATTACTAACTTTAGATGACTTAGATTAGACGGATCTACAATTACACTTCTAAATCTAGAGTCTCTTCTCACTAGATTGGTTCTCAATTACAGCCACCTTAAAAATAACTCGAGAAACCTTAAAAATATAGAGGAATCTTTTTGTAGCAGTGATAGGTAAGTATTACTGGGGACCACAGGAGCACTTAGCCGTGGAACGTGCACAGGCACCACCGTCATATCGTCCATGACTCCGTGTACAGGAGAAGATCTGTTAGCTTGTGTGGTTTGACTTCCCTCGTACGTTTGTTTGAAACAGCTAGCTAGCCCTCTTTCCTACGCGTATTGGTTGGTGTACAGTGCTTGTATTTGTGAGCATCTTGATTTAGCTGAGTGTGCACTATTGCATTCGTCAGTTCGTCTGTCGGGCAAGCAGTGCAAAACTGCGAAGAAGAATATTTCCGTACGCATATGATGTAACTATAGTCGTGGATGTGATAAGATACCAACATTAGGCTCCATTGTTCTCTGTTGACAATGTTGAAATGCCGAGAAAAGTACAGTAACTCTTGTCGATCATATTTCAATATTCCTTATCTCCTTGATTATTAGTGAAATATTCCTTATCTCCTTGATTATTAGCGGATCCAATGCTTTTGTAAGTATTCTTCAACTAGCATGACGCGATTTGTGGATCGCGCCAAACACTACTACAAAATAGTACAACACTATCGTTTCATTTAAGTCAGTTCTTAACTTTTTAGGGAAAAATTGATTGTGATAGATGATTCGATGAGGGTGTTAATAATAATCACAATCGGTTCGCACATCAGAATCGGTTCTACACATCAAAATTACTTCTTAGGTAGGAATTGATTGTGATGTGCACATGCACATCACAATTGGTTCTAACATGAGAACCGATTGTGATGTGCATCGTACATCACAATCGGTTCTTATCTCAGAACCGATTGTGATGTGTCTCGCTAATTTATTTATATTCTTGGACTGAACTCTCCTCTGTTGTTGTTCTAGAGGCAAAAAAACCACTGCCGCTCTAAAAAACACCACACATTCTGGTTGGAAGCAATACTTGGGTGAGAAATTATGAAATCCTCGAGGATGTGTGTTAAGAGGGTAAAGTTGAAGCCCTAGCTTGAGGAGGTTTCACCTCAATTTTTCCTCATTTGTGGTTTTCTTCAAAAGGTGAGCATTCCTTCAAATCCCTTCAATTTTGCACTAGGTAATTCGATATGTCGCAAAAAGAGTTTAGGTTACACGGGAATTATGTGTATCCTATCACATTTTGTAACGACCCCTATTTTCGCAAACTTGCAAAAATGGAAATCTAATGTGCATTCCGTACTAGTCCCATGATCAGTAGCTAGTACGCACATACACCAATTGGAATCACAACCATACAACAAATATTATTAGGCGGAAGCTATTACATAAAGAAAACTCTTACAACTCAGAGATATAGCAGCTAAAGAAGCAAGGTCTTGTAGTGTGCCCATCCAACACCCGCAGGCAACTGACAAGGCATAATCCCTAGAAAGACCACGACGAAGAAAAACCCGCAAACTGCGACGGAAGAAACCTTCGAAGATTCGCTAACTTATCCACCTAAAACCACATATAAGCAAGGGTGAGTACTTTCGTACTCCGCAAGACTTGAGCAAAGCCTATAATATATGCAGGCCATTTCAAAGGAGGCTACTACAGTTAATTTGCATAAAGCAGAATTGACATTGTAAAACAAGTTATTTGCAAACGGAATTTATAAAAGCATAATTGACTGATATAAAATAAGTAAAGCAGAAGTAATATTCACAACCCATCGTGAATATCGAATAGTCCAGAAATGGAATCCATCAATGTCGATCCTTTGACATGAAAACAAAAGCTGCTAAACAAGTTCCAATCCACAACCCATTTTAGAAGATTAAACATTTAACTAGTGCAAGTTCACCAAGTTTCCCATAACCGAGGGGACGGCTAATCGATTAGATTTTCACTCTGCAGAGGTTTACAACTTTACCCACAAGTCATGACCTTTTCTTTTTGCCGCATGTTTCACGCACCTTAGGCGTGTGGCCAGAATGTTCATGACGAAAACCTTTACATTATCTAATTTAACTTTGCACCGGCACCGGGACGATAAAACCCACGCTATCTTTGGAAGAACTCGAGCATAGGAATGTTGGAACTTCCATAGACGTGGCGCACACCGTTATATTGGTAAGTGTTGTTCCCAACACCTCGGTGTGGGCACCCCGTAGAGCAAACCTCGAAAGGAGAGCCCGTACTACTTCAGCCTACCAATGTGCAAAGTTAAATTAGATAACTGAATTGGTTTAAGGAAGCCCCATAACAACACTTGTGATTGTACGGATTGTCTTGGATCATACAACACTGAGTTCGGTCCTTAATCCGACACGGGCGATACTCCACCCTACACTACGTGCAAATCCCTCTGCACCTCCGGCTATTGCCAATAATCGCCCGCATCAAAACCATAGTTTTATTTTGGGTTTTTAATCAAAATACCCATAACCAACAGCTACAATTATAACATTTTCCATTTCTCAAGGAACACATTTTGATCTGATCATCATCATCATTTGTTCTAAAAGCATGGCTAAGCATGGATAAAAGTAATCGCATATACCCATGATGAGTAATCGCATATACCCATGATGACATTAAGTAATTGTCTAAGCTTATTCTATGGTTATCAAGGCTCACATTTTCATACTTATCAAGGAAGTTTCATGAGACAACAGGTATAACTACCAGTACCACAAAATAGTAATTTACAGAAAATAAACGTATGCATGAAACATTTTAATAAACAATGCAAATTAAATTCTGGGATCAAGATGGTCAAAGGAGGGTGCTTGCCTTGCTTATATATCGTTTACGACGAAGACGTGATCACGACTGACGGAGGAAGGGACGTCGGATTCTACACGTCGATTGATCGGAAAATATAGCAAATAATAAACTTCAATAAGGGCAAAAAGAAAACAGACAGAAACTCAAATAAAGATTCATTACAGAAAACAGGAACACTTTAGAGTTTGAATTATTTAAGATCTCATGATTTAGATACTTACAGATGCACATACTTAATGGTTTTGAGATAACAAGGCAGGGTTTTCTTTAGCAGATTATCAAATCTTGAATAACGAATTCAAGAGGCTAAAATTATGAATTTCAGTATTTATAACTTCGAATTATAGATGCTAAAATTATTTGGATTAAAAGAAGTAAAACACAAATTAAAGCGGTTATGCTAATAGCACTTAACCTTAAGTGATTTGCATGAGAAAGGTTTTGAATGAGTTAGATCTATTAGGTTAGGTTACTAGATTTATTTATGATTTTTAAGAAGGTTCTGGTGATACAAATATATTAGCTACAAATTTCTTTATTACAAGACTCACTTATTCCTATTATGGCATAGTTCACTAATCATAAAACTTAGGGTTATTTGGCTACTAGAGTTTATATGCAAAACATGACGAAACAAAATTATTTCTTTGGAATTGGATAGCATACACTTTGAAGAACTTATCTAGGCTGATTTCATACATTTTAGTGTTTAGACGAGACATCAAATTCATAGCTGAAAACGCTTATGTGATATTAAAAGTTACGACAACCATAATTTTTAGGGTTATTTGACTAGCAAAATTTAATTGAAACGAAAGTGGTAAATAAAATATTTTTATAGAATATGGTAGACCATATCCTAAATATCATTTCTAATCTAATTTTCTTAATATTTGCATTTAGACGAGAGGTTCTACGAGTCGATGAAAAAGCTTGAGTGCTTCAATTAACTACACAATAAGGATTAAATTTTTGATATAAGATTGCGACTACACCGCCTAGGATAATCTACTCATTTTTCAGGTGTTGACAAGGTATGACATTAGAAGTGATTTAAAGTTGAGTTTGCGATAATTGGCTTTTATCCGAAATGTTTTCCATATAAACGATCATTAGGGTTCAACATGATCCTATTTCGACCTAGCACAAACATAAGACATTTTTTCCTAATTAGCAAGGGTACTATTTTTTAGGGCTATAGGATTTGGTTTCGTCAATTTTAGAGTTTATTTGTGAAAGTTATAACTATTCTAATTGTGCAAGTATTAACACTTTGACTAATAAACATTTATTGTTCTATATAGTAAACTTTAAATATTATTTTATATATGGAAACCTTGCAATGTTAGGAGTATAGCAAAACTGATTTGGTGATTATTTGAATTCATTTGATCTCTCTATTGACTATTTGATTCTATATGCATGTACATATACATTTTACATTTAGATTATTTCATATTGTTAAAGATAGTTCAAATCAAGTTCCTTTCTTAATTATTTTGGAAAATTCAGGTATCCTACTGTCATAATAGTATTCAGAAACTAAATTTTACTTATCCCTTATTTTCTTTATTCAAATTATGCTTATTTGAATTTCTAATGCATTGAATACAATCTTTAATAGAAAGTATTTCAAACAATAATGAAATTTAAATATTTTTACATATTTGAACTTCTGGAAACATGAGTATTTCACTAAAATTGGTTACATTCAATCCTAAGTCTATTTACAACATTTTAATATGAAGTATGTTTTTAGCCCTTTCTTTCAAATTTAAATTTTAAATTTACCCAGTGAACATTTTCAAAATGTTATTGCATATTCTAAAAGAACTAGATTTTAGATGAATTTAGAATTTTGTTTCACTTCATTTGAAGTTACAATGCAAAAGTTATAAGTGTTTGAATCAATTCGGGTATACAAATTCCTGGAAAATAGAAAATACGCTTTCTTAACGGAGAAGCGCCTTTTTACCGTTGCACTGAATTTGCTTCGGCCGGCTGACAAGGAGGTCCCACGGGGCAGCGACACAGAACAGAGGAGATGGCTAGGGCTCGACGGCGACGATGGTCCAGCGAGTCTCTGACCGAATGGGTGGCATGTCAAGCACTAGTGGACCACCGAGCTTTTGTGGATGGGGTTGTTCACCTCCGGGGGCGGCCGGAGTGAGCTGCCACCGGCGGCCTACGGCGGAGGGAGAAGCGGTTCACCGGGGAAGAAAAGGGATGAGTTTCCGGTTGAATCGGTAACGGCTTGAGCATTAGAGAGGTCAGGGGATTCCATTTTACCGGTTGGCCGGGCCGGAGCTTGGCCGAGTGGCTCTGCCACCGTGCGCCGGAGCTGGAGAAGAAGGGCGAAGGATGCGGCGGCGCAGAGGGCAAGAAGAGCTGAAATTAGCGAGAGGGATGAGTTCAGTGAGGCTCTAGTAAGTTTTAGAAACAACTAATTTGGAAGGAGACTCACTAATTTAGCCCAATCGTGATTTTCCCCCTTTTTCAGGTTTTCAGTGGAACGGCGAAGAACAAAGGTTTCAGGCTTCTGCGCTTTGTTCTGGGAGTAGCTGAGGAAAAGGGAAACCTCAATGCGATGCCCAAGTGGTATTTATAGCCAGCGATGATCTCTTTCACAGGGTTTGAACGGGAAAGGAGTTGCGGCTCGGTTTGTCCCTGGCGGTGAGTTGGCGCAAAGGCTCATGCCGGCATCGAGATGACATGAGGCTGACTAGGTATGGCACGGGAGAACCGAGGACTAGTGTGGCTTTGGTCGGCAGCAGCGGCGTGAATTGCGCTGAGACGCAGAGACGGCGAAGTCTCTCGGGCGTGCGAGAGGGGAGGAAGAGGGAGGCAGTGAGGCCAGGGGCTGACGAGTGGGCCCCGGGACCACCGGCAGTGAGAGCGAGCCTTTTTCCGTTACTTAGCCAGCGAGCCGTTACGGTAAAGGGTGGCCCACACGTCGGTGAGAAGAGGCAAGTCAAAGTGATAAGCTTCAGCTGGACAGCTCCATGTGAGCATTAAAATGGCCATCAGATCAAGTGGAAAAACTGCAAAACTTTTTTACCCACATCTCCTGGTAGTTTTTAATCTTCAGTAACAATTTGAGGTTAAAATACCGCATGGTTGAATTATAAAAATTCTGACACTGTACCTCTGCCAAAATTTCCATTTCGGATTTTTATTTCTTTAAAGGTTCAAACCTTATTATTTATTTTTTTAACTTTTATGAGGGGTTATATCTAGGTTAAGGATGTCTCTGAAAAAATTTCAAGTCAAAATATTTGGTGGTTAGTTTATAAAAATTCTGACATGACAATTTCCAGATTTTTAAAGGTTCTGTTTTGGAATTTTTAGAAGGCTTTTCCGACATGATAATTTCCTGATATTTTTACCAGAGATAAAGTCTACCATACGGGTCTTATGGTAATTTTTACAGCTCCAGATAAACCTCAAATATTTTTCATTAATTCTGGCTTGTACTGTTTCTAGTCAAAAGAGGTGTCATTCATTTTATTTACCCATTTTTCTGTGCATAAAATTTTACTTGTTGATTTTACTGACTTACCAGTATGGTTAGGGTTCCATGGTAAATTTTTCCAAAATTTTACTTCTACCTTTTTATCTTTTTACTATTATCCATTCTTTAATTCTATTTCTTTGATTTTTCATTCAACATAAAAATCCAAGGAAATCCAAATAAATTCCATTCATGTCAAGAAAATCAGAAACAAATATATTCAAATTCAAAATATAAATTTTTATATTATTCTATTTTTCGGGATGTTACACATTTCACACCATTTATTTGACAAACACACATCTATTAATCTTTGCAGTATTCTCGTGTTAATCTGGAATTATTGTTGCTGTAATATGATCAATGTTAGAGTTTGGGTTGCGTAGCCTACTTCTCCCGTTCGAGTGTAACATCCCGTAAAATTTAAAAATATGAAAAATAAAAAGTTTGAAATTTAAAAATATAATTGAATAAAAATTTCAATTGAAATCAAGATTTTGATTTTTTAAACCATGTCATTTCTTCTTTTCTTACAATCTAATCTTAAGAAAAGAAAGATTTCCTTTATTAAAACTATTTCTTCAAAACAAAAAAAATATAAAAATAAGTTTGATATGTAACCTTGAATTTGAAATTTAATTTTCTGAATTTTCTGAAATTATTAGGAACTCTTTTGGCTTTTCTCTAATAAAAGAAAGTGAATTAAAGGATATAGTAAAATGGTAAAAGTAAAAAGTAAAAATGCCAAGTCAACAAAAATTTAACAAAGTCATAAAAAAAATCTTAGGGCTCTCCACATCTTGGTTAAGTCGGTGGAAGAGCTGGATTAATTAAAATAATATTTAATCAAAGTAAATCATGTGAAAAGAAATCAGGGTAAATTGGTAAAAGAATTTTGTAGAAATCTCAGGAAGTTATCCTGAACTAATATTTTTACCTTGCTGACATAAGAACAGTTTCAACCCCCAGTAAAAATATCAAGAGTTTATCCCATCATTTATTAATTTTAAAATTTCATAAACTGAGAGATTGAAAAACAGAAAATGGTAATGTCAGAATTATTAAAATTAAAATTTAAAATATAAAAATATGAAATTTTATATCATGTTAATAATTCCATTATAGATCCTTATGAAAAGTTTCATAAAATAATAAACTTATTTTGATCTTAAATTAAATAAAATTCAGAATTGACAGAAAGTGACAACTAGGCATTGTCAGATTTTTATAAATATTTTTATCAATAATTTGTATCTAAACTTTTTACTAGACTCTCATATTTACCGTGCCGACCTGCATAAAAATACTTTCAAAATCCTGAGTCGGTTTCCATGCCTAGTCGGTGGATCTATTCCTGTGCTATCCAGAAACTTCAATAGAATTCCTCTTTTCTTTCACTGCCATGTGGGCCTAGCGAACCCAGCTGTGTGTTGCTGACTTCCTCTCTGCCCCTGCCAGAGCCTTCTTCTTTCTTCTCCTCTCTTCTTCACCTCTGCCTGCCATTCCTTTTCTCTGTCGCGGCAAAGCAATTCGCCTACCATTCTTGCCGTGGCAAAGACTTGCCGCCGACCTAGCCATCCTTGACTCTCAAGCCTGATGATTCTTCTCCTTCCATCCGAGCCAACCAAAGTCCACACCATCGCCTCTGTTCTTGATCCTCTTCTCGTCGCAATTCATCGCCCAAATCATCAGCCTGCCGCCTCTTGCCGATTCCCTGTCGCGGCAAGATTTCACCGCGATTTACCCTACCGCGGCATCAAAGTCTCGCGTGTGTTTTGCCACCAATTTTGCCAGAAACCCGAAAAAGGGGGGAACTGCCAATTGAGTTAATTTGGTGTTGATCTTTCGAATTGACTTGATCTAGAGCCTTGCACTTCATCATGAGCTGCTCATTAATCTTCATTTTCAAATTTCCTAGCCCGAAGCACTGACGCCACCGCCCTCTTCTTCCCCAGCTCCGGTCGCAAGGTGATGGCACTCTTCGGTGAATTCCCGACTCATCCGACCACAAAAATGAAAACCTCTGGTCCCGCTGATGCTTAATTCGTTGCCCATCCGAACCAAGGTGGACTCGTCTTCTTCCCCGGCGAGCCGCCCTCTCCTCCGCCGCAGCAAGCTCTCCGTGGCGCGCCGTCTCTGTCCATCTCCGACCGAGGCAGCTCCACCCCTGTGCGCACGTGGTCTCCCTGGTTCTTACCGTGCTGCCCATTCGCCGTCTCTGGCCTTCCTTCGCCGCCGGCGAGCTTCGGTGGTGTCTTCTCTGTCTCGGGTCGCCGACAGGTGGGCCTTCCTTGTCAGTCACAGCCGCGTGGTCGAGCCTTGCGCCACTGCCCCGTGGTCCCGCGCAGTCAGCCGCACGCTCGTAACAGCTCTCTGCCATCCAGGGGCCAGCCGTCAGTGCTTCAGCCTAGCCGAGTCCCGAAAAGGAAAGCGCATTTCCATGGCGAACGCGCACTTTCTATTTTTGGTAATTTCTCTGATTTACAGTATTTACAAAGCCCTACATCATTCAAATACTTATAACTTTTGAACCAGTAGTCCAAATGAGATGAAATAAATTTATATATTCGTGATAAATCCTTTAGATTTATAATATGCAAAAATATTTTGGAATTGAACTATATTTAAATTTTAAATTCAATTTAAAAAAAAGGATCAAAATATGTCATTTATAGAATTTTCACAAATGAGCTCCAATTTGAATGAAACCAATTTTGATAGAAACCTTAAGTCCTCAGGAATCTAAATATGCAAAATTATTTAGGTTTTGATTTGATTTACATCATTTTCTAAAGTAAATTGTTTCCAATGTGTTAAACATTCAAATATGAATATCTTTTGCAAAAATGATTCAATTCATGTCAAATCAGTTTCAATGTGTTAAAAAGTTACTAATATACTTAGATATGCAAAAATATTTAGAATTGAATCTAGTTTGAATTAAATTTGAAGATAGCTTACTTTCCAATGTATAGAAATCAAAATAAATGTAACTTAAGGCATACAAGTTCAAATAATGGTAAAATGATTCCTATGTATTTAATAAAATCATAATACCCCTGTTATATAAGAATAATCCATGTTGGTGCAGATTTGGATTAAGTATACATTAAACCTTAATGTTTGCTTATATGAAAAACATCTCGGATAAAAGCAAAATACTATGAAAACAACTCAAAAACAATCCTAATGATGTCCCATGCTAATGCCAGAAAGATGAGTGAATAATCACGTAAGGATCAATCGCAAACTAAGAACTAAAACTGAACTTTTATCGTGTAAACTATAAAACTAATTAAGCATTTTCAGTAGCCTGTCAAACATCTCGTCTTAATGCAAATTTTATCAAGATCAGTTTAGAAATAATATTTAGGGTATGTACTACCATAATCTAGAAAATGTTTTATTTTCAACTTGCTTTGCATCTGAATCCGGCTAACCTAATACCCTTAAGTAATATGGTTGTCATAACCCTTAATATCGTATAAGCTTTTTCAACAATGAATATGACGTTTCGTCTAAACACTAAAATGTGTGAAATTAGCTTAGAAATGTTCTTCAAAAGTATATACTATAATATTCTGAAGAAATAATCTTATTTCATCATGTTTTTCATATAAATCCTAATAGCCAAATGACCTTAAGTATTATGTTTTATGAACTCAATTATATGAGTAAGCAAACTTTGTAATAATGAACAAATATGTAATTCAGATATTTGTATCACCAGAACCTTTTTAAAAACCATAAATAAATCCAGTAACATAGCTCAAAAGATCTAACATATTCCAAGTCACTTCTTATGCAAAATCAATTAAAAAGGATTAAGTGTTATTCATTTATAGCTTTCAGCTCAATTGTTTAATATGTTAATTCTATTAATTCAAATAATTTTAGCATCTATAATTCGAAGATATAAATACAAAAATTCATAATTTTAGCCTCTTGAATTCGTAATTCAAGAATAGATAATATATAAAAGAAACCATGTTTGTTCATCATAAAAAGTCATTAACAATATGAATGTATAATTAACTAAATCATGAGGACTTGAAATCATAATCCTAACCCTAAAATATTCCTATTTTCTTTAATGAATCTTTATTTGATTTTCTGTCTATTTTCTTTTTGCCCTTATTGAAGTTGGATATTTGCTATGTTTCCGATTGAACGACGTGTAGAATCTGACGTCGCTACATCCGTCATCGCCTCCGTTAGCCGTGGCATCGTCTTCATCGTAAGCAATAAATAAGCAAGGCAAGCACCCCCTTTGATCATATTGATCCTAGTTTTATAAATGTTTTCATTAAATGTTTTTACTGCATACGCTACTTTTAATAAAGTCTGCTATATTTTGGGTATTGGTAGTTGTACCTGTAGTTTCATAGAACTTCCTTGATAAGTATGAAATTGTGATCCTTGATAACCCTAGAATAACTTAGACAATAATTGATGTCAAATTGGGTTAATCACACTTAGTGTCAAGCTTAGCCATGCTTAAAGCAACCTAAAACTGTGACATGATTAAAAATGTTGGATATGACATTTTTTGGGTATGACCATTTTTATGGTTGGTGTTTTGGTTGGAAAATAAAAATAAAACTATGGTTTAGATGCGGGCAATTATTGGCAATAACCGGGAGTGCATGTCTTTGCACGTAGTGTAGGGTGGAGATTATTGCCCGTGTCGGATTAAGGACCGAACTATGGGTTGTTTTCAGGCCAAGAATTACCGTACAACCACAAGTGCTGGTATGGGACAGTCTTAAACCAATTAAGTTATCTAGTTTAACTTTGCACATTGGAAGGTTGGAGCAGTACGAGCTGTTTCTTAATGAATTGCTCGAAGGGACGTCCACACCGAGGTGATCATGGATCAAGCGTTATCGATACACGGTGTCGCCGTACTGGGAAGTTCCATCATTTCTATGCTCGAGTTCTTACGCCATAGTATGGGTTTAACGTCCGAGTGGTGCAAAGTTAACCTAGGTAATGTAAAGGTTTCCGTCATGAACATTCTGGCCACTACGCCAAAGGTGCGTGAACTATGCGGCAAAAGGAAAAGGTCATGGCTTGTGGGTAAAGATGTACACCTCTGCAGAGTGTAAAACTAATCGATTAGCCGTACCAGCGGTTATGGGAACTTGGTAAAGTCATCAAATAGTTAGCTGTTTTTATTTTAATAAAATTGGGTTCTACCGTGTGTCGGTAATTCCTACTGTGTGTCAGTGGGAATGGTTTGTGGATATGGTCAGGTTACCCAGGTTCGTGATTTCGCTTTTTCGTACTTTACATATTGTTATTTCAGTATTAAATTGCCTTTACTTAAATTCCGTTTTGCAACCTACTATTTTGTATTCATATTTCAAATTGGCTTTATGCAAACTAACCATACTAGCCATTCCTTTGAAATGGCTTGCATATATCATAGGTTTTTCAAAAGTCTTGCGGAGTACGAAAGTACTCACCCTTGCTTAATTGTTGTTTTTAGGTGAAAAATCAGATTAGTCCGATGCAACATATTTATCGCAGGACTCGGGATATTGACGATGAAGCTTTTCTAGGGATTATGCCTTGTCAGTTGCCTGAGGGTTGGATGGGCACACTACAAGAATTTTAATCCTTTCCGCTGCACTTCACTCTGTATTGTAAGATCTTATTGTATAGATTTTTATTATCATTTGTAATAAAGAGTATGGATATGATATCAATTGTTGTAAATGTGAGTGCTAGCCACTGATCATGGGACTAGTACTGTTTGCACATGAGATTTCCATTTTTACATTTATGTGAAAATGGAGGTCATTACATCGAGGGTGCTTGTTTATAAATATGCTGAAATGGCATATTTATAAGCAAGCACTCTCGAATTGTCCACGTTTTTTTGACAGTTCAAGGATATGAGGTTCACGCAAGTTCCTAAGCTGTTGTACAACTCCAGAGAAAGTTTCAGCAGCATCTCTCTGGTGTTCTCCGGACACACACCCCTCTTGACTTGTTATCGAGATGTGTATTTGGAGAATAGTGGGAGATGCTGCCAAAATTTTCTCTAGAGTTGTACAACAGCTTAGGAACTTGCCTGAACCACATATCCTCGAATTGGATTAGGACCTAACCTAATTAGAGGTTAGGAGTCATCGTTGGTACGTACTTAGTTGATCAACAGATAGATGTTTCTTCAAGATTATTCAATTCCTCAAATTTGTTAATACTTCCACCCTTATTTTCTTTCATTGAAGTCGAAAGGATTGCAAGCTTACTGCTTTAGGTAATTCAATATCATTGTTGATATGTTTTAAATGTATGTCTCATAAGTAGGGAATTGAAAGCTCTTAACTAGTGAAGAAGGTATTGGGAATAAAATTATATTTGTTTGAACCCGTTCTCTATTTTGCAAAGATAATTAAATAATGTCTCAATATTTGAAATAGCTAGCAGCCGCTCCAGTTCTTTCTTAATTTATTGTGCGTAGTTTAATTGCAAATGGATCGTGAAGAATGGATGTATCAGAAAAGCCGTGTGAGTGTTGAATTTTTTAGGGATGTGAAGAAGTTCAAAAAAATTGCATAAGAAGATATGGTGAAGAGGGGTGTAAACTTCATATATTATCCTTATTTTGATTGCACCAATCTCAGGAGATTTAACAACTCAGCTCAATTTGAAAACCACTTGATTCAACGTGGCTTTGTGAGGAATTAGTCGTGTTGGATCCATCATGGGGAGATAAGTAGTATCCAATTAGGAACTGATTGTGATGAAATCGGTCACCAATTAAATTGCCATTCACTCGGTTAAGGCCTTCTTCCTCTCCACACCGCCACGCTCTAGCCCCTGCCCTGATCTTGCCCCCAGCTCCCGCGCCCCCTGCCCTGAGCTCGCCCCCAACCCCCCATGCCCCCTGCCCCGAGCTCACCCCCATCCGCACCCCCTGCCCACCACGCCCCCTGCCCTCGTCGCCACCATCCTGCGCCCATGCCCACCGTCGCCACCTCCCCATCGTCACCACGCCCGCACCCCTTGCCCACCCTGCCCACCATGGCCCCTGCCCCCGTTGCCCACCACGCTTGCGCCCCCTACCCACGACAATCGGCAACAGCCCTCCTCTGAGCCCGAAGGTAACGGCGTATGGTTGTAAATTCTCTTGTTCTACAGTGCTATCTTATTTGCGGATTTTGCTCATTGTGCATGAATTGTGAAATTTGCTCATTGTACATGAATTGTTCCGACATGGACTATGACCAGTGCAAGGTGTAAAGCACCACTATGACCGGTGTAAGTAGTAAATGCAGACCATCATTGTTGCTTCTGCACGTTAGAGGAGCCTCTTTCATACTGGATGTATATGTTGAGACAGTGTCTGCTCTACATCCCGAATACATTTTTTACACTCTACTTGCTAGCCAAAGGGGATCTACCAAGAAAAAAAACTTAAAAAGGTATTATATAGTCTTTATTTCGTATGACAGCAATATTTCTATTGGTTTTAGAGAATTGGTACAATAATAGGATAGGAATTCAACACATGGTAAAATAGAGGTATTTCATTATTGGACTATTGTCTGTTAAGCTTATCAAATGTGTAGAAACTGTATAATTGTATAAACATAATCAAGGCCGTTACTAATCGATGTTTGACGACAATTTACTCTCTTTAGCTTTCCCATGAGGTTGGCCATGGCCCTTTGTCTTACGGAGAGTGAAGTATAGTATACTACTACACGACCACATTTGTGTAAACTACTCAATAATTTAGCGAGTTATATTTTTTCCCACTTGAAGCCTCCTTACTCTCCTGGCACTATATGGGCCAACATAATACACCGTCTCAGGCCATCACCTACTCCGGTTTAGCCATTTGAAATGTAAAGAAGACACTTTCGATAACCTGTAAAGATGGCTATGTGTAATACATAGTTTCATCTTGATCTTGATTATTTCTAAATAGAATTATGTAGAGATGGTTCTCTTTTTTACTGCTACTATATGATGACTAGTATAGTACCAGTGCTAATGCTACGACGGTAGTACATCCGCTTATCAATTAAATGAGAAGATAAGTATGAATATAACACTTAATAGTAAATAATCTTATGATCACATTGTACGTACTACATATTTGGAAGGAGAGCGAATCAAACAAGGAAATAAATAGGGAAGATCCGCATGCAAGGAAACCAGAATTGAATTTTTTACTATCCTGACCAAAACTGTATGTACTACATATTTGGAAGGAGTGCGAATCAAATAAGAAAATAAACAGGGAGGATCCGCATGCAAGGAAACCAGAATTGAATTTTTTACTGTTCTTGCCTCGTGATCGTATTTTTTTTCCTAATATAACCTTTTTCGAGATTTTTTTACGGATCTAGCCCCGTATAGCCTAATTTCAGCGTACAAAGAGCGCTGATTTTTTTTCATTTTTTATCCACGGAACCAGTGGTTTGTGAGTGCTGTTTAAATTTTTTCAATTTTTTCTCATGGAACGGCCGTGCGTGAGTGCTTAATTTTATCTTTTTCCCTGCGGATCCAGTGTCATGAGCACGCTTATTTTTCCAAAATTATTCAATGGACGGGCACCGCTTGAATTTTTTTTTCATTTTTTCTCCCACGCTTGAATTTTTCAGCGGCCATCAAGCATTTATTTTTTTTGCCAAAATTATTAAGCGGACGAACACCGCTTGATTGTTTTTTTTATTTTCCAGGAATTTTTTACTGTGTTGGCATTATCGTTATAAGTTTTTTCTGAATCACTCTCGCGACGATGAATTTACGATTGTAGCCTCGAGCCAGAAAAATTCAGCGGAGCGATGGCGCGGTATTATTTACCAGCACTCAGGCTCGAACTTTTTACTATATTAGTATCGTCGTTATAATTTTTCTGAATCAGGCTCTCGGACGATGAATTTGCGATTGTAGCCTTGAGACAGGAAAAATCAGCAGAGATGTGCTAGAATTTTTTTCCCGCGGTTTCCTTTTCCCAGCACGTAATATATGGTCCTTTCCTTTTCCAGGACGTTTGTTTCTTTTTCCTTGATTCCAAGATGTTTGTTTCCTTTTCCTTGTTGATGCTGGAGGTGAGAGAAGGTCTGTTGTGGGCCACAGGGAAGATTTTAGAAAAATATGGAAAAACAAACTGCGCTCGCCGATCGCTGGATCCGCAAGAAAAAAAAGATAAAAATTAAATAATGCTCGCACGCACATTGGTTCCATGAGAAAAATTGAAAAAATTAAGCGAAGACTCACAGATAGCTGGTTCCTTAGATAAAAATAAAAACAAAAATTCAACCTCTCCGTGCGCCGAAATTAGGCTCTATGGGGCTAGATCTGTAAAAAAGTCTCGAGAAGGGTCATATCCAGAAAAAAATACGATCACAATGCCAGGATAATAAAAAATTCAAGTCTTGTTTCCTTGCATGTGGATCCTCGTGTTTATTTCTTTGTTTGATTCACCCTCCTTCCAAATATGTAGTACATACAATTTTGGTCAGTAAAAAATTCAAGTCCGGTTTCCTTGCATGCGGATCCTCCTTATTTATTTCCTTGTTTGATTCGCTCTCCTTCCAAATATGTAGGTGGGGGAGGTCTGTTGTGGGCCACATGGATGATTAGACACACTAAATAATGGCCATCGGATGTGGGTGAGTAAAACTGAGGAAAGATCTGAGACGTTCATTTTGATGAATGCAAGTTTCTGGGGACGTTTTGCTGGGTGCACGAACATTGGGCCATCTCTAATGAGGTGCATTATTTAGGGTGGACGTAGGAAAAATTGCTTAGGTGCATTATAAGGGGTATAGATAGTCAACTAACTGCTATACTACTCGATGGGCCTAACGTTACAAGGGGCCTCATCTCATAACCTAGTAAAAAACTTTATCTTGCTCTTTTCAATAATCTAGCATTCATATTTGTTAGTAATTAAGTATTTGTTTAGAACATTATGATATAGTTATTAGTTATGGTCTTTGATGTGTATTAGCATATTTGTTGATTCCATACTTAACTCATATTGTCTTTATTGTTGACGTAATATAATCAATGTCCTTACAATGGTTTTTACTTTACATGTCTTTTTTATTGCTGTAATATGATAAATGTTAGAGTTTAAGTTGCATAACCTAAGTCTCCCGTTTGAGGGTGCTTGTTTGTAAATATGCTGAAATAGCATATTTATAAGCTAGCAGTCTCGAATTGTCCATGTTTTTTGATCAGTTCGAGGATATGTGATTCGAGTAAGTTCCTAAGCCGTTGTACAACTCCAGAGAATGTTTCAGCAGCATCTCCCTGGTGTTCTCCGGATACACACCCTCTTGACATGCTGTTTGGAGAACAATGGGGAGATGCTGTCAAAATTTTCTCTAGAATTGTACAACAGCTTAGGAATTTACCCGAACCACATATCCTCGAATGGGATTAGGACCTAACCTAATTAGAGATTAGGAGTTATCGTTTGTATATATTTAGTTGGTCAATATATGGACGTTTTGTTAAGATTATCTATTAATCTGTTAGTTTACTACAATATGCTAGAACAATTATATGCTGTGAATTATCCATTAATATATTACTTTACATGATTCATTGTCAAGTCCACATAATAGCTTTGAATTACTTTCTCTCGTGAAATATATGATTATGTCAGATATATATATTCGAAATGTCAAAATGAGAGAGCATCGGCTCATCGCCAAACATAATAGAAGGTGCTACTGAGGGGCCGAGTAAGGTGACAACTGTTGAGGGGCCGAGTAAGGTGAGAAAGGCTCGATGATCGAATAAAGGGGCCACAGGGAGAACGCCGTAGGTTCTCTACTTTGATGCCATGGGGGTTTGCACGGGTCCTCCCAAGTATAAGGGGCGCTACCGATCTTTTCTCAGTCAATTGGTGAGGGAGAGAGTGCCGATCATAGTTAAGGACTGAAGGATGAAAGTCAGCGCCGAGCAGAAGAATCGGCTGTGAGACAAAGTTAAGGGGAAATGGATTATACCAGAGGAAGATGAAAGCAATGGGAGGCGGTACACCTTGAAGAGAATGGGTGTGTCTTTGAGACACTTCAGGGTTATCATGCATGGTGAGTACGTGCTGAAAGGCGGTACTCCCTTCGAGAGGTATCCGATGTTTGGGAGGAGTTCACAAGGATGAAGAGTACGCCTGAGGCAGAGGACCTGAGAGAGAAGAACATCACTATCCAAAGGAAGAACACACACGTGCACCACCTTGAATCCGTCGACTATGAAGGGAAGAAGGCAGAGTGAGCGTGACTACTCAAGGAGTGTGCGAACTCCGGGACGGCGATGCCTTACACCAACATATATGAGGAGCGGGCACACGACTGGGTATTAGCAAGGACGAAGAAAACCTCTGACGGTCGACTTGTAGTTCAAAACCCCGCGATCGCATAGATCGTCTCCACCATCGTAAGACATCTAATTTAGTACATTGCAGTTGACCCTTCTTGTTGTATTTTAAAACTAATTTATACTTGCTTCTAGCAGGAGGAGGTAAGCCAGCAGAAAGAGCAGGGGACCTTTTCGAGCCAAGGGTCGAAAGACATCCTGTCTTCAGTGATTGGGAAACCCGACCATAAGGTCCGGGTGCTTGCCGCAAGTGCGGGACATATGAAGAGGTAGTTCTTCAAGACAACGCTATCAGTGCTAGATCAAGATCATGCAAGGCACGTGCAGAGCGCCTCAAGAACATGCTGAGGGAGGAGCTAAGGGATGAGATGAAGGAGGAGATGCGGGAGGAGATTATGGCACGTGAGGAGAACTTGAGGGCCAAGATGATGGCGATATCTCCTAGAGTCAGAGTCAGATAGCCCCGCCTCTCGTAGAAAGGCCTGTGCCCCACCCTAGCAGCTGCGCTTCCAAAAATGATCAGGTTCGTCCCCAACTGAAGTTAATAATTATTTCTGAGTTAAAGGTACGAGAGTAAGATAAACAATATTTCTGATCAAGTTGCGCACTTCTTGCAAGCGCCTGCCAAGTTCCAACTCATCGTGACGGAAGACGAATTTCCTGTTGAGGCTGGACACAGGGTTGCATTTTTATGCAAGGAAACTGACACGGTGCATGGTAACCCTTTGGGGAAGGGCTACATGAGGGTGCATGTGGATTATGTCCACGAAGACTTAAAATCTCATGTGATGGAGTTCTCTCCGAACGAAGATATCACCACTCTCGGGCAAGCATAGATGTCATTCATCAAGTGGCCCACGACGGGTGTCGTACTACTCAAGTTAAAAATCCCCTACATCTTCTAAATCATTCCAGTACTGCAACACGTTACATATGCATGTGCTTTGTAGGTTCCTATCGTACCTGCACTTGCTCTTACTCCCACCACCATAACGAGTCCTCTGTCCAACTCGACTCCTATGCAGAGTGCAGAGTTGGTGTGCAAAAGGACTAACACAACAGCCAAAGAACCACATGAGACCACGAAGACTCCTTCTGTCTAGAAAACAAAGTTGACAGAGGTCACAGAGCCCCCTCGAGATTATAAGGGGTATGTACATGGAAATCCACATGTCTTTAGTAACGAATTGAATGCTCTAGGCCTATGCACTTGCTTGCTCTATGGATGGTACATTGACAAGATGAATGAGGCTGAGCATCACGTTGATTTCAATGTGACGTATCGAGGGGGACATTTCCACCGCGAGCAGCATGGGACATTCCCAGTGAGTTTTAAGGATTTGTTCCGTTTGTACATCTTGAAAGCCATCGATATTTCTACTATACGATCTTGGACGCTATGAGTATCGCACCATACAACATGAGTCTATGACTGTTGTAGGATTTTGTATTATGTTTTTTAACATTTGACATGAGTTGCAAGATAAGGAGGCAGCGAGCTGTGACGGGTTAACATCGAGTTGGTTTGTCAACCCCGAGATGGTTTCTGCGACCATGGCTAGACTTCAATCGGAGTTCCTTGCCAACTACATCAAGCAGACATTGCAGGCTGAGGCGACAAAGAACTTCTTTCTATTTTCGTACCACGAGGAGTAAGTACTACTTTACCCTTCCATTACTTGTACGCACTTAAACCGTATATGAACTTATTTTCTTGCACTGTATACCATGTAATAAGCAACCATTGGGTTCTACTCGTGCTCGCTTCGAATGAAAATAAAGTCTACACTTTCAACTCGATTAAGAAGAGATCGATGGCCAACACGATCAAGCCTATTTTGCATAAGTAAGTATATTCCTCTAACCTAACACTTTCTATATTTAACTATGTTTTTTTGACCTCAATGGCATGTCTCCAATGTATGTAGGGGTTTCTTGTCTTACGTTGCTGAAGGAGGCTGACACAATGACAAACGAGGCGACCAGCTGGAGTGGAAGCGCTTCAAGGTATAAGTGCCTAGCATATGATTAATTTTTTCTGACATCTATTCTTCGTTAATTAATTTGTTTTTCTATGTTCACAGAGTCATCAACAGGGGAGCGACGACCTGTGCAGCTTCTACGTCATGCATCACATGCTAATCCTGGTTGGCGGCTCACATCTTTTCCCTAAGGTATATGTATATGCATAGTACGTACTTAGCCTTTTACATACAAATTTTACAAATTAAATTAGTACACTCATTTCTATTTTGCAAAATATCGATATCCCCCTCAAGAGTTTACAGAACAAAGACGTAAGGACCCGAATCCACTGATTCGAACCCACTGTGTTTACCGCACTAGTCCCAGGATCAACGCTAGTGCACACAGCTTAACATTGGTACATATCACATCATACACAACGATAATAGAATAATAGTTCATTTATTGATATAGCTAAATGTATGATCTTATGACCAACTTACATTATTAAGCCACGCAGGGCAAGACTGAAAATATAACTAATGATTAAGCGGCGAAAATAGAAACGTAGATAGCTCATCAGTTCACCACAGCAACCGACAAGGTTCGGACCCTAATGACTCGTGTCTTCCTGACTTCATCTTCCAAAACAGGTGTAGATTCTTCAACTGTTGATTATTGTTGTTTGGCAAGGGTGAGTACTTAAAGCACTCAACAAGTTGTGCACGAATGCAATTCTATGTATCTATATGTAAAGCTTATTCCAATGGATAGGCTATCATGGCTATTTTGCAATAAGCCACATTTAGGAACAAATACAGGTAAATAAATTGTAAAGAATGTAAAACAAATAGCAATAGTAAATAACTTCAGTATTTCTCAAGTAAACCAAGTTTCCAATCCTAAGTCAAATTTCATCTCCCATATGACATTCGCCATCCCAACCAAGTTGTCCAATTAATTAAGCTAACCCTTAACTGTAATTCCCGAGCATTGCTCAATACCGCGAGCACGGCTATCCGAATAGTTTCACACTCTGCAGAGGTTATGCACTTTATCCACGTGATACAACCAAACACCACCAAGGCGAGTGATTATAACAAAGCCTTTACAATGCGCTGGCTTAACCGGATACTACCCGCTAAGGTTTCAACACTGGTGGGACTGGTTACCACATCCAGGGCCCCCCTCTTGCGCCATGTGAATTACTCCATAACTCGGGAACTCACACCGACCACGATAGTACCAAAATTAAGACATTGCAAATTACTCAGCTAGGCTGGCCCATACCAGACATGTGGTTGTATGATTGACTCAGGTCAAAGGCTTGCAAGGTTAAGTCCTTAGAGTGATCAAGGCAAGACATCCACATACCATTTGCCCATCGGGCCCACCTTGGCCTCCTCGCCCCTTGCCACTTGCCCCAATCTAAGTTATTATCACCCAGTTGATTACCAAGCACCACGTGCCATCAACAATTCAACATCGTTGCGTGACCTGACTCGCCACAACAACTCAATCTCATCGTGTGACTCCACATGACACACAAGTTCGTAACATTGTTCCATATTCCATTAATCAAGATTAATTATCAATGATTCTGACACATGTGATGACGTGGCATGGCTAAGCAACTAATACGAACTAATCCTCCAATGTCGATTATAATTATTAACCAACTATATTTAACCAATCTAGGGTGATAATGGATCATGGCATACAATGACAAGGTAGGGTATAGATCAATCTGGTATATTAACTAAGCCCAATCTAATTTGAAACAATTGTATACTTCAAATATATGCAATAGGGTAAAACAAATATAGCAATTTTATAAACATGGGTTCAACATGATCAAAGCACAACTTGCCTTGGAATAGGTCCTGATCTTGATCTGAAGCTTGCTCTTGAGTTGCTTGATCTTCCTCCGAAGCGTCGCACAATTCAACGTCTACGCGTACCGAAGGAGAAAAGCAAATAAATACTAAAACAGAGAGCAATTGAACTCCAAAAATCAAATAAAATTCACCATTAAATAGATCTCAATTTTACAAATTTTTAGAAATTGGAATCACTCAAATCCGAGTTAAGATGCAAAAGATATAGCCTTTTGAAGTTTGAAATAAAAACTGAAATCAGAAAATCAGAAATTCAGAATTAACAGATTTATTTTTATTCTGAAAAACCGATTATTGCGTCATCATGACGGCACGCTGACGTCAGCCCTGACCCGAAGCGCCCCGGTGCTGACACGTGCCCCTCGGTCCATGGACTGGGTCCATGAACTTCACCGGTCCACGGTACACCCGGTGCACGCGGTCTTGGACTGCTGACAAACGGGCCCAGCGCTAAGCTGACTCAGCGCCACCGCAATGCGTACGCAACTGCCACGCACGAACGACGCGGCTGCCACCTCGGACGAAAGCATGACGGGGCAGCCACGTGTCGACGAAGCATCACGCCACGTTGAACGGCGGCGCGCGCGGTCCTATGGTCATCGCCGGCGGCTACAGAGGGTACCTGCAGATTCGCCTCGACGAGATGAACACGATGACGCGAGGGTTCTTGAGTTTTGCGCACGGGAACAATGGTGGCGACTTCTTCTTCTCCGCGGCGCGTGGCGTTCACGGCTCCCCTCGGTTCCGACGATGCTTTGGCGAATCCGGCGTGCGCACGGGATGCTTCCTGAGACGGCGAACCCGAAGATGTAGACTACAACCCGAAGCGATCACTTGCGGCGGCTAATCGGCGGTGAGAAGCTTGCGGCGATGCCCGACGAAACCTTGCGATTTCGGCGATTACGCAGCGAGACTCGGTTCTAAACCTTAGGGTTAAGGTCCTATGGCTCGGTGGGGTTCCGATGCGCGCGTTATATAGGTCGCGGAGTCCAATACCTGTACAGGAAGACCTCCGAGACCCCGGCGGACACGGCGCGAACTCGGAGCGGAGTCCGGCACGAACACGCGAAGAAGATGACCGGATCGGCGACACGCGGCAGATCCGACGGCGACGATAGAACAAAAGTCCCAAACCGGTACGCTTTGCGCTCATCCCTCCGATATGGATCTAACGGCCGGCATTAAACTTCCAGAAGACGGGCTGAGCGGGCCACGCCATTCCGGCCACTCCCGCACAGGAAATGGGCCAAGCCCACTACTGTTCATCCCGGTTTTAAAAGGTTTTCCATTTAAAATAATTGCAGAAATTCATTTAATTTGTTTTAGGCAAATAAATTATCAGGAAAAATTCCAGAAAAATCTCAAAAATACTTTGAGACATTCTGGACTCCAATAAAATATTTTTGGCAAAACTTTATTTTAACTTTGCACAGATTTAAATAAATTTGAGCAAAAGGGTAATAAACTTAATTTAAAATTAATTCAGATAAATCCAAAAGAAATCCAAATAAATTCCAGAAAATCATAAATGCACATTTAAGCAATAAAAACTTAATTAAGCCAAATCTTTGGGATGTTACAAAAGATCTCAACAAATTACGAGACCACATATGATGAGTACTAGAATGAAGTTCTAGCGGAGGATAGTAGGTTTAGAGACTGACAGTTCCTACTAGTCTATATGTAAACAATATTATATCATGTGAATGTGATATGTGTACTGACTGTTAAGTATGTTTGTGTTCTATATTGTGAACGAATGTGATATGTGTATTGTAAAGTGTTTGTGTTCTATATATATTGTGAATGTGAAATGCATACTGTGTGTAATCTATGCTATTTTTTATGCATACTGTATGTAATCTGTGCTGTTTTCGGGGGATGCACAAAGAACAAACACCACATCACATGTGAACCACATCACAATCGGTTCTAACTCAAAACCGATTGTGATGTGCACTATCAGAATTGGTTCTCAGCTAGAACCGATTGTGACGACAATTTATCACAATCGGGAGAAAAGGTTCGGGAATTCTAACTTCAAATCTTCTTCCCGCTCCCAAGTGGCTTCACTTTCGGAATGATTACTCCACTGAACTCTGCAAAAGCGAATAGACTTATTTCTGGTCTTGCGCTCCATAACATCCAAAATTCTGACTGGTTGCTCTTTATAAGTCAAATCTTCTTGCAGCTCTATTGCATCCAACGGGGTTTGCTCTGTGGGCACTCTGAGACACTTCTTAAGCTGCGACACATGGAATACATCATGCACTCCTGCCAAGGACTGAGGCAACTCTAACTGATAAGCTACCTCTCCTCGACGGCTCAGAATCTTGAACGGACCAACATATCTTGGTGCAAGCTTCCCTTTCACATGAAATCTTTTAACGCCCTTAAGAGGGGTAACCCTGAGATACACATGATCTTCTGGTTCAAAACTCAAATCTCGACGACGGTTATCTGCGTAGCTTTTCTGTCTTGACTGTGCTATCTTCAATCTCTCTCTGATCATTGCAACTTGACTTTACGCCTCTTGAGAATATCCGGCCCAAACACCACACGCTCTCCTGTCTCATTCCAATTTAACGAGTACGACAAGCACGTCCATACAACACCTCGAATGGTGACATCTGCAGCTAGCTTGATAACTATTATTGTAACTAAACTCGCATATGGCAAACATTTATCCCAAGATGTAGCATACGCTAAAGCACGTGCTCTCAACATATCCTCTAAAATCGATTTACTCTTTCGATCGACCATCCGTGCCGGGACCCGAATTTGCAAATCCGGACCCTCTGTGTATACCGCACTAGTCCAGATCACGCTAGTGCACACAGCTCAACATAGATGCTATCATAGTCACACACAAATAAATATAGCATAAACTTCATTAATTAATAATAATGTTGTCTTACATGAATAATGCCTCACAGGGCTTAAAAAGAGTATCAATGAGAAGCGGCGAAATAGAATAAGCGCAGTGGCGCTCGATTCGCCACGTGCAACCGACGAGGCTCGGACCTAAGCATTCGCATCCAAATAATCCTCATCCATGATCGCGTAGATTCTTCCTCTTACGAAGTTGTTGTTGATGGGGTGAGTACATAAAGCACTCAACAAGTTGTGCAAAATAATGCAAGTCTAATATTCTATATGTTTGGCTTAATCCAAAGGAATGGCTAGTAAGGGTATTTTTGCAATAAAGCAAAGATTTAACAAGAATACAATAAATAGATTGGAAAGCGATAAAACAAATACATAATTAATAAATTCATATTTACAAATACACCAAGTTTCCAATCCTAAATTAATTTTCCACTTTCCATGGCACCTTGCCATCCCAACAAGTTTTTGTTTAACAAAAGTCTAACCCTTAACTGTAATTCCGAGCATTGCCCAATCTGTGAGCACGGCTATTCGAATAGATTGTACACTCTGCAGAGGTTATGCACTTTACCCACACGATACAACCAAACACCACCAAGGCGAGTGATCATAACAAAGCCTTTACAATGCTACACCTAGACCCAAGATTTGCTCGCTAAGGTTTCAACATCAAGGGTTAAACCACCACAACAGGCCCCCTCTTGCGCCATGTGAGTTAAACGTAACCGGGACTCACTATTCACCACGACAAGATCAAATCTAGGTTTCACAAATTATTCACTAGGTGTCCCATTCGGACATGTGGTTGCAAGAGAGACTCAGGTCAAAGGCTTGCAAGGTTAAGTCCTTAAGGTGATTAAGGCAAGACTTCCACATACCCCGCCAAACTGCCCCACCTTGGCACACCGCCTTGCCACTTGCCTCAATCTAAAATCATTACCACCCCAGTTGATTACCAAGCACCACATGCCATCAACATTTCAATCCCGATGTGTGACCTCCTCGCCACGACAACTTGATATCATTGTGTGACAACACATGACACACCAATTCATAAACATTGTTCCATATTCCATTAGTCAAGATTAAGTATCGACATTCGGACACATGTGATGACGTGGCATGGCTAAGCAATCTATGACGATCTAACTAGCCCATGTTGATTATCAACTATAATTCCACATCCTAGGGTGACAAATAGATCATGGCATATAATTGACAAGGTATGGTTTAATTCAAATAGGCATATTATCTAATTCCCAGATTAATTGAAATCATTTATACACATAAAATATCATGCATAAAGTTTAAAAGACAAAATAGTAATTTGGTGAAAATTAGGTGCAACATGATCAAAGCACAACTTGCCTTGGAGTAGGTGCTGGTCTTGATCTGAGCTTGGGTCTTGGGCGACGAATCTTCTTAGGATCACCGAGCGGTTCAACGTCTCACGCTAAACGATGCCAAAATAGCAAATAAACACCAAACCAGAGAGCAACCAAACTCCAAAAATAAAATAAAATTCACCAATAAATAGATCTTGATTTTACAAATTTTTAGAAATTTGAAACACTCAAATCCGAGTTAAAATGCAAAAGATATAGCCTTTTGAAGTTTGAATAAATCAAAATACGAAAATAGAATTTCGATTTTTCCGAATTATTTTCTATTGGAAAAGATTTTATTGCGCAACGCCGACGTCAGCCGACTCGGACCAATCAGCGCCGACACGTCGCTCGTCCATGGACTCGGTCCACGGAACCGCCTCGTCCACCGTGGGCGCGCCCACGGCGCCTCGCACCACGCGCCCGACACGCGGCGCGCAAGATCGATTGGTCGCGACGCCGCCGCGCGATGCTCGACACGCGGCGCGCATCTGCGCGACGATCCGACGGCTAACGCTCTCGCACACGCGCGCGATCTCACCCGAACAACCACGATCCAACGGTCCACGCTTACCCGAGCCGTTTCTCGCAGACGGCGGCGTGGCTCGATCTGGATGGTCCGCCGAGATCCGACGGTGTCTGCAACTCAGCACGGCGATGTCGCGGCGGCGCTGAGTTCCCGGAGACGAGGACGACGACGACCAGACGGCGTTCGGCTCGCCGGCGACGAAGAGGTAGTCGCTCGGTGCGGCTCGGCGTGGCGAACCCGCTCGAACCCACACGTCGAGCGGCGGCAGCGACGGCGCACGGCGAAAAACGCGCGCGGCGCTAGAAAACTACGGCGAGCTCTCGGGGCTAAACGGCGGTGACTCAACGGCGAAGGCTAGCATCGCGGATGCGCTGCGGGATGAGGAACCTCGGTGTGCGGGCTGCGGCTTTTATAGCCTCGGCATGCGCTAAAAACGGCAACCCTAAATCACGCGGCGGCGGCGGCAGCGCGACGGATTCGAAACCGAATCGAGATTTATACGATACCGTCCGATTTAACGAGCGCCGAGATTAGATCCGGCGATACGATCCGATCCGCTCTTTCCAAAATCAGCGGCGAGATCTAAACTTACCAAAACAACGCGAAACGATCCCGACCGCTCGATCTCAATCCAACGGCCAAGGCGCTAGGGTTTCGCGAAGGAGACACCGTCCGATCTTCATCCAACGGCCACGCGCGAGGCGGCAATGGCAGCCGATCGGGCCGCGTCGATGGGCAAGACGCGCGATCTCGGCTTCGCCCAATCTTTATTCACTCGATTTTCAAAAGCTTTTGATTTAAAATAATTCCGAAATTAGATTAATCTACTTTAAGCAATTAAAATATCGGAAAAATCCTTAAAATTCTCATAAATACTTTGAGACATTACGAGCACAAATAAAATATTTTTGGTAAAACTTTATATTAACTTTATCTATATATATTTAGTTTTCACAAAAGGTTCAATATATTTAATTAAATTCAATTCAATTAATTTCGGAAAAAATCCAATAAATTGAGAAAATCACCAAAAAGCATATGAGCGAAATTATAAGCCAAATTTTTGGGATGTTACAAACCTCCCCAATGTAATCTCGACCCCAGATTCAAGGTGACTAGGAAATAGGTTTGGAAATTCGACTTGAGATCCTCTTCACGCTCCCGTGTTGCTTCATTCTCGAATGGTTGCTCCATCAACTCTGCAAAGCGAATCGACTTGGTCTCGGTCTTGCGGTCCATAACATCCGGATTCGATTGGTTGCTCCTTGTAGGTCGATCTTTCGCAATTCAATCTCTCCCAAAGGCGTCTGCTCACTGCACCAAGACACTTCTTGAGTGTGACACATGGAACACATCATGCACGCCGCTAGTAGATCGGCAATTCTAATCGATAAGCAACCTCCCATCGACGGCTCAAAATTTTGAGCGGTCCAACATATCTTGGGGCAAGCTTCCCTTTAACGTGGAACCTTTTAACTCCTTTCGGAGGGGTAACCTAAGATATCTGAAATCATCGAGTTCAAGCTCAAATCACGGCGTCGATTATCGTATAACTTTTTGTCTTGATTGCGCGATTTTCAACTTTGTCTCTTATCATGGCAACTTGCTCTTGACTTCCTTGAGAATATTAGGGCCAAATATCATACGTTCCCTGTCTCATTCCAATTCAATGAAGTACAGCGAGCACGACCATATAAAGCTTGAATGGCGACATCGCAAACTAGCTCAGTAATCGTTGTTATAATCGAACTCGCATATGGCAAACACTTATCCCATGATGTAGTATAGGCTAATGCACAAGCCCTTAGCATATCCTCGAATTTGATTTACCCTTTCTGCTTGACCATCGATCTGCGGATGATATCTTTGTCTTTGAAGTTCAAACGCGTTCCCATAGCTTCATGCAATTTATCCCAAAATCTCGAGGTGAATCTGGGTACCTCTATCGACACTATTTTCTTTGGTACACCATGCAAACACACGACTGGCTATGTATAGTTACGCTAACCGGTCTCTGAGTAAGTGGTCTTGATGGAATGAAGTGAGCAACTTTGGTCAATCGATCCACGATAACCCATATAGAATCATACCCATTTTGAGTTCTTGGCAATCCAAAGGACGAAATCCATACCGATTTCTTCCCACTTCCATTCTCGGGACTTTTAGCGGTTGTAGCAAACCTGCTGGTCTCGATGTATTACCTTAACTCTCGGCATACATCGCACAAGGCAGCGTGCTCGGCGACTTCAAGCGCTTCATATTCGCCACCAAAACCTCTCCTTTAAGTCTGGTACATCTTAGCGCTTCTGGATGAATTGAATACTTGGAATCATGAGCCTCTTCCAAAATCAACTGCTTAAGTTCTAGTCTGTTTGCACACAAATCGACCCTTGAACCACATGGTACCTTGGTCGTCCACGGTAAAGTCCTTTGCTAATCCTTCATCCTTTTTAGCCTTGATTCGGTTAACTTTCTCATCATCTTTTTGTCCTTCCCGAATTTGATCTTCGAGCATTGGCTTCACTTCCAAAGCAGTTAGGAATCCTTCTGAAACTACTTCCAATTTTAAATTTTGCAATTCTCTGCACGGTTCTGACTGTCCTTCCTGCACCATCATATTCGCCACGTAGCTCTTGCGACTTAAGGCATCAGCTACCACATTTGCTTTTCCCGGATGGTAATGAATTCCCATGTTATAATCCTTGATTAATTCCAACCATCTCCTTTGCCTCATATTGAGATCTGATTGAGTGAAAATATATTTCAAACTCTTATGGTCCGTATATATCTCACATCTATTTCCAATGAGATAATGACGCCACAATTTCAAGGCATGCACCACGGCAACCAATTCCAAGTCATCGTGGGATAATTTCCTTCATGCGGTCTTAATCGCCTTGACGCATATCGACCACTTTACCCTCTTGCATCAATCGCATCCAAGACCTGTCTTGACGCATCACAATATATATCGAAGTCTATTACGAACATTAGGCAAAACCAACATTTGGGTTTGTTGTTAAACGCTTCTTTAATTCCTCAAAACTCTTATCACAATCAAGGCGTCCATGAAAATTTCTTTTCCTTTTCAATAAGCGAGTAAGAGGTCTAGCAATCGTCGAAAATCCTTCTATGAACCGGCGATAATATCCTCGCCATTCCCGAAAACTTGGACTTGAGTGAGCGGACTTTGGTTGCTCCCAATGCAACATCCTCTACTTTGCTTGGGTCGACAACAACTCCTTCTGCGATCATGACATGACCGAGAAATTCCACCTTTTCCTTCCAAAAGTCGCATTCTTGAATTTAGCATACAAACGTTGCTCACGCAGACTTTTCCAACACTAGCCTCGGATGATTTGCGTGCTCGCTTGGTCTTGAATATACCAAAATATCATCTATGAACACAACAACAAACTTGTCCAAGTATTCCATGAAAATCTTATTCATCAAGTTCATGAAATAGGTGGCGCATTGGTCAATCAAAAGACATGACCGTGAACTCATAATGTCCGTATCTTGAAGAAAATGCGGTTTTGGAACATCTTCCGTCCGAATCTTTAGTTGATGATATCCGAACGAAGGTCTATCTTGGAGAAAACTCCAGCTCCTCTCAAGCGGTCGAACGGATCATCAATCCTTGGCAGCGGATACTTATTCTTAATCGTCACTTCATTAAGTGCACGGTAATCAATACACATTCTAAGGCTTCCATCCTTTTCCCGACAAACAAAGCTGGCGCTCCCCATGGCGGCGAACTTGGTCTTATAAAACCTTTCTCTAATAACTCGTCGATCTGCTTCTTCATCTCTACTAACTCATCGGTAGGCATCCGTAAGGTCTTTTGCTATTGGTGCTTGTACTGTACTAACTCAATGACAAACTCGATGTCACGGTCAGCGGCATTCTGGCGGATCCTCCGAAATACATCTGGATATTCTTTGACCACCGCACGTCCTCAATCTTGACGGCTTTCATGCTATTAACCATTAATTGACCCTTGCGAACCGATGTCGCTCGAATTCCACCTTTTCTCCTGTAGGGCTCTCAATGGATACAACCCTTCACCACAATCCAATACCGTCTTATGCTTGGTTAACCAATCCATACCAAGGATAACATCTAAAACTTGGGCATCTAGAATAATTAAGTTCGCTAGGAACTCTACCCGTTAATTATCGCCTTTACCCCAAACATCCAATATTAGATCTTAACTCGGATCACGGGGCTTGAACTAGCATCACACACTTGAGATTTTTCATGCTTAAACCATTTTTAGATGCAAAAGCTCGAGAGACAAATGAATGTGAAGCTCTGAATCAAATAATCTTATTGCAGTCTTGAGTTTACAAAAACTTACCCAAGACTGACGTCGATGCTTCCAGGCTCCATCGGCGGTGATGTGGTTGACTCGCCTCGAATAGTAGCTTGAGGCGCCACTCCCGCTGTCCAGCTCCTCGATTCGCTCCGTCGCCGGTGCCTTAGCAGTGTCGTTCCAAGGTTGAAACGCATTGGCGTGATACCTCCTTTCGGGACATCTATTAGCATAATGCCCCACTCATTGCAATCAGTAGCACCTTACGGCGGTGATCACGCATTCCCCTTGAGCATTGTTACCTTGGGCGGTGTTTGATAACTCTGTCACGATGGTCGCGGTGCGGTGTTCTTGGCTTGTTAACGACTTGTGGTTGGAACCTAGCAAACTGCTATGGGTCATCCTCATTCGTAGGTGGTTAGGCGTCCACAGGTTAGTCATCAAGCGTTTGCGATTTTCCCAAGCTACTTGCGCTTATCCTCCGTAATCAAAGCCTTGTTTACCAATTCTTGGAAATCGGAAAAGTGTGGGTAATCACCCCACTTGCACTCTCTCGAGTTTAGTCCTTTCATGAAGCGGGTGTCTAGCCTTGTCCGTCGCTACATCTTGAGAGCATAGCGTGCTAAGCGTGTGAATTTGTTCAAGTAATCACCACCGTTGGCCTCCTTGCTTAAGCGCCTCAATTCTTCCTTTTCAGTCCATCATTCCCTCCGCACGTGCGTGATCTGGCGAAAGGCCGCTATAACTCTTCCCACGTGATTTCCATGGGTGCCTCATGAGTAGCACAATGGTTCTCCCACCATTCTCGCAATTGTTCCCTCTAGCCGATGGGATGCGTAAAGAACCCTCTCATGCCCTTCACATTGTGTGATGTACAACTTCCTCTCAATGGTTCTCACCAATCATCCGCTTCCAAGGGGTTGACGTTGCGAGAATGTTGGCGGTCGGGTCCTCATGAAGTCGACAACTTGGAGTAAGGACGAGGCCCGCCATTGTTGTTCTCGCTTTCAGTGGGTTGTTGATCGCAGCCATATTGGTCATCTGCTTTGCATCATAGTGCGCATCAACCGAGTTTGCGCAGAGAAAAGCTCCCAAGTTCGCATATCCATCGGCGGTGCTTGCTGCGGTGGTACTCCTTCATTGGGATTGTTGCCTGAGCGTAGACCACTTCCCGAAGCCCCATTGTTGCTGCGAGTGTTCACCATCTGCTTGATTGCTTCTTGGGTTAGGAAAGATAGATGTAGCATAGATAAGATGCAAGAATTTCTAAAGCGGAGAAACAGGTTAAACCCAACTTAAATAATCTTTATTATTATTACTTGGTATGGTTGCTTACAATGCCTAAGGGCTTTGCAACACATACTGCACACTCAGCAAACAATTAAGAACCAACTAAACATGCAACTTTAACGTCTACTAAAAGGGTAAAGGCTAACTTAAAACGCGACTCAACACTCGAGTCTCAACACAACTCTAAGATCGACTCTCACTCATCCACCCACCTGGTGAGATCGATCCGGGCATACTGTTGGTGGGTGGGCTGGCATGGGTGCGAACCTATCCTGGTGACCCTCTGCTGGCTCCTCAGGCTCCCACTCACGCTCTTCCGGGTCTTCTTCTTCTTCTTCTTCGGCGACCTCATCCGGCTCCTGGACGACTTGGTCCGCTATTTCCTCGGCTACCTGCAAGGCCTCCTCCACCGCTTCGCGATGACTCACGGCTGCCGCGTCGCGGGTCTTTTGAAGCTCCCGCTCTGCCACTCAACGCCTCACACTTTGTCTCCAGTTCTTGCGCAGTGTCCCTCAAGTGATCCTCCCAGGCGGTGATGTGGATCGGTCGTGGTCTCGCCGCACTCTCGGCGAAGATGATCGACTTGCGTAAGAACCCCGATGCACACCGCTGACGTTCAGCTTGCTTCCTCGGTAGAGCGGACGATCAAAGCCTCCAATCACTTGAAGAACTCTCCACACTCCATGGCATAGCCACCTGCCTTGACTCGAAGGATCGAAGATCGGCATCTATTCAAAACAAAATTTTGAATAAGATCTCCACTCAAACGACAACGAAAAGAAGGTAATTTAGCAAGGATGAGAGTAGGAGGATGAGATAAGCCAAGAGTTTCATATTAGTCAATTTCTATGTTTTCTTTAGAAAATAATTTTGGACACTCTAAGAGATACCAACTACCTAGGGCCAAGACCTATAGTCAAGATGGCTCGATACCACCTCTGTCGGGACCCGAATTTGCAAATCCGGACCCTCTGTGTATACCGCACTAGTCCAGATCACGCTAGTGCACACAGCTCAACATAGATGCTATCATAGTCACACACAAATAAATATAGCATAAACTTCATTAATTAATAATAACTGTTGTCTTACATGAATAATGCCTCACAGGGCTTAAAAAGAGTATCAATGAGAAGCGTGGAAATAGAATAAACGCAGTGGCGCTCGATTCGCCACAGCAACCGACGAGGCTCGGACCTAAGCATTCGCATCAAATAATCCTCATCCATGATAGCGTAGATTCTTCCTCTTACGAAGTTGTTGTTGATGGGGTGAGTACATAAAGCACTCAACAAGTTGTGCAAAATAATGCAAGTCTAATATTCTATATGTTTGGCTTAATCCAAAGGAATGGCTAGTAAGGGTATTTTTGCAATAAAGCGACATTTAACAAGAATACAATAAATAGATTGGAAAGCGATAAAACAAATACGATAATTAATAAATTCAGATTTCAAATACACCAAGTTTCCAATCCTAAATTAATTTTCCACTTTCCATGGCACCTTGCCATCCCAACAAGTTTTTGTTTAACAAAAGTCTAACCCTTAATCTGTAATTCCGAGCATTGCCCAATACCGTGAGCACGGCTATTCGAATAGATTGTACACTCTGCAGAGGTTATGCACTTTACCCACACGATACAACCAAACACCACCAAGGCGAGTGATCATAACAAAGCCTTTACAATGCTACACCTAGACCCGATCTTCGCTCGCTAAGGTTTCAACATCAAGGGTTAAACCACCACAACAGGCCCCCTCTTGCGCCATGTGAGTTAAACGTAACCGGACTCACTATTCACCACGACAAGATCAAATCTAGGTTTCACAAATTATTCACTAAATTTGTCCCATTCCATATGTGGTTGCAAGAGAGACTCAGTCAAAGGCTTGCAAGGTTAAGTCCTTAAGGTGATTAAGGCAAGACTTCCACATACCCCGCCAAACTGGCCCACCTTGGCACACCGCCTTGCCACTTGCCTCAATCTAAAATCATTACCACCCAGCTTGATTACCAAGCACCACATGCCATCAACATTTCAATCCCGATGTGTGACCTCCTCGCCACGACAACTTGATATCATTGTGTGACAACACATGACACACCAATTCATAAACATTGTTCCATATTCCATTAGTCAAGATTAAGTATCGACATTCGGACACATGTGATGACGTGGCATGGCTAAGCAATCTATGACGATCTAACTAGCCCATGTTGATTATCAACTATAATTCCACATCCTAGGGTGACAAATAGATCATGGCATATAATTGACAAGGTATGGTTTAATTCAAATAGGCATATTATCTAATTCCCAGATTAATTGAAATCATTTATACACATAAAATATCATGCATAAAGTTTAAAAGACAAAATAGTAATTTGGTGAAAATTAGGTGCAACATGATCAAAGCACAACTTGCCTTGGGTAGGTGCTGGTCTTGATCTGAGCTTGGGTCTTGGGCGACGAATCTTCTTCCGATCACCGAAGCGGTTCAACGTCTACGCTAAACGATGCCAAAATAGCAAATAAACACCAAACCAGAGAGCAACCAAACTCCAAAAATAAAATAAAATTCACCAATAAATAGATCTTGATTTTACAAATTTTTAGAAATTTGAAACACTCAAATCGAGTTAAAATGCAAAAGATATAGCCTTTTGAAGTTTGAATAAATCAAAATACGAAAATAGAATTTCGATTTTTCGAATTATTTTCTATTGGAAAAGATTTTATTGCGCAACGCCGACGTCAGCCCCGACTCGGACCAATCGGCGCCGACACGTCGCTCGTCCATGGACTCGGTCCACGGAACCGCCTCGTCCACCGTGGGCGCCCACGGCGCCTCGCACCACGCCCGACACGCGGCGCCAAGATCGATTGGTCGCGACGCCGCCCGTGCCGATGCTCGACACGCGGCGCGCATCTGCGCGATGATCGGACGGCTAACGCTCGCACACGCGCGCGATCTCACCCGAACAACCACGATCCAACGGCCACGCTTACCCGAGCCGTTTTATGCAGACGGCGACGTGGCTCGATCTGGATGGTCCGCCGAGATCCGACGGTGCGCAAGTTCAGCTGCGGCGATGTCGCGGGCGCTGAGTTCCTGGAGACGAGGACGACGACGACCAGACGGCGTTCGGCTCTGCCGGCGACGAAGAGGTAGTGCTCGGTGCGGCTCGGCGTGGCGAACCAGCTCGAACCCACACGCCGAACGGCGGCTTGACGACGGCGAACGGCGAGAAAACGAAGGCGGCGGCGCTGAAAACTACGGCGAGCTCTCGGGGCTAAACGGCGGTGACTCAACGGCGAAGGCTAGCACTGGCGGATGCGCTCTGGGATGAGGAACCTCGGTGTGCGGGCTGCGGCTTTTATAGCCTCGGCATGCGCGCTAAAACGGCAACCCTAAATCACGCGGCGGCGACGGATTCGGAAAACCGAATCGGAGACGAAGGCGATACCGTCCGACGGTAACGGCGGCGAGATTAGATCCGGCGATACGATCCGATCCGCTCTTTCCAAAATCAGCGGCGAGATCTAAACTTACCAAAACAACGCGAAACGATCCCGACCGCGATCTCAATCCAACGGCCAAGGCGCTAGGGTTTCGCGAAAGAGACAAACCGTCCGATCTTCATCCAACGGCCACGCCACGAGGCGGCAAATGCGGCAGCCGATCGGGCCGCACGTCGATGGGCGCTGACGACAAGATCTTGGGCTTCGCCCGATCGCTTCACTCGATTTTCAAAAGCTTTTGATTTAAAATAATTCCCGAAATTAGATTAATCTACTTTAAGCAATTAAAATATCAGAAAAATCCTAAAAATTCTCATAAATACTTTGAGACATTACGAGCACAAATAAAATATTTTTGGTAAAACTTTATATTAACTTTATCTATATATATTTAGTTTTCACAAAAGGTTCAATATATTTAATTAAATTCAATTCAATTAATTTCTGGGAAAAAAAAATCCAATAAATTCAGAAAATCACCAAAAAGCATATGAGCGAAATTATAAGCCAAATTTTTGGGATGTTACAATCTGTCTGCGGGTGATATGCTGTACTGAAATTCAGACGAGTTCCCATTGCTTCGTGCAAATTATTCCAAAATCTTGAGGTAAATTGGGTACCTCTGTCCGACACAATCTTCTTGGGCACTCCATGCAAACATACAATCCTTGACATGTACAACTCTGCTAAACGATCTCCTGAGTAAGTGGTCTTTACTGGGATAAAATGGGCGACCTTGGTTAGACGATCCACAATTACCCAAATGGAATCGTAACCTTTCTGAGTTTTAGGTAAACCGGTGATAAAATCCATTCCGATTTCCTCCCACTTCCATTCCGGAATTTTCAACGGTTGCAACAAACCGGCTGGTCTTTGATGCATGGCTTTTACCCTCTGACATACGTCGCATAAAGCAACATGTTCAGCTACTTCACGCTTCATGTTAGGCCACCAAAATCTCTCTTTTAAATCCTGGTACATCTTGGCACTTCCTGGGTGAATTGAGTACTTAGAATCATGAGCTTCCTCAAGAATCAGTTGCTTTAGTTCCTTTTTATCTGGCACACAAATTCGGCCTTTGAAAAACATGGTTCCCTGCTCATCCAGAGTGAAATCTACGGCTAGGCCTTCTTCCTTTTTAGCCTTGATCTTAGAAATTTTATCGTCATCTTTCTGACCTTCTCTAATCTGATCCTCTAGTGTTGGCTTCACTTCTAGTGCAACTACCATTCCTTGCTGAACGACCTCCACCCTTAGTTTCTGAAATTCCTTGCATAATTCTGGTTGATCCTCCATTGTTAACGTATTTGCGCTATGGCTCTTTCGACTCAGAGCATCTGCTACCACATTGGCCTTTCCGGGATGATAATGGATTCCCACATTATAATCCTTAATTAGCTCTAGCCACCTTCACATCCTCATATTCAGATCCGCTTGAGTGAATATGTATTTCGAACTCTTATGGTGCAGATATGTCTCACATCTATTTCCTATGAGATAATGACGCCATATCTTTAAAGCATGCACTACGGCAGCTAACTCCAAATCATGCGTTGGATAATTCACCTCATACGGTCTCAACTGTCTCGATGCATAAGCAACAACTTTGCCTTCTTGCATTAGCACGCATCCCAAGCCTTGCTTTGAAGCATCGTAGTAAATGTCAAATCCATTCTGCACATCTGGCAATACTAATACGGGAGCTGTTGTTAAACGCTTCTTTAATTCCATGAAACTTTTCTCGCACTCTGGCGTCCATGCAAACTTCTTTTCTTTCTTCAACAACTGCGTAAGGGGTTTAGCAATTGTCGAGAATCCTTCTATGAACCGACGGTAATATCCCTCCATTCCCAGAAAACTACGGATCTGGGTAACAGGCTTCGGTTGCTCCCAATGCAACACTGCGTCCACTTTGCTTGGGTCGACCGCCACTCCTTTAGTAGTCATTACATGACCAAGAAATTCTACTTTCTCCTTCCAAAATTCACACTTGCTAAACTTAGCATACAGCTGATGTTCTCGCAGCCTCTCTAAAACCATTCTGAGATGTTCTGCATGCTCTTCCTCTGTCTTCGAGTAAACCAAGATATCGTCTATAAAGACTACAACGAACTTATCCAAATATTCCATGAAAACCTTATTCATCATGTTCATAAAATATGCAGGGGCATTCGTCAATCCAAATGACATGACTGTGAACTCATAATGTCCATATCGCGTAGAAAACGCGGTCTTAGGTACATCCTCTGCTCGGATCTTTAACTGATGGTATCCTGAACGAAGATCTATCTTGGAGAAGACTCCAGCACCTCTTAACTGATCAAATAAGTCGTCGATCCTGGGCAACGGATACTTATTCTTGATCGTTACTTCATTCAGTGCACGATAATCGATGCACATTCTAAGACTTCCGTCCTTTTTATGAACAAACAAAACCGGGGCTCCCCACGGCGATGAACTAGGTCTAATGAAGCCTTTCTCTTGCAGTTCCTCAATCTGCTTTTTCATTTCCACTAACTCGTCGGTAGGCATCCGATATGGTCTTTTTGCTATCGGTGCTGTACCTAGCGCTAACTCGATCACGAACTCGATATCACGGTCCGGTGGCAATCCTGGCAAATCTTCTGGAAACACATCCGGGTATTCTCTGGCTACTGGCACATCTTCCATGCTGATGGCTTTCACGCTGTTGACCATTAACTGCCCATCACGAACTGCGGTCGCTTGAAACTCTACTTTCTTGCCACTAGGGCCTTCCAAAGTCACAATCCTTCGGTCACAATCCAAAACGGCCTTATGCTTAGACAGCCAATCCATTCCAAGGATGACGTCTAGGGATTGCACATCTATCAAGATAAGATTCGCTAGGAATTCTATCCCATCCATAAGCAACTTAGCTCCCAAACACCCAAGGCTAGATCTAAGCTCAGATCCTGGGGCTTGGACTAAGAGCACGCACTTAAGATTCACCACTTTAAATCCATTCTTGGTTGCAAAACTTTGAGAAATAAACGAATGCGAAGCTCCAGAATCAAACAAAGCAGTAGTCTTGAGTTGACCAGAACTTACCAAAGTCGACGTCCGTAGCTTCCTCGAGCTCCATCTGCGGTGATGTGGTTGATCCTCCCGCGCCTGATTGATCATGGTGTTGCTCGGCTTGACTGGCGCACGATTTCCTCCTGAGGCTGGTGCCTTGGCGGGTGTTGTTCCCAAGTTGAAACGAGCTGGCGTGATGCCTCCCTTCTGTGGGCATCTATTAGAAAAGTGCCCTGGCTCATTGCATGTATAGCATCTTTTCACTGCAGATCACGATTCCCTCTGGCGCATTGTTGCCTGTCTTTGGTGTTTGAAAATTACGATTGGCGGGCGAGGTGCGAGGTTGATGTCTTGTTCACAGCTGGTGGTTGGAATCTAGCAAATTGTTGTGGTGACATCCTCAAACGTAGGTGGTTTGGACTTCCACCCTGATTAGTCATCAAGCGCTTACGGTTTTCACCCAACTCTTTGCGCTTATCCTCTAGGATCAAAGCCTTATTCACTAGCTCCTGAAAGTCTGGAAAATTGTGGGTAATCACTCCCACTTGCAGTCCTGAATTCAGTCCCTTCATGAAACGAGACTGCCTAGCTTTGTCCGTCGCTCGTCTTGAGGGCATAGCGAGCTAATCGAGTAAATTTATTCGTATTCGCCCCTTTGGTTGGCCTCCTTGTTTCGAGCCCTAAACTCTTCCTTCTTAAGGTCCATCATTCCCTCGGGACATGATATCTTGAAAGCGATGTAAACTCCTCCCGGTGATCTCTTGCGGGGCTCCATGAGCGGCACGATAATTCTCCCACCATTCTCACGGCGGTTCCTTCAAGTTGATGAGGCGTGAGCACCTTCTCATTTCCTTCACATTGCGTGATGTGCGACTTCTTCTCAATAGTTCTAAGCCACCATCGGCTTCCAAAGGGTTCACATTTCTGAAAAGTTGGTGGCCTAGTCCTCATAAAACTCGACACTTTGAGTGAGGTCGAGGTCCACCATGGTTGTTCCGAGCTACTGTGGTTGTTGTTGGTTCTTCTTTGCGTTGGTCATCTCTGCATCTGCTTTGCATCATAGTTTGCATTAGTTGAGTCTGCGGCAAGAAACGCTCCTGTGTTCTGCATGTCCATCGGCGGTGGTTGAGGGCTGCCTCCATCATTGGGGTTGTCATTCGGCGCGATCCACTTCACAAGCACCGTTGTTTCCTCAGTATTCACCATCGATGATTGCCTCTTGGGTTAGGAAAGGTAGATGTAGCATAGATAAGAAGTAAGAATTTCTAAAGCGGGAAATAGGTTATACCCAACTGAAATAATTCTTTATTTAGTCTTGGTATGGCTGCTTATTTAAGCCTACAAGCTTTGCAACACATACTGCACACTCAGCATTACAAAGAAGCAAACTAAACACGAAACCTTAATGTCAACTAAAAAGGTAAAGACTAACTTAAAGACGCGACTCACACTCGAGTCTCGACACGGCTCCAAGGCTGACACTCACTCATCCAGCCACCATGGCTGAGACTGATCCGGCGCATACACCGGCGGGTGAGCTGGCATAGGAGCAAACCTATCCTGATGACCTCCTGCTGGGTCCTCTGCGACCACAGGGTCTGCACTCCCCTCTGTCTCCCACTCTCGCTCCTCTGGATCCTCCTCGGACTCCTCGGATGGCTCCTGAACTCCTCGAGTCACGCGCTCCAGCTCGTCCTCGACCGCCTCTAGGGCCTCTCCCAGCTCAGTGATCATCCCGATGGCTGAAGCACGGGTCACCTCAAGCTCCTGCTCTGCTATTCTGAGTGCCTCGTACACGCCTCGGCTCTGGGTAGTCTCTCTCATATGATCCTCCTGGGCAAGGGCGAACTCCGCAAGGTGTACCGCGGTGGCACACTCGTTCTCCACGATCCGTCGACGTCGGCATGCTTGAACGTCTGGGTGAAGTCGGAAAATTGAGTCGTGAAGCTCGTCGGCGTAGTCGCGGCAGACACGGCGAAGAGCAAGTCGGGCAACCTCCTGAATTGCAACCTCGTACGAGAATCTTCTGGCGGAGACGTTGATTGGCCTGCTAGCTTCCTCGTTCTCCCGAGCGTAGATAATCAGCTTGCAAATAAATCCTCGGTGTACACCATTGACGGTCCAACTGCCTCCCCGGTAAAGCGGACGGTAGAAGCCTCCAAGCATCTGAAGAACTCTCCACAGCTCCATGGCGTAGCCGCCAGCTGACTCCTCGAAGGTCGGAACGATCGGCATTTGCTCCACAAGAACTTTGAATAAGTTCTCCACCCAAAACGGCAAGTAAACGGTTAAATTCAGCAAAGGCGAGAAGTAGAGAATGAGATGAGTCGAGAGTGTTTTATTAGTCAAGTTTAGATTTTCTTTTAGAAAATAGTTTTGGACTCACACAGGACACCTCCATACTATCTAGGGCCAAGACCTACAGTCAGTATGCTCTGATACCACCTCTGTAAGGACCCGAATCCATCGATTCAACCCACCGTGTTTACCGCACTAGTCCGGGATCAACGCTAGTGCACACAGCATAACATTGGTACATATCACATCATACACAACGATAATAGAATAATAGTTCATTTATTGATATAGCTAAATGTATGATCTTATGACCAACTTACATTATTAAGCCACGTAGGGCAAGACTGAAAATATAACTAATGATTAAGCAGCGGAAAATAGAAACGTAGATAGCTCATCAGTTCACCACAGGCAACCGACAAGGTTCGGACCCTAATGACTCGTGTCTTCCCGGACTTCATCTTCCAAAACAGGTGTAGATTCTTCAACTGTTGATTATTGTTGTTTGGCAAGGGTGAGTACTTAAAGCACTCAACAAGTTGTGCACAGAATGCAATTCTATGTATCTATATGTAAAGCTTATTCCAATGGATAGGCTATCATGGCTATTTTGCAATAAGCAGCATTTAGGAACAAATACAGTAAATAAATTGTAAAGAATGTAAAACAAATAGCAATAGTAAATAACTTCAGTATTTCTCAAGTAAACCAAGTTTCCAATCCTAAGTCAAATTTCATCTCCCATATGACATTCCGCCATCCCAACCAAGTTGTCCGATTAATTAAGCTAACCCTTAACTGTAATTCCCGAGCATTGCTCAATACCGCGAGCACGGCTATCCGAATAGTTTCACACTCTGCAGAGGTTATGCACTTTACCCATGTGATACAACCAAACACCACCAAGACGAGTGATTATAACAAAGCCTTTACAATGCGCTGGCTTAACCGGATACTACCCGCTAAGGTTTCAACACTGGTGGGACTGGTTACCACATCCAGGGCCCCCCTCTTGCGCCACGTGAATTACTCCATAACTCGGGAACTCACACCGACCACGATAGTACCAAAATTAAGACATTGCAAATTACTCATTAGGTGGCCCATACGGACATGTGGTTGCATGATTGACTCAGGTCAAAGGCTTGCAAGGTTAAGTCCTTAGAGTGATCAAGGCAAGACATCCACATACCATTTGCCCATCGGGCCCACCTTGGCCTCCTCGCCCCTTGCCACTTGCCCCAATCTAAGTTATTATCACCCAGTTGATTACCAAGCACCACGTGCCATCAACAATTCAACATCGTTATGACATGACTCGCCACAACAACTCAATCTCATCGTGTGATTCCACATGACACACAAGTTCATAACATTGTTCCATATTCCATTAATCAAGATTAATTATCAATGATTCTGACACATGTGATGACGTGGCATGGCTAAGCAACTAATACGAACTAATCCTCCAATGTCGATTATAATTATTAACCAACTATATTTAACCAATCTAGGGTGACAATGGATCATGGCATACAATGACAAGGTAGGGTATAGATCAATCTGGTATATTAACTAAGCCCAATCTAATTTGAAACAATTGTATACTTCAAATATATGCAATAGGGTAAAACAAATATAGCAATTTTATAAACATGGGTTCAACATGATCAAAGCACAACTTGCCTTGGAATAGGTCCTGATCTTGATCTGAAGCTTGCTCTTGAGTTGCTTGATCTTCCTCCGAAGCATCGCACAATTCAACGTCTACGCGTACCGAAGGAGAAAAGCAAATAAATACTAAAATAGAGAGCAATTGAACTCCAAAAATCAAATAAAATTCACCATTAAATAGATCTCAATTTTACAAATTTTTAGAAATTGGAATCACTCAAATCCGAGTTAAGATGCAAAAGATATAGCCTTTTGAAGTTTGAAATAAATCTTGAAATCGAAAATCGAAATTGAATTAATGATTTATTTTTATTCAAAACCGATTATTGCGTCATCATGACGGCACGCGACGTCAGCCCGACCGGCGCCCGGTCGACACGCGTGCCCTCGGTCCATGGATCGGGTCCATGAACTTCACCGGTCCACGGTACACCCGGTGCGCGGTCTTGGGCTGGCGACAAGCGGGCCCGGCGCTAAGCCGACTTCGGCGCCACCGCAATGCGACGCGAATCGCTACGCCGAACGCACGCGGCTGCCACCTCGGACGAAAGCATGGCGGGCAGCCACGTGTCGACGAAGCATCACGCCACGTTGAGCGGCGGCGCGCGTCCTATGGTCATCGCCAGCGGCTACGAGGGTACTGCAGATTCGCCTCGACGAGATGAACACGATGACGCGAGGTTCTTGAGTTTTGCGCCGCGGAACAGTGGCGACTTCTTCTTCTCCGTGGCGGTGGCGTTCACGGCTCCCTCGGTTCCGACGATGCTTTGGCGAATCCGGCGTGCGCACGGATGCTTCACGAGACGGCGAACCCAAGATGTAGACTACGACCGGCGATCACTTGCGGCGCTAATCGACGGTGAGAAGCTTATGGCGATGCCCGCGAAACCTTGCGATTTGGCGATTCGCAGCGAGACTCGGTTCTAAACCTTAGGGTTAAGGTCCTATGGCTCGGTGGGGTTCCGATGCGCGCGTTATATAGGTCGCGGAGTCCAATACCTGCACGGGAAGACCTCCGACACCCCGGCGGACACGACGCGAACTCGAAGCGGAGTTCGGCACGAACACGCGAAGAAGATGACCGGATCGGCGACACGCGGCAGATCCGACGGCGACGATAGAACAAAAGTCCCAAACCGGTACGCTTTGCGCTCATCCTCCGATATGGATCTAACGGCGCATTAAACTTCCGAAGACGGCCGAGCGGCCCACGCCATTCCGGCCACTCCCGCACAGGAAATGGGCCAAGCCCACTACTATTCATCCCGGTTTTAAAAGGTTTTCCATTTAAAATAATTGCTGAAATTCATTTAATTTGTTTTAGGCAAATAAATTATCAGGAAAAATTCCAGAAAAATCTCAAAAATACTTTGAGACATTCTGGACTCCAATAAAATATTTTTGGCAAAACTTTATTTTAACTTTGCACAGATTTAAATAAATTTGAGCAAAAGGGTAATAAACTTAATTTAAAATTAATTCAGATAAATCCAAAAGAAATCCAAATAAATTCCAGAAAATCATAAATGTACATTTAAGCAATAAAAACTTAATTAAGCCAAATTTTTGGGATGTTACAAAAGATCTCAACAAATTACGAGACCACATATGACAGTAGTACTAGAATGAAGTTCTAGCGGAGGATAGTAGGTTTAGAGACCTGACAGGCTCCTACTAGTCTATATGTAAACAATATTATATCATGTGAATGTGATATGTGTACTGACTGTTAAGTATGTTTGTGTTCTATATTGTGAACGAATGTGATATGTGTATTGTAAAGTGTTTGTGTTCTATATATATTGTGAATGTGAAATGCATACTGTGTAATCTATGCTATTTTTTATGCATACTGTATGTAATCTGTGCTGTTTTCGGGGGATGCACAAAGAACAAACACCACATCACATGTGAACCACATCACAATCGGTTCTAACTCAAAACCGATTGTGATGTGCACTATCAGAATTGGTTCTCAGCTAGAACCGATTGTGACGACAATTTATCACAATCGGGTGAAAATCGACTGTGATAGCGCCTTCTCATCACTGTCTAATAACTTTGCATCGCTATCAAAACCGACTGTGACGACGAAAAAGAATCGATTATGATGTTCATTCCTGTAGTAGTGAAAGGTCCTTAAACTGTACTCATCTAAATTCTGCTAAACAAAAACTATTTACCTAAATTTGCTTATTAATTTCCATGACCACTCAGGTTCACCTCCACTAGTTAAGTGAAGGAAAAACCGAAGTAGCATATATGAGCAAAGCGATTCTAAACAATGGTTCTTGATAAGTACTCCTCTTTTTACCTCTATGAATTAACATCCACGTTCTCCTACTTTATCAACAGTGCTATGGGATCATGCAAGTGGCACCATGCATATACCACATGGTTGTGCAATCCGGTACCACTACAATAATTCAACTCTCCGAACAACTACACATTCTAAGGTGGTCCAATAAAAGTCCAGTCGGGCTCTACCCCTAACATTGGTTGGAATTTAAAAAATAATAATACATAGGTATCATTTTTTTGCGAGGGACCTAGATATAAATTTAATTAACAAGAATAGCTAGCCACCTAAATTCAAGCCGTACAGAAGGCTCAGTTTCTAACATTAGTTGGAATTTTAGTACTAATATTTTTTCTACCATTAACAATAGCTCTCGATTTGGCCCTACTTTAATTTCCACTGAGCTACATCACCGGGAGCTCGAGCTCATCCAGTATATATACTGATGGCATCTTCATGCTGCTACTTTAACTAAATCGTTCGTCGTCGTAGACTCTTAGTGCCTGCCTAGTTAGTGCTAGCAGTCGAGCATGGGTGAATAGTTAATTAGATGTAACATGCATGTCAGCACTAGAGGAATGGAAATGGAAAGGAAGGTGTCAAATTAAAATCATTGTGTGGTTAAGGGCACATAGAATAGAATTAACAATAGGGAGGTGAAAGTGATATGTCAAACTCTGACAAACATATATTTGGCCCGGTGGTTGCATGCATGCTCACCTATATGCCTTTCTCCAATGAGGTGAATGGCTGGTGGTTAATTAATAATTACTTCTGCTTAATTGGTTAATTAATTAAATACTATCCTAGTGTTGTTGTGATCGACACGGTGTCGTTTGCTGCCGGTGGAAGCGGCCAGTAGGAGCAGGCAGGCGTAAGCTGGAAAATCTTTAGTCCTGTAAAACAAACTAGCGGTGATGATTCTTCTGTCTCTCCTTTGCCTCTCCTCACAAAAAATGACATCGACATGTGGAACCACCCTCTGGCTCAATCCAACTTCCCAGCCACACCAATCTTACCCTAAATCCAAACCCCTCTCCCCAAAATCCAGCGCCTTCTCACCCCAAACGCAACCTCCCGCCCTTATCTCACTCAATGCCAACCGGTTGTAAGATCGAGCACTACTGCACGTACCCACATCACAGACGGTTTACAAACTACATCCCAGATGATTTTGTGAACCGTCTGTATCGCAGTTTTAGTGATGACAATAGTTATTACAGACGGTTTTCTAACCGTCAGTAAAAAAACTCATCACAGACGGATATAAATTGGAACCGTCTGTGATGATGCCATCATCCAGATGGTTCCAATTTGGAACTGTCTGGGATGATGGCATCATCAGAGATGTTTCCAGTATGGAACCATCTGTGATGAGGCCATCATCACAGACGGTGCTTCTTTAGAACCGTCTGGGATGTTAATTTTCCATTTCTACTAAATTTTGGTTTATTGGCTAGTCTCAGGAAATGCTAGCCATACCCTCTGAAAGAAAAGACAATACAAAGTATCACCAGCATTATTATGACATACATTTCATAAATGAGTCAGATCACATATGAACATATAGTACATCCATTTTAGAAATCAACTCTGATCGCACGTTGCAATGTACAACGCATCTATTTCAGAAATCAACTCACATATACAAAAACCAATTGAATTCAGAGCTACAAATGACAAATTCGCAGCACAAGGTTCACAAATTAATCGAAATGGTAAGTAACAAATTCACAACTCATCAGTTGACGCCTGAGTAGCATTCGCCCTTTGGATTTAAGACCTCACGCATCAAGAAGGCATAGAGATGTCCTCGAATACTTAGCAGGTCACCCTATTCCAACGCAGATTCAGTGCATTGCCAAGCCTGTCGATGGAAAGAGTAAAGTCTTGCGTGTATATAAATTGGTAAGTGGAGACAAATGTTGCAAGATTAACAAACCTGTATGACATTGGTTTTCTGTGAACCAACAAGGAGTGCTATGTTGTGGCAAACTTAGAATCCACATAGGTCAGTGCCCTTTGGCTGCTGATGGCACTATCAAAATATAATAGGTTAATTAGTTACGAAGGTATTATTATGGAGTGTGAAGGACTATTGCGTACTATCGGATACCGAAAAGTTAAAGTATGATTCAGAGTCGCTGGGCCCTTCCTGTGTGGCCCTCCACCAGCTTTGTAGACAGCGAACGATGCGTCGAGTAAATCTTTGATAAGCGTCAAGTTATGGGTGCCGCCCTTTTTGGAATCAATGTAAATAACCTAGTTCTGTCTTGGTATAATTACGCGTAGAACCCAGTGAAACCTACATAGGTATGTCGCTATGGTCATTGAACCTTACTCCGAGGTGTGTTATATAATACAAATCAACAAGTATAGCAATTGGACGAAGCACTTACCCCGGGTTGTGGGGTAAGAGTATGAATTTTTTGTCTGAATGAGCCAATATTACTTTCTCCACGTACTCGTGGACGACTTGTAAATTTTCGTCAATGATTTGCTTGGACACCATGTGTGGGTCGACGAAATCCACCGGTTGTTCCCTTGCTTTTGCTTCCATGATCATGTATCTACATATACAAAATCCATCATCTGATGAGTGAGGCGTCGAGCGCTTTCAGGTTGTACAGATCGAACAAGTCGGCAAAGCCGACCACGAAGAAGCCATCTAAAAACTAGTGTAAGAAATGCTCCTTCTTGAAGCTGATCGAGATACTCGATGCCCGTTATGCCACCGACTTGTTGACTTGTTCCATGTACCAATCGTGCAATCTAATGCAGGCTAATGTAAGCATCTCCTGGCGCTCTTTCGGTATGAACGACTGTCCTAGCTCGAATTGCCGCACCAACGGGCTGACATGGTCCCTTTCGATTTGCCCTTGTCTCCACCTCGTCGTCTACCAAATGTCGTCTTCCCGGGAGACGACTGGGCCCGAACTGCAGTAATGGCATGTGCCTAATGGGACACAGTAGCCGATTTGGTGGGCTCCTTTGGTGGAGCACATGGCTCTGGCACATCACGTTGCTCCGGTAGTGCTTGTAGCTTCGGTGCTGCTGGGTGGGTGTCAAAGGAGATATAATTCTTGGGCCACTAGATGAATGTGCCGATGGCATCCCCTAGTGTGATGATCTCGTCATTTGGGGGCATCTCCAGTGTCACGACCTTGCAAATTTCATGTACACCATCGACGTCGGCCTTCGCGTAGCCCGGATCTACCATGCGACCGTGCACCACTGACCCATACCGGATGGATACGTGCGCCACCAAGTAGCCTGCAAGGGAACGGAGCCGTTGGCAAGCCTCACTTGGATATTACTCGGCATGACCACCTACATAAGGGTACATAGTTAGCTAACACGTTAAATAGGTCTATTTAAGGAGTATTGCAAACATGTATATTACCCAGGTCTCGTCGGGAGGAAATATGGCATCATCCACGTCCGTCTCAAGGGCGGACGCGCAGCTGCTCCAATGATTAGGTGGGCTCAACTGCGCATGTGCTTCTTGGGCTTGCACGTTCCGTGCCTGCCCCTCTGCAGCCACATGCTCCATTCTTTCTTTAAAGCTTCTTAACTAACTATTGAACTATACTCTCAGCCTTTCCTCAACTTTTTCCTCAATCAGAGCTACTAGCTGTTCCTCGCGCTTGGTTTTGCTTCTCTTCCTACTCCGGTACATGTCAGAGTCTTGGGGAAATCCCATTTTCCATGGAAAGAAAACACCTAGGCCTCGAGTGCAACCCGAGTGCTTCTTGTTTCCCATGGCCGTGGAGAGTATATCATTATCTCTGTCTGAAGTGAAAGAGCCCTGGGAAGATTCCATACTCAACGATATCAGGCATTGGTACACTTCCTCGTCTGCGGGGTTGGCAAAGGACACGCTGCCCGAAGACGTTGGACGTGACCTCGCTCTTACCCAGTTTTGTGCGCGTGGGTCCAAAATCGAGGCAAACGGCGACGTGACCTCCTTCTGGGTTGCCTCGTCATCCTCCCTTGTCTATTGCGCGATCTTACCCGCGTACCCAGTGGTGCTGAGTCTGTGCGGGTGGGTGTTTTTTGACTGGAGCTGAATCGTTTCCACGCGTCTTCAGTGATGAACCCGTACTTTTGAAACAGGGCCATTTCCTTATTCACGTAATTAGTGATAAGGATGGTCTTGAAGTTCTTCCACGCCTTTCCTGCCGATAGCAACACATACCGTCGTAGTGCGGGCATAGCGTCTTGTGGGAGCTCGAACGACGTGAAGATTTCTGTCACCAGGCTGTCGCACTCCTCATATGTCACCATGAAGGGTAGGTGATGGAGACCCTTTCACGCCCAATGATCCCGCACAATGTTCGGAAAGCCGCCACAGCCTTAGGAGGTGCAGTAGGGGCCCCATCACGTGGATCGACTACCATGATGGTGTGTCAGCTCTAAGGTCTTTTGCTAAGCCCTCTAGGAGCGCACCTCTGATTTCCTACGTTGGGCGCCTCATCAGATCCATTCGGCGACGAGGAATGAGGGGACGCCATCTTGTAATGAAGATCATAGAAGAGGCAAGTTGGTAATCAACAACTCATAGAGGGTTATTTTAAAAATTGGCTGGCCAAGAGCGTCGACGAATTTGCAAAGTAGAAAAATTGGGCCATTTTTAGCCCATCATAATGCTCCTCATCACATACGGTTTTAGCCAAAAACCGTTTGTGGTGACTTTACCATTTCGTAAATGAGCAATTACGACGCTAAAAACATATGTTTACTAGCCCGTGGACACCTGTGTAACTACAGCGCCAGTGCCAGCTGATATACGGCTTGATGACGTGGCCAAAAAAGAAGAAAAAGACAAATACAAAAAAGTGAACATGTTGTTAAAGGGTAAGGTGATCAGATCCATCAACGCCAACACTTTCGCACAGCGGAGCCCACAGACACCGGTGGCGTCGCGAGAGGATGCCGCTCAAGCACACGTGCCAAAAAATACAAAAAATGTTATCGTGGAGTTCAACTCTTCAAGGGTAAGGTGAACGGGTCCATCACCACTGGCTAGAGGTGGGTGTCCTGCCGTGCCGAGCCAGCCCGGTACGAGTCCATCGTGCTTCGTGCCTGAACTGTGTTGGGCCGCGACAGCCCATCGTGTTTGTCGTGCCAGCCCGGCTTGCCTTCGGAGCTGGAGACGTATGGAGTTGAGGCAATGGATGCAAATAATATGGGAAAAGAAACTAAAATTTATTTATTCTTGAATAGTTACATAGAGCGAGAGGGATGTGCTGAGCACAGACGAGAGAGTGGGCAATGGGTGAGAAAGAGAGTGAGCGGTCCATCCCAGAAAGTCCATACTACTCTAGCCTTCAAATGTGCAAAGTTAAACCTACTTAATAGATTAAGGCTATCTCATACTAGCACTAGTGGTTGCATTGTTTTCTTAGCCTGATAACAACACAATAGTTTGGTCTTTAACCAACCCGTGCGAGAACACTCCCCCAATCTTTGTGCAAGTCCCATGCACATATGGCTATTGCCAATACTCGCTTGCATCAAATCATAGTTTTATTTTTATTTTTACCAAAATAACAACAACCTTTAATCATATCCAACATTTTTAAATTATAAAAACAACATGTCTCTTCGTCCATTATTCTGTTGCTAAAGTATGGCTAAGCAAGATAATTAAGTTATCACATATACCCAAGTTGATATTATGTATTGTCTAATCTTATCTTAGGGTTATCAAGATTGACAATTCAATATTTATTAAGGAAGTTCTATGAGATAAGATTATAGCAACCGGTACCACAATATAGCCAATTTACTAAAAAATACGCACATGCATAATAGATTTGACAAAAACAACATAACTTAATTGAAATAGTAGGATCGGCATGATCAAAGTGGGTGCTTGCCACACTCAGTGAATTCAGTAGCGGGGTCGAGGTCGACAGAGGTAGTTTCGTGAACGTCGGTGTCTACACGTAATTAACGTAAAGCAATAACAATAAGAGGGAAAAAAAGTAAAATAATACCAAATTCAAAGATGAAACAAAATAGAAGGTTATGGTGAAAAAAATATTTAAATAATATTTTTTATTATTTATATTTGTGTGTTTGTGTTATAAATTTTTAAAGTTGGTATTAAGAGGTTAGGCTTCTATTAGGAATCAAATGTATAATATGTCTAAATAAATTTATTTTTGTAGCATTAGGGAATATTGACCTTATAAGTGTTTTGAAACTGGTTTTGCATGTTTTAGCATTTATTTGTGCAAATAGTTCATATTTGAATTACTCATGCATCAAGGTGAATTCATTTATAAACTTAATTCAAACTAAGTCAAATACTGAATATATTTACAGATCTGAGATGCTTAAGGTTTCAGAAATCTTTAGAAATTTATTTTATTATTTTTAATATTATATGATATAATTGCTATTGTTTAAACTTTTGAAGGATTAGTAAGTAACTTATATAGGAACCTAATTCAAACAAATGTCAAATCTAATTATTTCTACAGAAATAGAATGCTCATGGTCTCAGAAAGTTTTAGAAATTTATTTCACTCTTTTAGGAGTTAGGGTTTAGGAATTTCAAATAGTGAACATATTAGGTTTATTCAAATTTTAAATTCAAACATTTTGAAAAGAGATCTAAAATTAAATATTTTCACATATTATGCAATATTATAATTTTATACCAATTTATAAATTTATTTGACTCATTTTGGACTTAAGATGAAAAAGTTATTGATGGTTGAATGCTCTAGGGTTTGGAAAATCCCCAAAAATAGGAAAATACGCCTTCTATAAAGCGAAGACATTTTTCTCTTTTTTTTTGGGTTTATTTCAATTTAACCGTGCCGGCTAATGAAAGGGCCCCATGGGTCAGTGGCTGGACAAGATTGAGTCTCGGGTGACTGACAAAGCTGGCCCACATGTCCACGAGCCGAAACAGAGGAAGGCACAGTGGAGATCATCGGCGACGATCTGGCGGTAGTCTTCCTCGGAAGAGGGCATGGGAAGCATGAGGGCATCAAGGCGCACCCAGGGATACCCTCGGTAGTGGTCAGCGGAGACGGAAAGTGGGTCGCTACTGTTGTCGAGCGGCGACAATGGCGGTAGTCGGTTGGAGGAGGAGAAGAAAGGAGTTGGGCTCGGAATAACATGGGGTTTAGTATTAGAGTGGTCTAGGATTTCCATTTTACCAGTTTTTCACAGTGGGGAATGGCTGAGGAGGTATGTCGTTGTGCACCGGAGCCGGGGAAGAAGAGGCTAGGGGCGGCGGCGATTTGATTGGTCTGAGCTGAAATCAAGGCCGGAAGATGCGTTAGGGATTCACTAAAGTGAACCATAAGCAATGAATTGGTTAATAACTCATCACAACGCCAGAATCGGTTTTTGGTCTCCGAGCTTGATTCTTTAGCAATGGTGGGATTGGGCAGGGCTATGGTCTTGGCCGAGGCTGGGAGGGGCAAGGGTGAGGTGTAGGGAGCTTGCTCGGTGGCTTAAATAGACGAGGAAGGCAGTGCTTAGCTAGTGCCGCAATTGCTCCAGTGAGCCGAGGTAATGTCGCGCGGGATTTCTGGGTGCCAGGTATAGGGAATGGTTGTCTCATACGGCGGTATGGCAGGGTCGGCGCGGGGAGATTTCACTGGAATCCTCTGTTTGACCAAGAGGCAGAGGGGGAGATTTGACGCTGAGCTAGGGAAGATGAAGGCCAGGGGCAAGGCTGGGTTCCAGGGGCAGCAATGGCAGCGCAGGAATGGTGCAGGGTTCATACGGCGTGGCCGAGCTTAGTGATGGTCTCCAGGCATGTCGTGCCAACAAGATTGCGGCAATTTGGTTGCCGCGGCTAGGTTTGGCCAGGGGTAAGGTGGTGACTGGCTGAGGAAGGGCAGGGCTTAAGCCAGAGCTGGTGACGCTACCAAGTGGGCTAGGAAAGGAGTGGACCCCACATGGCAGAGAAATGCAACAGAAGGCACTGGAAATCTCCATTTGAAAAGATGAGAGACTTCGGTTTTAATTGATCAATCAATGTAGGTCAAATTTTTTTGAAACTTTTGTTTGCATGATCCCGAGGCAATGCTTATCTTTCCATAAAATTTTCAGACCAAGATCATACTTGTACAATTTTGTAAAATTCTGACAAGGATAATGTCTGAGTTAAAATTTTTCGGTTTTTTATTTTTATAATATTATAATTTAGGTTTAATTCATTTTAAAAAATAGTATGTTCCTATGTGATTACAGATGACACCATCAAATTTTTAGATGATGATCAAATCTTTTTATTTTTTATAAAATTTTTACATTGTTAATGTTGTTTTTAAATTACTGTAATTTTCCATTTTCTAAATGCACCAGATAAGGTTCATTATTTTTTTAAAATTTTCCTGTATATTCAATTAGTTCTTTAGATAACAAGACAAAAATTTCTGAGGATGGTAATGTTCATACATGTTTAAACAAATCTGTCAGTGTAAATGTTCCTAGTCATCAAATACTGTTTTTGATTTTCTAATATCATTAAATACTTTCAAAATCATTTGGGACTTTTTGGGGATGTTTTAAAGTTATCCTTAAATTTAAGTAAATTTTCTTCAGATTTTATCTTTATATGATTTTGGTCTTCACAATTTGGAAAAGGGAATTCCAACAACAACATAATTGATTTTTCTTAAAGACAAAAATCCAGGAAAAACACATAAAAGGTGAAAATTCAGAATAAAATCATAATGCCAACTCAATTTCACATTTTATTTATTTTGCATTTTTTTTCAGGATGTTACACATTAATTCAGGACAATGTAGGGACACTTAGCTAGTAAAGAGAAAAGGAGCACACTTAGCCTTTGAGCTTTTAACCCCCGTTAATAATTAGTTTTCTTTCTCCCATGGAATCTGCTCCGAATTGAAGGGATAAGAAAATGACATCACTGCACTTGTCATTTACCTTAATGATATAGTTTCAAGGTTTTAGCGAGGGTCATCCACCATAAAATTTGTTGAGGAACCTCGCTATCGAATAGTCCGGGGTTCCCGAACAGATCTGAAGTGGAGAACAGAAAGAGAGAGACACACGTGTTTAGGGAGAGCGAAAGCGGAAATTCTTTATTGCTAATGATTTCTGGTACATAGGGGGAGACCCCCCCTCCTCCTTTTATAGCGCTCTCTAGGGTTTCGGCATTAGGGACCACATGGGCCTTCGGTGGGCTTCAGGGTTTCTCAACACTCCCCCTTGGGCCCTTTGCCGCGAGATGCATATGCCTCATTAAAACTCCAGAAAAACCCAGTGGGAAAAATACTTGGAGAAAGAGTACATAGCATACGCTTACTATGTTGCACGAATTGCCTCGTCAAAACCTTATGCAAGAAAACTTCATGAAAAACTTGCTAAGGAAAAAGAGTACAATTCTCCCAACTTCAATTGCTAATCTTCGAGATTTATGTTGGGTATTCATAATTCATGCTCGAGATTCATGTGGGAGTATGTGAAATATCTCCCCCTGAAATCTGCACTTCTCTAAGTCTCATCATCCCAATTCCTTTCACGCACCTTTCAAAGGTAGATGCTGGGAGTGATTTAGTGAACAAATCTGCAAGATTTTCACATGACTTAGTATGCAATATCTTAATCTCATTCATCTTATGCAATTCATGAGCATAGAAGAACTTGGGGTTGATATGCTTCGTGAGATTGCTCTTCACATAACCCATTTGTGCTTGGGCAACACAAGCTGCATTATCTTCATAAATAATCGTGGGAATTTGCTCAATGTTCAAACCACATGACTTCTGGATGTGGTGAACCATTCTTCTGAGCCATGCACATTCACGCGATGCTTCATACAAAGCGATGATTTCCGAGTGGTTTGTCGACGTCGAGACAAGAGTCCGCTTAGACGACTTCCAAGAAATTGCTGTTCCTCCACATAGGAAAACATAGCGCTTTGGGACTTGCCGATGCTGTCCGATAAATACCAAAGATCGGCATAGCCAACCAAATTCAATTCATTATTTCTTCAAAAAAGCAGGCCGAGGTCTTTGCTTCCTTGGAGGTAGCGGAAGATGTCCTTGATCCCTTTCCAATGCCTTTTGGTGGGTTACGCAGACTGCATCAGCTAGCAAATTCACAAATGACGCAATGTCCGGTCTAGTGCTATTCGCAAGGTACATGAGCGCTCCAATTGCACTCAAATATGGGAATTCTGCTCCCGTGACTTCCTCCCCTCTTCTCTAGGTGCAGTATGGGTCTAGGTCCGCTTGGAGTGACCTTGAGCCATTGGAGTCTTTGCAGGATATGCCTTTTCAAAACCAAACCTTTCCAACACTTTACGTGTGTAGGTTGATTGATGTACCAAGATTCCTCCTTGGACATGTTCAAGCCGCAAGCCTAAACAAAACTTGGTTTTACCCAAATCTTTCATTTCAAACTCGGACTTCAAGTATGAGCATGCCTCTTCAATTTCTTCATCCGTCCCAATGATGTTCAAGTCATCTACATAGACGGAGATTATCTGAGAATCCATTCGGGATCATTGTATAAACACACATGGACAATCTTCGCTGTTTGTGTAGCCTTTCTTGCGAGAAAGTCACTCAGCGATTGTACCACATTCTTCTGATCGCTTGATCCATACGGTGATTTCTCCAATTTCACACTGCATGTTTTCTATTTGCTCCATCTTGGTTCGGGATAGGAATTCCTTAGGTACTTTCATGTATATCTCGAATCCAAGTTTCCATCTGTATCTTGTGACAACATCCATTAGCTTCATTCTCAACTTCAAGTTGACTGCCATTGAGATCAAATATCTAAAGGTAATTCCTCCCATGACCGGAGAATAGGTTTCTTCATAATCAACTCCAGGACGTTGAGTAAAACCTTGAGCTACAAGCCTTGCTTTGTACCTTACAACTTCGTTGTTTTCATTTCTCTTAGAACAAAGACCCATTTGTGACCTCACGGGTTTACATGGGGAGGTGTGCGGCATACGGGCCCAAACACCTCTCTCTTGTTCAGAGAGACTAACTCTGCAGTGATTGCCTTTTTCCATTCTTCCCAATCTAGCCTTTTCTTGCACTCTGCGAGAGATGCAGGCTCGGGATCATGATCAATGATCGAGGCAATCTTCTTTGCGAAGTATGCATCAACGTTGGCTGTTGCTCTATTCAGGGATTCTCCTGTTATTACAAAGTTTATGGCCATTTCTTCATGGGGTGCTTCATGCACTTCTACTTGCTCTTCTCTGCTTTTCCCTATCGCAGGAGCAAGTTCCTTTAGCTTTTCATCGCCTATGTGTGCGCACACATTATTTCCGGCGGCTTCCTGCAGTGGAAGATTCAAGTCTGGAATTGCCTTTCCTGTTGGCTTCTTTCCAGTGCCAGGTCTCAACTGGCTCCCCTTCTTTCCTTGGGGCATTTTCGTGATTGGTTGTGGTAAGTCCTCTTGCCCGCTTTTCTCGCACATCTCCGGGTACTTTGGGTTTGAGGAGCAGATTACTGCTCTTTTCCTTTGAGGCCTCTGAGCAGGTTGAGGATACCTTCTATTTTCTTTGGTATTTCCACCTCTCGGTGCATTCCTTGCGGGTACATGCGACTTAACCACGCCCTTGGATCACAAAATGATCAGGCGGTTCATTTGCTAAATTCGCAAATCAATTATCTTCGGACTTCTTGATTTGCTTCATTAGTGCGGGGTCATGTGGGGATCGGTGGAATGCCATATGATTTCCCGGCATTTTTCATCCAAAGGTTGATTTCCTCCCCCTAATGACGGGAAACGATCCTCGTCAAAGATGCAATCAGCGAACCGGGCTGTATGCAAATCTCCAGTCATGGGTTCCAAATACCTGATTATGGATGCACTTTCATAACCAACGTATATCCCAGACTTGCGGAGAGGGCCCATTGCGATCATTGAGGGGTGGTATAGGTACATATACCATACACCCAAATTTTCTAAGATGGGAGATCTTGGGATGATCCGTGCACAAGTGCATAGGAGAATGGATGTTGTAGGCCGACGGTCTAAAATTGATAAGAGCTGCTGCGTGCAGGACTGCGTGTCCCCAACAAGTGTTGGGCAAGTTACAACTCTGCAAAAGTGGTCTGGCAATGAACTTAATCCTCTTTATTAGTGCTTCTGCTAGTCCATTCTGCGTATGGACGTGCGGTACAGAGTGCTCAACTGCTATCCCTGTTGCTGTGCAATAATCATCAAATGCCTTTGAAGTAAATTCTCCGGCATTGTCCATTCTAATGGACTTCACGCGATGGTCAGGGAAAGCATTCTTAATTCTTATGATCTGCGAGATCAGCTTTGCAAAAGCATGGTTTCTTGTTGACAACAAGCATACATGCGACCATTTCGAGGAAGCATCGATGAGCACCATAAAGTATCGAAACGGCCCTGACAGGGCTGAATCGGACATAAATATCCCCGATGCGTTCGAGAATGCGAGGATTTCACTTTGCACTTTCATGACAGAGGGTCTAGTTATTAATTTCCGGTGGCACATGCAGGCACACAAAATCTTCATGATTCGGAAATTCTTAACGTTAATGCCATGACCTTGTGAGTTGTTCACTATATTTCTCATCATTCTAAGACCAGATGACCTAATCTACCATGCCATAAAGAAAATAATTGAGCTTCTAAAAGCAGTCTTCAAGGAAGTATACACTTGGTGCATGAATATTCGTGTAGTACAACCCAGATTCATATGAGGGACATTTTTCTAATACCATTTTTCCACATGCTGCGTGCTTCACAATGCACAAGTATTCTTTGCCATTTTCTTCATTGGTTTCTACGTGAAAGCCATTGGCGCGGATGTCTTTAAAGCTTAAGAGAGTGCGTGTTGATTCAGGGTACAAAGGGCTTCTTCAATTACCAAAGTTGTACCCATAGGCAATATAATAGTGGCTCTTCCCGAGCCGATTACATATGAGTCGCTTCTGCGATCGTAGTAATCTTTCGGCGTTCTTCGTGATCATTGGAAATACTTAGACTCTCTTAAGATGGTATTTGTTGTGCCACTATCAACAATGCATATCTCTTCCATTTGGGCGCTACGATTTCTAGATAAAAGAAATATAATTCTAATCAGATAGAGGCAAACCAATCCAAATATTACTTGCAAAATTGAAGAATATTGGAATAAAGAATAAATTGCGTATTTATTCAAGAAAGAAGTATGCTCTTCTAGAGCTTACAACCCTTTATTCAAAGAAAAATGCTAACAACCATAATCTAAAAGAAATGCATTAAACAGAATCTGTAAAATATGCATTAATTTCTGCTTCTATATCATCTGCAGAAGTTTTCTCTTCATTTGCCATAATCATGGCTGCAGCATCGATGTCCAGGCTATTCTGTGAGGATGAGGCAAGTGGGGTGTCTACATCCATGACATCATCTTCACCGATGTTGGCGGCGCGCCTCTGCGGGGGCGTTTTCCTTTGCCTTCTTCTTAGTCTGATATGCGTTGATCGCTTCCTTGGATTCTCGACATATCTTCGACCAATGTCCCCAAGTGCCACACTTGAAGCACGTCTGGTTCTGCTGTCCATACGGCTTGGCGTGCGTCTTTTCTTTGTCATCCCTCTTCACAGGGGCTTTGGACTTTCCTTTGGCCTGGGGTCTCTCTTTTCCACCCTGTTTGCCCTTCTTTCTATGAGTGAGCTTTCTCACCTTGTAGCTATTGGCATTGACTTGATGCGATGCCTCGTCCAGTGGTCGTGAGACATAGTTCTTTCGTAGAACATCGTCTTGCGATTCCGCAACTTGCATTACATCAATCAGTTCGCTATACTCCTTGTATGCGTCCTGACGATAGCTGCGTGCACTCTGGATAGCATTAGGGTGGAAGGTAGAGAGAGTTTTCTCAATCTTCTCTTCATCAGTGATCTTCTTGCCACATAGAGAGAGATTGGTACAAATTCTGTGCAAGGCAGAATTGTACTCGGCCACTGTTCTGAAGTCTGCAAACCTCAGGCGTACCCAATCTTGCTGTGCTTGGGGCAAGATGGTGTACTTGAGCTTTTCGAACCGCTTTTGAAGTGCAGTCCAAAGCTCAAGTGCACTCTCCTCAGCCATATATTCATTCTTTAGAGTGGCTGAGAGGTGGTGCCTGAGAAAATGCAGAGCTTGATCGTTCGCTTTCGATGGTAGGTTTTGCGTCCTGCGAGGACCCTAGACCAATCGCTGAACGGAGCTTCTTGCCCCCAAGAACAATCTTTACGTCCGATGCCCAAGTGAGATAGTTCTGACCGTGCGGGGCCAGTTCTTCAAACTCACGATTCACAATGCCAGACATCTTTTCAATTCTGATCTCCCGTAGAGCTTCGTGCTGATAACGTGTTGAGGAACCTCGCTATCGAATAGTCCGGGGTTCCCGAACAGATCTGAAGTGGAGAACAGAAAGAGAGAGACACACGTGTTTAGGGAGAGCGAAAGCGGAAATTCTTTATTGCTAATGATTTCTGGTACATAGGGGGAGACCCCCCCTCCTCCTTTTATAGCGCTCTCTAGGGTTTCGGCATTAGGGACCACATGGGCCTTCGGTGGGCTTCAGAGTTTCTCAACAAAATTAATCTTTTTTACTAGTGCCTTCCATGATTTTAACCTTTTCCCTCCGCTTTTGCGTGGCGTTGTTAGTGCCCAGACGTCAGGGCCGGACCCAGAACGATCATCCGTCATTGACAAGTGGGATAAATATTTACAATTTTATAAAAAATATCTAGTTAGTGTGTCTTAACGACGATAGCATACCCGAGCCAAGAGAGAGAACCATGCTTGATCGATCGTCAAATTCCAAGATGAACAGGAGCGTTTTGTATGATAAGTCTAGGCGTTGTGCTTCTTTAATGATATAACATGCAAAGCATTTGCGTGTTAAAAAAAAGATGAATAGGAGATGGTATCTCACAACTAAGTAATTAAAATTATTTACTAACTACTTTGGGTTTTTGTGATATATGTCAACTATATATGCAGATCAGATTTTGCACATACGTGAGGATCAGGAATTCTGGACTGCACAATTACACTTGAAAGCCGAGACCGATGTTGGAGAAAAAGTAACAGGGATCGTAACAGTTATAGTCTAACAACGATAGGTAATATTAATATTATCGTGGATATCAACTTCTTCGTGGGTTAGGCTAGCTAGGCGGTGTTATGGTACGTAACTGGACCCCAACCCCTTAAACCGGATCCACCACTGGATGGAAATTCGAGACACCCAATCGAACGGTTGAAACATGGATTCTTAGTGTCCTTACCGAGAATAGTTTGTGCAACTATATCGGGGAGAGCTAGCTTTGCCGTTATCATGCTACTGTAGAAGTTTGTAGGTCATATTGTAACAGCCCAAAAAATTTAAAAATAAATAAAATATAAAATTAAGTTGGGATTATGTTTTTATTCTAAATTCCCATCATCTTCATGTTTTCGTTGGATTTGTGGTTTTTGATAAATGCTTTTAATGCCAAACTTTGATTTCCAATCTTTGAAGTTCAAAATCACATAAGGATAAAATCTAGAGAAACTTTATTTATATCCAAAGACAACTCCAGAACATCTCCAAAGAATTTCAGGAATATTTGAAAGCATTTAATGCTATTAGAAAATAAAAAACAGAAGCAATTCAAAAATAGCAATAACACTGTTAGATTTTTATAAAAATGTACAGATTTGATCATTATCTGAAAATTTTATGGTTCCATCTATAAATCCCTAGGATCACACAAAAAAATTTCTAAATAAATCCCACCATGGCCATATTTGGATGGCATGTGTTAAATATTAATTTTCTACTAGTTGGCAAGCTCTTAATTTTCTAATCATATATACATACACATCCTGTGTCGGAGACATCAATATAAGAGTATGCATGTCATATACATACATACATACATACATACATACATACATACATACATACATACATACATACATACATACATACATAATGGTTCAATAGTTCTTTTTACTTTTTACATATATATGGTTCATGTTTGTTTAGTAACATGCAAGTAATAAGCCTGAACACATACATTATCTTAGCTATCTAATATCTATTCTTTAGCTTAGAAATACACACGCAAGGCCAATATAAGAACACTAAATACATAATAAAAACGACTTTAAGACACAACCCAGATGATAAATGCTTGTAACCAGAGTTAATTATATGTTTCGTGCCCAAACTAAGACTATATAAGTATGGGGTGCTCCTATGCTTTTTTTCTTAAAGTTGCATAAATATTAAAGCATGAATATATAAAGGATAGATGGTAATGGTTAGTAGTCTCATATGGTGATTTGTCTTTACTAGTTTTTCAGTGCATACACTATCTTGATGTTGACCTTTGGATAGAATAAACCATGGCTATGTTGATCTTTGGATGGCATACACTATCTTGATAGCTTCTTATAGCTATGTTTGAATTTCTTGCAATTGAATCCAATGTAGCATCGCTGCCCTCCCCCTCGAGCCATTGCACCACATGGATGTTTTCCCCCTAGATGTACATATTACTGCTCAATGATGCTATGAGTCTATTGATGAACTAAAATAATTAAAGTAGCGAATGTGGCCTTAAACTATAGAGTTGCTTCCTGTTAATAGTAGAAAGTATTGCTTTTATTTTACTGTCTTTGAGCTTGATCATATCATGGTAGAAAGTAAGCAGATGCCCTACTATTATAAGTTCTAATCTTTTTATGACCATGTCATATTTTGTTTTATATGATCTATTTGACCATTACCTTGATCTTTCTATGATAATGTCATAAATAGTGAAATTGACTTAAATACTTTATGGTGCATAATTTAGGAAGATAAGAGTTCAAGGCCTTATTTTCTTACTTAATTATCTAGTTCAATTTTGATTATATGACCCTGATGTAGTGGAGGTAAGAGATTAGTCTCTAGCAGCCCTACACCTTGTGGCGAGGAGGTTGAATGTCTAACCTTTAATAGCCTGACACCTGAGAGCACTCTATCATACAACTAGTCAATAATCTGTTAAGTAGACATGATTTAACGTCAAGTCGACATAATAATTATGAATTGCTTTATCCTTTCGATTATGTCATTTTTGCAAGCTTTGAATTGTGCACATTATATTCTAAAAACATCTATATGTTTAACTTCTATCGTGATTCATCATATATACATTATATGTTCTAGTGACTGCAAATTGCACACATATATAAAATGGAGCCTACAAACAAAATAGATGACATAAAAAAGCTATTGGATGTTAAACAAAAACTTAAGGTGGAGATAGAACAACTAAAGAGAAAGTCTGAGCTAACAGGAAATATTTATGAGATAAACAAAAACTGAAATACATAGATAACAAATCGCAAGATATTGATTCTCTTAACAAGGCACTCATTATTAAGGAGTGCAGGGCGAATGCAGAGCTGGAAGAAGCTAAAGCTGAGCTTACAAAGGTAATATAAAGGTTTCTAGTATTTAATTCCATGTATTTACTGATAATATACCAAGACATCCTTTTCATGGCAACATGATCGCCTTTGTAGGGATTAAGAGATATGACTGGAAGTCAATCAATTATTTATGTCAAACAAATAGGCACTATGCTGGAGCTGTGGAACTTCATGAAGAACTAAAAACTCTCTATTGCGGAAGCTATGGCACATACGATGGCAGATATAGAAAAGCCCTAAGGTCTCCTTGTCTTGATCTATGAAATAATTAATGTTGTTTCTCAATTTATATATGCTTGTTGATATTTATGGTATCATATGTTTTATTGTCATCTGAAATTATCCTTAATATTTGCTCATCTCAAATCCAATAACAGAAAAGTGGCTTATTTGTTGGAACCATAAGTTTTCCTTTCTCTCTTGGTAGAACTTCCATGAATAATATCTGTTGTTCGAAATTTTCTTTTCTTTAGATTTTTCGCAATGACATTTACATGGCACAACCAGTTATAAATTTATAATTGAATATCTAAACATCCTAAATGCATCAAGGCACAGTTTGTCTGGTCGAGATCATCTTAAAGTATGAATATTTGTAGCACTTTCATCTACTTTCTTATTGTAATGTTGAGGAATTCCAAAGCAAAATCCAATTTCATCCACAGTTCGTCCTGAAAGTTGTCATGCTCTGATTTATCGCTTCCACTTCACCCTCATCCCTGAATAAGAATATCATATGCAACCTATTTTGACTCTGGTCTTGTTCATGAATAGTATCACTCTAATTCTATTCATGGCCATGACCAGAGCGAAAATAGGTTGTGCATGGTATTCTCATTCGGGTATGATAATAAAGTGGAAGATAAATCAAAGCAAGGTAACTTTCAGGACAAACTGTGATGGAATTGGATTTTGCCTTGGAATTCGTCAACAATGAATAAGAAAGTAGATGAAAGTTCTACAAATGTTCATACTTTAAGATGATCCCGGCCATACTTTAAGATGATCCCGGCCAGCCAAGCTGTGCCTCGAAGCATCTAAGATGTTTAGTTATTCAATTACAAAATCTATAACTGTTTGTGCCTTATAAATGTCATTGTAGAAATATCTAAGGAGAAGAAAATTTCAAATAATAGATGCTAATCATGGAAATTCTGCCAAGAGAGATGAGGAAAAAAGTGTATCACAGACGGTTATAGATAGGAATCGCCTGTGATAGAGGAACCGTCTGTGATATGGTCTATCACAGATGGTTTAGAAAATGTCTGTGATGGATCGTATTATCATTAACACATGCTTACAGACGGTTCAGAAAACCGTATGTGATGACCTTTTTGAACCGTCCGTGATGAGGTTTTCTATAGTAGTGCCCCGCGGCTAGCCGCCGCACCGCGCAGCCATGACCCTAGCTCTGGCCGATATTCCCTGCCACTGAGTTGCCCTCTAGCCTCCCGTGCCCTCACCCGAGCACCCCCCAGCCCTCCTCCACCACCGGCAACCTCCCCTGCGCCACCCCCTATCTTGGGTCATTGACGAGCAGGCCCCGCTCGTCAGTCACCCAAGACTCTCCCGTGCCCAGTCACTAACCTGTGGACCCACCTGGTCAGCTGCTCTAGCGAAACCAGGAAAATCTAAAAAATTGTGAAAGCCACCTTATCTTTTGGAAAGCCTACTTTCCATTTTTTTTTTGAGATTTTCCAAAACCGAGAGCATTCAAATGTTAATAACTTTTGCATTCTAACACAAAATAGAGTCAAATAAATTTATAAATTCATATAAAATCATGAGATTCTAGGATATGCAAAAATATTTAATTTTGGGCCTTTGTTCAAATTTTGAAATTTAAATTTGTATATGACCTAATATAGTCAATATTCAAAATTTTTATACACTAACTCCAAAAATGGTAAAATAAATTTATAAACATTTATAGGACCTGAGTCACTCCAAATATTCAAATATATTCAATATTGGACTTAATTTGAAATACATTCATAAATAACTCCACCTCCTATGCACATAAGATGTGAATATGAATAACTTTCATAAATAAATGCTAAAACCAATAAGACCATCTGCAAAATACTCTAGAGGCCAGGACGTTTGATGCTGTAAAGGTAATTATATTCAGATGTGTTTTGCACTAAATTCCTACTAAAAATTTACCTTCTTATAATATTAATTTAAGAATTCATAACATAAGCAAATAAATTTAAATATTGAGAAACCAGTACTTAAAATATTTTTATCACCATAACCTTATATTTTAACTCTTATTTTAATTTGGTGTTATTTGTTTTATTTGCTTCTTATTGCTGTTTTACGTTAATCACGTGTAGATACCGACGTTCTCGAACCTGCCACTGTCGACCTCAACACTGCACTAGAATTCCCTGAGCAAGGAAAGCACCCCCATTGATCATGTTGATCCTAGTATTTCAATTAACTTATATTGTTTTGTCAAATTTATTTATGCATGTGTGTATTTTTGATAAACTGCTATAGTGTGGTACGGCTAGATACAACCTTCATTTTATGGCACTTCCTTAATATATATTGACAAGACATTCTTGGTAACCATAAGTTAGGATTAGACACCTAATAATGTCAAAATGGGTATACTCGATTATATATGCACTTGCTTAGTCATGTTTTAGTAATGGAAAGATAGATGACCGATCATGTTGTTATTTATAAATTAAAATATTGGATATGATTAAAGGTTGCTGATATTTTGGTAAAAATGAAATAAAACTATGATTTGACGCGAGCGAAATATGGCAATAGCCGGCTGTGCATGGGTCTTGCATGTTGTGTAGGGAGAGTGTTCTCACCCTAGTCAGATTAAGAATCGAACGTAGTGTTGTATAATCTAAAAATATCAGTATAACCACAAGTGCTAGTATAAGATGGCCTTAACCTTCTAAGTTATTTAGGTTTAACTTTTCACATTGGAAGGCTAGAGTAATACGGGTTTTCTAGGATAGATTGCTCGAAGGGGTGCCCTCACCAAGATGTTAGGAATAACGCCTACCAATACAACAGTGTAGCCTTACTATAGGGAGAAGTGGGACAATGGAGTATATAACCATTGATCATACAGTCATTACACAAATATCTTCTACTGCTATAGTAAAGGTTTGTCATCATTGGGTTGGTGTAAAGTTAAGTTTAAGTAATATAACAGTTATGTTATGATCTTTCTGCCACACACCAAAGGAAGTGTGTTAATAGCTTGGCAAAGAGTTGGTCATATCTTGTGGATAAAGATGTACATCTCTACAGAGTATAATTTTTTTTTGAAAAGCTGTTCCCGCGATTGTGGGAGACTTGGTGCACTAACACTAATTAGAAATTATGGTATTTTCAAAAAGGGTTGAGTTAGAAATATTTGTTAAAAGTCTTTATTTCAGATTTTATGCTAAGGATTGACAAAGGATGGTACGATACTCACAATCATGGAGTACCGTGAGTTGTGATATGTTATGCTACTCTTACTTAATTACATATCTGTCAAACTTGCTCTTACAAATTTCGTTTGCTATTTAATACTTAATATTAATGTTCAACTTCACTTTATGTAAAATAACCTTAATAGCCTTTCTATTTACATAGTCTACATTTATTATATATTGGTGATACACTACAAGTCTCGCTGAGTATCAAAATACTTAACCTTGCTTAAATTATTGATTCAGTGGATGAAGGGAGCGAAGTCCCAGACGACGCATGTTTTGACGCAGGTTATGAAGAATATAATAACGAGTTTTTCTAATGTTTACTCCTTATCAGGTGCCTGAGGGTTGTATGAGCATACTACAAGACTTTTACATTTCCTTTACAGTTTATTCTGACTTGTAAGACTTTATTCTATAATTAACTACCTCTATCATATGTATAATATTGAGTATGAATATACTATCAACGTTGAAAATATACATACTAATCATTAATCATGAAACTAATACTGTATACATATAGTACCTTCGTTGGTATTTCTAAGTCCTAAAGAGGGACTCCCCACACCTATCCCTGTCTTCTACTTGCAGCAGCAACGGGACTACACAGAAAAGTTGGCACGCCAGGTGTCGCAAAATGCAAGAGCTAGCGCGGATCAAAAGCAGATGACATGCGTACGAAGCACGCATATAGGCATGGACACCTGAGTTAGATTCATTCAGCTAGGCACCTGAGTGAGATGCAGGTGACCAAGCTATAGCTTGTTCCAGCGCTGTGCCATGTCCTGTGCTGCTCCACCTCCACCACCCCGCGCGCATAACCATCCAACTGGTCGGTCGACACATACATGCTCGCAGCGTTGTCTTCCAACAACGAGCTGTTTGTTTTATTAAAAATTCTATGTTTATATATATTTCACATTAATTCGCAGTACATAGTGTAGTTTAGACCAGGGCAATGGGTGTTTTTTTGCCGGTCCTCGACACGACCAGCTCTGCACAGCCCAAAACCCGGCACATCATGTATATCCTCATGTTATACCACACGGCACGAATAATAGACTGCACCTGGTCAAACTTAGTATGATAGATGATTCGGACCAGCACGACCTATTGGACCATCACACTACAAATGTGGTCCTTTAGTAAAAACAACATCATATCTCTAGTCTAGCCTATCATCCACTACTTTACCCTAGTGGCTCAATCCACCATCAAATACTATCTCACCCATTCGCCTCCTCCCACGACCTATTCGGTGCGGTCGCTGTCTCCACCCCTGCTTCATTCCCATGTCACCACCTCCCCTTGCTGCCTTAGTACCAAATCCAATGGCCTTCGGTTACGTTGTCGCCAGATACAACCTTGAGACACCGCACCACCAGCTTCGCCGACCATTCCGAGAAAGAATACGCAACGACCGAAAAGGAAGAAGACAACGATGACGCCGGATCTCGACGATTCTCACCAGCTTGGCACCACCAAATTTGGCCTTCTCGCACTATGTCACCACTGTCCCCAGCAACCATGTGTGCTTCTTTCCCAACGCTAGCATCTTTCTCGCCTCCGACCGAGCTGCACTCTGTCCTCGCGACCACGCTGGTAGGTGCTCTGCTTGTCCTTGGTTCCTTCCTCTCCTCTGTAATAGTACAAATGGACCTGGTCTAGGACGGCATGGCACAGTCTAGGTCCACGGCCCATCGGGCCCGTGCTGTGCCGGCCCGGTACGGCCCAATGCCTAGGTGTAGTGTAATAGCCCGACTGTTAATGTTAAGGTTTATGTGGTCATGTAGAGCGGTGGTGGGGTTAATACCATATTACTTATCTAAAGTGAGTTGTAGTAGTATATAATATCTATTAAGTCCAAACATAGCACCTTCGAGTTAACACTTTTACACGAAACGAGGACGAAAGTGTAAGTGAGATGCGATGCATGCATAGGCATGCCCCACGGTAGGCTAGGCTTTGGGCAATTTTTTTGGTCATGTGTGGGATAGGGGTACGGGCATATGGCACATGATGCGTGTTGACCCCAAGTGGCCACATTGCATAACATATGTACGGCACTGGATGCACGGACATGTACCGATGGGTGACTCTGAGCTTTACCTTGTATACGATGTGCTATGGAGGGCATCAACCCTTAAGAAATGTGAATGTAATATCCCGGCCTGTTTATGTGAAGGTTTATGTGGTTCATATGGAGCGGTAGTAGTAGCCCACATTACTTGTCTAAAATGAATTATAGTAGTATATAATATCTGTTAGATTCAAACATATCACTTCTGGGTTAACCCTAGCATGTTACACCTAATCATCTTGTTGGATCATGATACTATTGTTAGTTTGCCCCATTTTGATACCTCAGGTGTACTAAATTACAATGAAGTAAATGTATAGGCAAGCTAAGAATCGTACAACACGTCGTATTCTCTACTCTAGCTAGATAGAAAATATAGGCCCATACGTACGATCGAGCACTTCTTTTTTGAAACGCTTACTAAATCTTTTTGTAAGACAACTCGCCGCTCTCATGAAACATACCATTCATGTTTAAATCATGCATTTGGCTAATTAGCTTTCTAGCTAGTACTACCCGGTTTCTTAAACAGTACTTGCATTATAACAAATCTTGTCCAAATTTTGCAGCCAACCTGTTGTCCAATCACGTCGATCCATCTGAGACTAGCTCATAGTTCAAAATCCTTGTGAAATTTCGAAACTTTCATCCGAGATTTTGGATTTCCGCCGGGGACGAGATACAAAAACCTGGCCGGATAATTTTATTTGAAAAAAAATACAAATTTCTACAGTAATTTAGAAATTTTGCCAAATTTTACCGAAATCTCGGGTATTTTGACCGGATTTTTACTTTTGAGGACTATATTTGAGTCAATAACCCTTAAGAAAGTTATCTTCCATGAATTTTTTTTGAAAAACTGAATTTTTGAGACATTTTGTAAAAATAGCAAAAACACTGCCAATTTTTATAAAATTGTAAAAACTTGATCACATTCGAAAAAAATTATGGTACTATCTTTAATAGTCTAGTATTATACATAATTTTTTTAAAATAATTGAACTTCATTTGTTATATTTACAAATTAAATAACAGAATAAACATAACTGAGACACTAACCGTGTCAGAATTTTATAAATTCGCTCTAGTGTGATCGTGATCCAAAATTTTTAGGAGAGATTAAGAATTGCCTCAAAAACCTTCTCTAAAGGTTAAAAAATTGTAATCTTGTTTGATTGCTCAATCAAATATATGGAAGCAATACCTGTAGCACCGTGAGGCTTTTATAAGGACAGTAGAACTTTCATAATTTTTGAAAATTCCTGAAGATTAATCATCATCTAAAAATTTTATTTAAACATTATTGATGCGTTAAGACCACCCACAAATATTTTTAAAATTTTCTAACATGGTTTGAATTATTTTTCATTCGATTGAAATTTGTCGGTCAAACTTTAGTAGCACTTTCCGCATTTTTAAAATTCCTTAGGCTTGATCATTGTTTGAAAAATTTATTGGAATATTACTGATGCATCAGGACAATCCATAAAAAATTTCAAAATTTTCCAACGTGGTTTGTACTATTTTTAATTCGGTTGAAATTTCATGGTCAGTCTTTTATCACGACAATAGCACTGTCAGAATTTGTAAAAATTCCTGAAGATTGATCATCATCTGGCAACATTAGTGATGTGTCAGGACCATTCACAAATATTTGGAAAAAAATTTAGCATCGTTTTGACTATTTTTCTCTCTGTTGAATTTTGCCGAGATTTCGGCAATTTTGATCGAAATTTCAAAAATTTAGGACTACAAATTCCGAATTTCAAATTTTATTTTTTGAATTTTGACTGAATTTCATCTGAGATTTTATCGAAATCTCAGATATCACCCACGTTAAGTATAAACCGAAAACAAAATTTCAAACCTTATCTAGCTACGATATCTTGGATTGACCAAGCATAGTTTAGATAAAGAAATAAAGAAGGGGAGAGGGGGGGGGGTGGGGACAAAAGAGAAAGCAGCTTTTTGTAGGATGGGTACATGTCAAGCGCCTTTAAAAGAGAGACAAACGCAACAAACTAAGGGGGGACGCATGCAACGTGTAACGGTATCGTGTAAGGTAACATCTATCCATCTATTGTAGCATTAGGAACATATCAACGAATGGTTAAGGCCACAACAACCACAATTAGGAGCACTTAATGTCTAAACATGAAAAGTTTGTGGTTCCCGATGGAAGTATAATATCCTGACACGTAACTTGTGCTCGATCATATCGATCGACACACCTATACACATGTGTATACACGTATGTGTATATATGGTAGCACTATTCTATTCCTAAGTGTAGAATAGCTATTCTACGCTCCAGTCAGACAAACGCATACAAAGCATTCCGCGTACGCTCATGTGTTGACTAAAAGCATTTACTAGTCATCAGTAATCAGTTACGTAGCCAACTACTAGTAAATATAGTAAATCACGAATCCCTCACTTACTGATCAATACACTAACTTTACTATCTTATTTACTGCATTCTATTATAGAACAACGAATAAATTTAATACCAAATCGGTAACGTGTCTAACCAATTTACTAATATATGATAGTAAAATCTATATAGAAATATAGTAATTTCTATATATAGATATAGTAAAATCTGTTACCAGTCAGCAAAATTTCTGTTTAATAGCGAGACTCATATTATTTCGTTCCTCTCGTCATCAATAAGCTACTGGTGAAAACCATTTGTGAATCAGAAATACGAATAAAAAGTTATGGCTAAAACAAAAAAAAAAACATATTCTTGTACAAACCATGAAACACATTTATTAATCGGTTGGCCACGCTACAGATTCCAATAGTAGCTTCATTCAATGTTCTATAGAAAAAATGTAGTAAAGAAGATAGTAATCGTTAGTGTATTAAATAGTAAAATAAGAGATTCGTGATTTGATATTCATTTGATAGTAAAATTTGATTTATGTGTACAAACAATGAGCCACATTTACTAGTTTGTTAGTCTTAATGCACGGCTCGGTCAACTGGAGTAGTCCCGATACGCTGATTAGTTGCTTGCATGGCTCGGCCGGACTGTGTAAACTGATCGGTACACGCAGCTGAAGAATAGTGCCTGGGCACCATAATCTAAAATGGGTATTTTCTCTATGTATTTGAATGCGAATTTTTTTGAAGTTTCTAGTATGTTGAGTTTAACCAATTTCTAACTAGTTCAAACAGTTTGAACAGAAATTCAAACTAGAATTTTCTTTTTTGATGATAGTTTGATTGTAGGTATGTGCTAATTTTATATATAAATCAGCAAAGCATGTGATCTAAATTTATTCAAAACTTTGAATTCGAGTATATTTGTTTCAAAGGCATGTATTTCATTTGAATTGTTATACATGGCAATTTACCATAAAATTGAAAGTTTCGAAAAATATACCAGAATTTGGTTTGAATCCACACATTTAAAATTATGGTGCCAAGGCCCCATAGTGTCCCATTTCGCCATCCTATATATATATGTATATATATATGTATATGTATATGTATATGTATATGTATATATATATATGTACATATATATATATGTATGTATATATGTATATGTATATACGTATATACATACATATACATATTTATGTACGTATTTATATATATATATAGGAAACCGAAATGGGGTACTATGGTGCCTAGGCACCATGATTTCAAATGTGCGAATTCAAGCCATATTTGAGTATATTTTTAAAAAAATTCAGTTTTAGGGTATATACCCATCTATAACAATTCAATTGAAACACACACCTTTTAAAAAATATACTCGAATTCAAAGTTATTATTGGCAGAAATTATAGCAGTTCAAGAATAGATCGCCGGATTCATTCATGATGAGATTATCATTCCAAACGGCGAGTTCCACGAGTAGCCTCACGCCTGATTCCTTCAATCTCCACCCACTCGTGACATGCCTACTTCGACAACTTGTACTGGAGTCGGTGCAAAATCAAAGTGAATGAGATGTAGTCAAATTATATTTGTAAACAAACTATTGTAAAAAACCAAATATTATGATGTTTTAATACATTTGAATTATGATTTAACGATGCTTTCTATACAACATTAATACATTCTAGAAAAATATTGCATAAAAATAAATAATGCAGTAAAAATATGCAATAAAAACATTCGATGTAGGGCTTATCACTGTCGGTGCTTGGATAGAAATATCACTGCCGATTGTTAGTTTGATCCGGCAGTGAAAGTCCAATATCACTGCCGGATTTTGGTTTGACCCGGCAGTGATAGTTCAATATCACTGCCGGTTATACGACGAATCGGCAGTGATAGCCGGCAGTGATAATCCTGAGTATCACTTCCGATCAATCACTGACGGCTCCAATAAACGGCAGTGATGGAGTTTTCGAGTCGACAATGACGTACTGTCCTGTAGTAGTGATATATGATGAACCATTATTTTCTACCTGTCTGATCTTACCTGTCTTGCAATAGTGCCAGTGAACCACAGTCTGATATCCCTCCACATCTCTTACAATGTGGTTGGCATTGTCATCACACCCTATATGCGGCTCTAATACTGTCGACGATCGAAATCGCCTAACTGCAAGAAGAAGGGGGTAATGATGTAGGAGTGGAACCCAAGATCGTGCTCGCCCGAGGGGAGGAACTCTGGTCGTCTCTAAAGGTGAGGACAAGAGAGCGGTTGACGCGAGGAGTTATACTGGTTCGAGCCCCAGGACTGGTAACAGCTCTACTCCAGTCTTGCCCGGAGGCGGAAGGTAGACGATGATGTACTGTGGTTGAATACAAGAGGTGCTCGAGCCGAGGTCGAGCACTGGTTCTGTGTATCGTGTCCATGTGTTCTGTGTGTGTGTTTTCTTTGTCTTGACTATCTCCCTTTGTCCCACGCAGAGGAAGGTTTTATACCTCTAATACAAACCGTTACAAGAAATGGCTTCGTCTGAAAAATTCGGGAGCGTGACGTCAAAGCCGGATCTGGGACGCACTAAAGTCCGGTGGTAACTGCCCCGAGAATGTAGCCTCTACACTCGGCTTGACTTCGTCTTTAAAGCCTTTTTACTTGACTTGGTAACCGCCGGTTCCTGCAATCTGACCAAGTCCTCCGGGCCCAACCTTAATAGCGAGATGGGTCTTTGGTCTAGTGAGCCCAGTCCTTGGTTGGGTGAGCTCAGTCCTTGGTCGGGTGAGCTCGGACCTTGATCGAGTGAGCCCGGGCCCGACGGTCATTGCCTGTGCGAGGTAACCAGTCCCAGACAAATACATATTATTTATGACTCATAACTAATATCTAGATATATACGGCTTGTGCCGAGACATAATAGAGATAACTAAAGCTAGATATTGTGCCATCTACCATGGTCCATGTATCCATACACCAATAAAACCCTTTTCTAGTTAGTGCATATCCTACCAGGGACAGGATTCCCATGCAGTAGATACGGGAGTCTGTAAGTTAAGCAGTATCCATGTCTCGGAGTAGTCCGATCGAACCGTTGAGCGACGCAGATCGGTTAAAAAAACGAGTGCCACAGTACTTGCTACAGTGCCCCCACAAATCCTGATCGCCGCTTACTAATCAGACGGTCCACAGTTGCAATCCAATGTAACTCCATGTGAACCCTGTCCTTCTATAAGCTATACCAGCTGCAGGAAGATTTGGCTAGAGATACGATCCTTTGAGCTGGCGCCACAGCTTTGGCGCCCTTTAACTTTAGCTAAAGAAATGGCGAAGCAAAGGAAATGGTTGGAACGGATGGGACGTGTGCCCCAGTGCCTAAAAACAATGCAAGTCAATTATGCAAAAAGGAAGGAAAGAGATGTATAGATTATCAACACATATATGAATGGATGCCCTGTTATGTTTGACCTGTCTTCTGGAACATGTTTTTTAGTAGACTAACTTGGGATAGTGTAAACCGTAAGATAAGGCTGCAATTAATCTACATACCCTAGTGGTCTATAAAAAATAATTAAGCAGCTAACATTCATATTGAGATTCTGTCTGAATTTTTACCTATGCAAATATGTGAAACATTTATCACATATTCGCATCTTTTCCCACTCCGATTTCTTCAGAAATTCTTAATATAAGCGCCAGAAGGCGCTCTAGTTTTTAGGTTTTGGAGTCTCTTTGGAATATAGAAACTTCGCAAAATAAAAAACAGTTCAATTCTCTATGGACTATAGAAAAAAACTCGCTTCCTGAACTAGGCTTTGTACATTCTTATTAAAGGACAATTATTTTTAGAACAATCATGTTGGACTACATTTGGCAGATACCCGAGGGGAAAAAACTGCTGGACTTCATTCCACACCATTCTTTTCGGGTAGCATTTTCATTTCTAGAAAAGATCCAGCAGTATGTACTGATACATGCATATTGGGTGTTTAGATGCTATCAGTGGCGGACCCAAATAGGAGACATGGAAGGGCTAGAACATCCGTTTCGATTGTCGTACCCTTATTACCCACTTAGTCCTGAAGCTTTTTTTTTCAACAATCTTCAAGACCCTTACCAACCACCCGTTATTTGGGCCGTAAAAAAACTCGAGGCACGGAAGCTGCTCGAGCTCGACTCGCTTTAAGCTCGATTCGAACTCCAAACGAGCTAAACTCGAGTTTGATTCTGAGCTCACGAGTTTTACCAAGCTGAGCTCGAATAGCTCGCGAGCCTAGTAAATTTGCAAATTAATTGTTAAATATTACTATATGCTAACTTTTATCGAGCTGATCTCGAGCTTATATATTTTTTTATTGCTGAAAAAAGTGCATATTGAATTGTTTATCGTTATCGACTTTACTCTAACCTAGCTCAAGCTTGGATTGAGACGAGTTCGAGCCTGTGTCTAAACTCGAGCTTGATCGAGCTTTGCTCGAGTTTTTACCGAGCTATGACGACCGAGCGCTAGCTTGTTTAGCAATGGAGGCGTGGAGCTCTCAACCATTCGGAGGTTATGATCCTTGGGTTGTACCTCTCGAGCCTTATCGTAATAAAATTTAAAAACAGATACACACTTATGTGTATTTAATGAGATAGTGTGTACCTATACTCCGAAAACCTCAGGGCCTCTAAATTTAACGCATGTAAAAATATGCACACGTGTATGTGGAGTGTATCATGTAAGTACGTAAGTGTGTGATATGAATCCTTGTACTATGAAAAAAAAACTTTGGCAGCTATCTCTCCCCGGCTGATCCACCCGCGAGTGCCACACCTCACATTGTTCACATGGACAAGTGGCCTCCCGTCCTCTTCGCGAGTGGACAGCGGGCTCCACTCCACCGGCTGGGAGCTGGGAGAGGCTGCAAAAGCAGCAGCTCATAAATCGAAGGAGTGAACGGAGTGCCCCGCTCTGACTGGTGGGCCCCAGTGCTGGGCCCTTTGAATCTTCAATTCTCTAGTTGCGGGTAGGGTGGGCACTTTTTAACCGAAAAACCGAATCGAACTGAACCGAATTAACTGATTGTTTCAGTTTTTTCGGTTTTCGGTTCGGTTTTTATTTTGACACTATTCGGTTTTCAGTTTGCGGTTTGATTTTGTAATCTAAAAAACCGAAAAAAACTATTTTACCTATTTTGTAATCCACTCGCTCGGTGCATCGGTCTCAATCGGTTCCCATCCAGCCATTTCCGGTTCTACGCAACCCACTCGCACCCATAGACCACAATCCTCCCGCATGGCCAAGAGCCAACACTAGTTCCCCTCGACGCCCTCGTTCCCCATTATTCTCCAATCGGCAATCGCCAACTCCAAGACGCCATCCCTGGTTCCCCACTTCCCGTCTTTCCCTCGAGAACCAACAGGTAGCGGCGATGGCGCTGGCCCTCCTGGGCTCCCAGAGTCATGGCTCGACGGTTCCCCTCCGCGCAGCCGCAAGCGCCACCTTTCGGCGCAACCCCAGCCCCTAGGCGCCACCATTGTCGCCACCCTCCCAAGTCCTAGCTTCCATCCGGGCCATCCCTCGAGCTGTCGCGGCTCTCCTACCTCTCCCCGAGCCATCGTCGCCCTACCATCCGACCATCATCAAGCAGTCTCAACTACCGAGACCGAGAAGCACTGGATCTCATCTGCTTCAAGAACAAGGTGGGACACTTTGCTCTGTTTTACTACTAGATGCACACTAATTGTAAAGCATTTCAGTTTTAATTTCTAGGCAGAGATTGCCATATATCTACCCAACCATTTTATGATGTAGTTTAAGCCAAATAGGTCAGTCCTGCATGATGATCTCAAATTTCATGATACATCAACGAAGGAGTAAGCACAATAAAGAGTTCACAAACCGATTCAGACCCACTCCAAGTTGTTGACTTCTTTTCTCAAACAAAAGACGGAATATGTGTTTTCTTGGGAGGTCAGCTTGAGAGTTGAGAGAATGTCAGATCGAGTATGGTTCCTGGGAAATTCGGTTAAATCGAAAATCGAATTAATCGAATCGAATCAGTTCGGTTAATTCGGCTCGGTTTTTGGATCAATTCGGTTCGCAAAATCCAAATATTCAAAAGCCGAAAAAACTGAATCGAATTAACCGAACGCTCACTGATGTGCACTAAGGTTGTCCCGATCTTCCGATGAGAACGATAAATGATTTGGTGCCGTACAGAGTAGATGGATCGGCTAATAACCACAAGATCAGTAACCAAACAATCGCAACGTCACCACACAAGGCGATCAACCAAATCAAAGACCCGATCGATCCTTATACCTGCTGCAACCAAGAATATGCAAGAACAAGGTGATAGCAATTTCAATCCAATAATCTCAAAGAAACAAAGGTGAGGTTCTGTTTCTCAACTCGAGTGGTCTAGTCGACACACGCAAGATTGAGGAGGGATGCATACGGGGTCTACCAAAACACAACAAAACCTAAACCTCAAAGTATGACGGTAGGGGCATTATATAGGGTGGAGACCAGACTTGGGGCGTCCAAAATAGGGTCGGCCACCACGCAACCCTTACCATACATAGGCCATGGGCCCAAAAATATGGTGACGCAGCACCTGACAGATTTGGCCCGTGATATTGTTCTGTGTTTTTCTGTCTATGTGGAGCGAATTGGAAGGTGAGGCTGGATCTATTGGAAAGATTATCTCCTAAGCTTTCCAACGGGTGATCACACGCCGAAAACGGAGTTCGAGAGCCCGAGTTACGCCCATTTGAAGTTGGCGTGCTGCTGGATGGTCGAACCGGGTTTTTTGGCATCTTGGATTTCTATACAGTCTTCTTTGCGTGTGGGCTGTCCTTGGCGTGTTAGCTTGAGGCGCTGGTTCTTTGTCGTGGGCTTGAAAGACTGAGCTTCTGGATTAAGGCCCTTTTGCGATGAAGATGTCACAGCGTCGAGTGTAGACGATGAAGATGACGCAGTCGAAGAGGAAGTAGTGGCAATGATCGTATCCTCCGGGTTGATGTCCTCATCCCCCACCCCTAATTGCGGGCTAGTGGTGTTGATCGGTCATCGGTTCATCCAAGTCTCCACCATGTCAACTTTCAGCAAGTACCTAGCTAAGTAGCTAGGCATCGATCCAATTTACTTCGTTACAGTATTCGATTTTGTTTGGCACTAATTGCTGAATTAACATTTAATTTTCACATGTCAGTGACAAATTAAGTTCGGTACTACGTACGTCAGGGATCCAAGCGGCTATACATGGCGGGTGACTCAGACCTGTACAATAGGCTGTGTCTTTCTGGGCTGGGTCTCAACACGGCTAGCCTAACATGGTCCAAAGCACAGTAGCAAATACTACATCTCCCCTTCACATCCTACCATGACTTATCTGGTGCAGTTGCCATCTCCCCTCGCCTCCTCCACCCTTGCTTCATCCCTGCACTACCACCTTCCCCGCTGTCCCACACCATCCCATCCTCACCGTCCCTCATCGCATCAGTGCCTAATCACACGCCCTTCAGTCACGTCACTGCCGGATACGGCCTTGCGGCACCGTGTCATCAGCTTCGTCGGCCATCCAAGGAAGAAGGTAGTGGCGACCCAAGAGAAAGAAGACTGTGAGAGCATTGGATCCAATGTCCTTTAGCCATGTTGCCACCAAATATGGACTTCTCGCACCACATCGACACCGTCCCTAGCCACCATGCATGTTTCTTCCTTGATGCTAGCGCCTTAATCGCCTCTGGCCGAGCTGTACACTACTACAGAAAAGACAATCATAGACGGTTCAAAAACATCATCATAGATGACGGTTTTCTGAACCGTCTGTAAGCATGTGTCAGTGATATGAACAGCACATCACAGAAGGTTTCTGTGAAACACCTATCACAGACGATCTATATGAAGAACTGTCTGTGATAGTCTATTATCACAGACGGTTCATAGTCCCAGCCGTCTGTGACATGATATTTACCATAGACAGTTGTTCCTAAGAAACGGGTTGTGATATGATTTTGTATTGCTGAAACTTTTCCTTTTTATTGGCTAGCCTCGAGAAATGCTAGTCATGCCCTTTGAAACAAGCAGATTACAAACACATATACAAGTACACATATACCATCACAAATCAACTCAGTTACATCAGAGCACAAGCAGATTATAGATTACACCACAACACATCCATTTCAGAACTGAACTTAGATATATTAACCAATTGAATGCAGAATTGACTAATTCACAATTAACACATACGCCTAGGGGTGGGCATTCGATTAATGAGGTTAATTCGATTTGATTTAAAAATAAATTGTTTTTTTGGAAACATGCAACTGAAATTCCCAGACCAAAGTAGAAAACCAAACTGAATTAACCAAAAAAAATTGGTTCGGTTTTTTCGATTTAACGATTACCCAAAATATTCGGTGTTGGTGCTACCGCCAGCGTAGGCATCATCGCCCCAGGAGAGGATCTTCCAGCTCTAGTTTTTGCCCTTCGCCCACTCCCAGAGGACAACCGTGGTACCGTTGTACAAGCCACCATGGTCCTTGTCGCCGTGGAAGGCATCGAAGTTGAGGTGAAATTTGTTCACCATGTGGATGCAGTGGAAGCCCTTACCGATGTCATCGCTCTCTGTCCACAGCACCGACTTGTTAAGGAACTCCGAGTTGAACTGCACCAGCTTCACCAGCATGCCACCCCCAAACACATCATTCTGATCTCCATCTCCAGACACCCAAGGTCCAAGGATCAAGATTCAAAAACCTGAAGGACCATGTGGAGGTCCATCCATGTTTGTGATGAGTATTTGACTTTATTTGAGCAAGGTGTGCTCAAGGTTGAGTTTGATTTGGATTGTTTTTCGAGCTAGAGCAATTTGAGTTACTGGTTGGAGACCAGTCGTCCGACCCCGAATGGTCGGGTCGTCCGACCTGAGTAGTCGGGGCTTTGGCTGTGTTGCAGACCAGTCGTCCGACCCCGAGTGGTCGGGTCGTCCGACCTGAGTGGTCGGGCTTTGGTGTGTTGCAGACCACCGTCCGACCCCGAGTGGTCGGGTCGTCCGACCTCGATGGTCGGGCTTTGGTGTGTTGCAGACCACCGTCCGACCCCGAGTGGTCGGGTCGTCCGACCTGAGAGGTCTGGGCTTTGGCTGGTTGGAGACCACTCGTCCGACCCCGAGTGGTCGGGTCGTCCGCCCCGAGAGGTCTCGAGTTGTGGTGGTCGGAGACCGACCGTCCGACCCCGAGTGGTTGGGTCGTCCGACCTGAGTGGTCGGGGCTTTGGCTGGTCGGAGACCAGTCGTCCGACCCCGAGTGGTCGGGGCTTTGGCTGGTCGGAGACCAGTCGTCCGACCCCGAGTGGTTGGGTCGTCCGACCTTGAGTGGTCGGGATGGAGACCAGTGGTCAGACCATGGTTGGTCGGGATGGAGACCAGTGGTAAGACCATGGTTGGTCGGGATGGAGACCAGTGGTCAGACCACGTGTGGTCGGGGTTATGCTGGTCAGCGTAGTGTATATCTTTCTGTTGAGATGGATATGTGTTGTTGAACCTTGCTATGTGATGTGGTTTCCTTGTCTATGATGGTTGCAGGACTTTGGAGCTAGGTCATGGTGAGGCGAAGGGGATCAGGACTAGGCTGGGAGAGCTGAGGTCTAGATTATCAAGGTGTCGCCAAAGATGACTGAGGCCAGGGAGTAGCTGCAAGCCGAGAAGACAAAGGAATGGATGAGATGCTAACTTGGAGCTGCTCTGATCAAGGAGGACCGTTGGATCGCAGTCAGGAAGATAGAGTAGCGGGTCAAGTTAGTATGAGTCGAAAAGCGTGCAAAACCCGTTGTGTTGTTGGGTTTCGGGTGAGCCCATGCATAGCTTTGTGAGTGGGTAAAATCTCAGCCCTTGATGGAGTGCTCTAGGGTTTAGAGGCCCATCCAAGGGTGGTAGGTGTTCCAAGCCTGCTATGAATAGACAGGGAGAGGGGTGTCTCCTTGGGGGTGAGCAGGTGAGGAAAGTCTACGTGAGTAGTTGAGAGTTGTTGAGAGTGACAGTGTAAGGATCAAATCCTAGCTCTTGGATGTTGGCTTAGGATTGAAGCAGGACATCCAAAGGTGGGAATTGATCCCAGGTCACTATAAATAGAGGGGTAGGGGTAGCCTCCCCTCTTTGGAGGTTCTGAGGTTTTTGCTGCTCATTTGAGCTTTGCCCACTTTGTTGTGAGGCTTTGTAAACCTCCCTTCCAGAAATGAAATGTTCTTCATTTATATTCTTGTTTCATTTCTCTTACGTATTTACATTACGCACTTGAATTCTGTTATATAAATTCTGCATTTACCTTCTTGATATTTACTTTACGTAATTTGGATTTGCCTCATCTCCTTCTACATGCTATTGAGTCTTTGTTGAAATTCATGATTGATGAGCTCTTCTCTGGATTCGGTGCTTTCAATCTTTTAGGCAATCTTTACGTTCTTGTTGCAAGTTGTAAATCTGTGTGTTCTTAAAGTGCGTAAACGTGTGACTTGCAGTTCTTTAATCTTAATTGGCTTCTGGTTCTTGTTGCCAAGGATGAAAGATTACTGGATGAATCTCCTATAGATCATATCCCAATCATCTAGGCAATCTACAACCTCTTCTATTCAGTTTTGCAAGAAACCAATTTCTGTGCCTAGTTTTCAGATGGTGTTTCTATTTGTTTGAAGGGTTGTTTCTTCGTGTACTTACTTGCTGTGATTTGTGGAGAGTCATCCAAGGATATTCTGACTATCAACTCCCACCAGCAAGTTACGGGTGAAGTCTGTGTTCGTGACTCTGTTTTTGGTGTTGCATTTGTTAAACTGAAAAGGACGGAACCTTGGTATTAATTCCTTCGATTGTTGATTGAAATAGGTTCTGACATCCTTTGGGAGGTGCACACCAATTTTCACTGTTTTGGATCACCGATCAAAAGTTATATCGATTTCTGTTTTTGAGATCGTGCTGATTTTTTCTATTCACCCGAGTACTGTTCATCCGACCTCCGAGGTCGGGGTACTGTTCATCTGGTCGGGGGTACTGTTCACCCGAGTACTGTTCATCCGACCACTTCAGGTCGGGAGTACTGTTCATCCGACCGGTCTTTGGTCGGGGAACTGCTTCACCCAACACTATTCATTCCGAGTATCGCTCATCCGACCTCAGTAGGTCGGGGTACTATTCATCCGACTGAAATACCCGACCAAAGGCGTTTCTTTCTCGGTTTTTGGTGGTTTGAATTTTAGGGGAGAGTTTATTCAAAAATTTATTTGGCTCCTATTCACCCCCTCTAGTCGCTTTTCGATCTTTCAATTGGTATCGAGCCGGTTCTGCTCTTTCTAGATCTTGACCGGTCTCAAGAGCCATGGCGATGGACAAGTATTCCACCAAGCCTCCTATTTTCTCTGGAGTTGATTTTCCTTTTGGAAATCTCGGATGGAGTCGTACATCACCGCCTGTGGTTTCTGATATGGCGTAAGGTGAAGCTCCGTTTGAGGTTCCCGCCGATGAGAACGCCACGGCCGGCAATATGGTCGATGTTGAGGCAAATGCTAAGGCAAGGAACATCCTCATACAGGCCTTAGTCGCAGATGAGTACGATAGGATTTCTCACCTTCGTTCTGCTCATGAGATTTGGGTGACCCTCGATGCTTACCATGAGGGCACTACCCAAATCAAGACGGTTCGACAGACCAATTCAAGCGTGAGTTCAACAAGTTTGAACAACACGCGGTGAGAGTCTTGACGAGTGCTTTGGTCGGTTTACGAAGATTTTGAGCAACCTCCGAGCAGTCGGTTGCATATACCCTGACTCGGATAATGCTCGACATTTCTTGACCGCGCTCGATCTTCGTGTTTGGGAGATGAAGGTGACCACCATCAAGGACACCACCGACCTGTCGACCTTGACTCTTGACGGGCTTTATTCTCGCCTCAAGACTCATGAGATCGACGCGTCGTCTCGCGGAAGACGAAATCTCGATCGATGGCTTTGGTCACCGATCCCATTGGATCCTCTCTTTCGATTCTTCATTGGTTTCTCTCTCCGCCTTTGCGAGCTAAGCGATGACCAATCGGAAAAATTTCGAAAATGAGCTTGCTCTTCTTGCTCGTAAATTTTCATATGCATACAAGAGAGTGAGAGAGAGGAAGAGAGGTGGGATGATCACCTGTTTCGAGTGTGGTGGCCCCAACCACATTCGAGCAAACTGTCCCAAGCTGGAGAAGGGCAAAAACGAACAAGGCGGTTCGGGCAAGAACGACCACACCGACATGAACCGCAACAAGAAGGCCCGAGCTCGTGAGCCGGCGAAGAAGAAGTACCGCAACTTTGCCAAGAATAAGAAGCTCTTTCACCGGGTCCTCGCCGCACTGGACGACATCGAGCTCTCTGACACGGAGAACTGGAGTGATGCAAGCGAGGACGATCCGCAAGAGAAGGTGAAGGGCAAAGATGACTTCTCCCAAGATGTGCATCATGGCAGCGCCATTGAAGTAAGCGACTCGAGGTGTCTGGCGACACGGATGAGGTACCCACCTACGATGAGTTAAATGTTGCCTTCTGTAAATTAGGCAAGTTTCATGCTAAGTCTAGGTCGAGGTGTTCTGAGTTGGAAAAGGAAGTAGGTACCTTGACTCGGGAGTTAGCTTCACTTAGATCTTCTTCCTCCCGAGTCACTGATGACTGTGATGCTTTGCTTGTGGAGTTAGAGAACCTAAGGACTATGCATGATAGTGTGTTGTCTGAACTAGATAGTCTTAGGTTGAAGAATGCTAGCAATGAATCTGTTGATACTCATTCTGTAGATGCTAGTTTTCTTCATGCTCACTCTACTCCTTCTTGTGGTAATTGCCCTAAATTGCTTGCCAAAATTGATGCCATGAGCGATCACCTTAGGAAGCTTTCTTCTAGAAACGATGAACTTGAAATGCATGCTTCTAAGGAACCAGTCAGCTCATGTGTGGGCTGTAGGCAACTAAAACTTGACAATGAATCCTTAAATGTCAAGTGTGCTAAACTTGCTAAGGACTTACTAGATAAGTCACAAGAAAGTTGCTTGCGATGTTCTGTGATTGAGGGGGACTTGGATAAAATCCATGTCGAGCTTAGGAAGAAATTAGAAGACCAAGCCCATAGAATTAGAAATGTGTCTTGTGTTTCTTGTGAGGCCCTCAAGATTGAGGCAGCCGTGCGAAGGGAACAAAAAGCACGTGCTGAGAGATCTTCTCTTTCTGGTTCTTTTTCTTCCTCTCCTTCCCCCTGTTCTTCTTGTGCTTCTTTCTTCCGAGATTGCCAGTATCTTATGAGCACTCTCGAGAAGTTTGTTGGAGGCAAGAAGAAGCTCAATCTTATTCTAGACCAATCCAAGATTAGTAGATTCAATCAAGGTCTACGATTTGATCCCTTGAGCACGCCGGCGCATCCTCCCACCATTGTGCGCGGCTCCAAGTGTGGTGAGATTGTGGTAGCTCCCGAGTGAGCACCACCAAGTTTAGGTCTCTGGGTTGTCCATAGGACTTGACTGAAGGGTGTTACTCCTATTGCTTCGCCTCTAGCAAGGCGAAGTACACATGCACCTTCCGTAAGAAGGATGGTCACCTAGTAGATTTACGCTTGCGCGCCAAGATCACTCGGCGTGAGCGTGTTGCTGCTCTTAGGGTATTCGTGGTCATCCCGGACTTTGAGTGCTCCTAAGACACACACCGCTTCTAGACAGTTAGAGAGTCGCTGCTTTTGGGCAAGGCCCAGACTTGGTTTTCATGCTAGTTCTTCGAGTTTTAGTCCCGGAGCTGTTCAGTAGTCGATCTTTCTCGCCGTCCTTCCGATATTCCTCGTTTTTCCATCGAGGTACATATCGTGGCGTGGGGCGTTTTCGGTAAGAGTCTTAGGCGCTTCACCGGGTGGTTCGGCTTTTGCACCACTACAGTCAACCCGATTCGGCTCCTAGATCATCTACTAGAGTCGCTCTCGATCTTGTTTGGGTTAAGCGTCGAGAGACACTCGAGTCCAGCCTTCTTCAATGGGTCGGTACTGAGGCGCCGAGTGGTTCAAGATATTGGGTTCCCAAGTCTTCACTCTATCCCAGTACTGAGTCATCTTTCCCTCTTGTGTCAATTCCTTGTGTCATATCTATGCAATGATGCTTTTAAGTGCCTCTTGACTTTTTCATGGCATGAGTCGCTTGAGGTTAGCTTGAGGATGTGATCACTGCCTAGTGGAGTGGATTTGGATCATCTTGTGGACTTATCCTTTCTTAGTTCGATTCTTAGTCCATGAGTTGTCCTGAGGCATCATCTTCGTCGTACATAAGTAGTGGACCTCGTTTTTCCTCGAGGTACCCACTCACGGCAAGAGTTGAAGGTAAGTATGTTGGTCATGTTGATCTTTACTAATCTCATCTAGGATTGGTGCATCGCTTTTCAATGTTGGCACTCGATGTGAATTCCGAGTTGGCCTTTGCGGCTTGGCTCTAGAGGATTGGATCTTCCTGCATGACCATCATGAGCATCATGCTAACCTGCATGTTCTTTCAACTTTGTTTGCCTCGTGTTTCGCTCCACAAGTGTTGAGCTTCATGATAACAGCATTGGGGACTTTCACTTCCATGGTGAGCTATCTCATACCCTCATGTCGGTTATACTTGTGATCATCATTTCCATGACATGTTGTGATTGCTCTTGCTCCCATGTGTATTATATGTACTTTGCTAGGTCTTGTTAGTTTTTGTCTGTCTTGTTTTGTACCATAGCATGTTTTCCCCAACCATCTTTGTGCTTCATGTATTATATCCTAAATTCATGAGCTCTTTCCCAGCATGTGATTTTCTTGTTTTTATCTTGTCCATGATATTGTTCATTTGGTATGAGCATTTGTATTAACTATGGGCACGTGCTATATATCATTTACTTTATTTTGTCATGAGTAGTATCTAGGTTATATGACACTGATTTTCTATTACATCCATGATTAGCCTTGTTTAGACTTTGTTTGTCAGACTTTGTGCTACATGTGAATGCCTTTCATGAGATTAGGGTCATATGATCTAGCTGCCGTTGTATGACTTATATTGTTCATGATCATCTTTTGTTGTCCTTCATGCTTATATGTTTCATACCTATTTTGCATGAGCTTGTGTTCTTCATTCATGGCATGTTTTCATCATCATGCATAAAGTGTTGCCATAAGTAGCTTCTCATCTTTGTGTCCATGGTCACCATTTACTTTCATGCTGCTTGTGTCCTCATGACCTTTTGTTTGGTCTTCTTTTGACGGGCCTTTTCGCAGCATGTAAATATTGTTATTGAGACTATGGATAAATGGATCTTGATGTTGCTAACTGGTTTGTTTTATGCATGATCCTCTTTGGCTGTCTTCATTCATCTTGCTCATGTTATATCTAGTAGCATGTTGTTATGCTTCATTGTGGTATTTCCTCATTTACATGCTCATTGCCATGTTTAGGGTAGTATCTTGATCCATGTATTTCTAGGCTTTCACATGATCCCTGCTAGCATTTTGTTGCTGTGATACACCTTGCTTAGCTTCTTATGCCAACATGACAGTGCTATGATGCACCTTGCTGTTGTTTATCATGTGGATATGTGTTCACTGTTGTCTATGGATATATGGATCTTGATGCTATCTTTAGCTTGGTTGTGATACATGATCTTACATTACCTTCTGCACCATGTTCATGCTCTAGATGATTGTTTGCCACATTTTTCTGTATCTTGTCCATTCGTGCCTAGGAACTGGATCCGCTTAACTTGATTTAAAGCATAGATTTGTTGGATGCATGTGTGTAGGCTTTCCGGTGAGAGACCATCATCCTAGGAATATCTCTAAGTCTTCTTCCTCCTGCTTTTGGATCCACTTTAGGTCATTTGCCACTACTTGCACTACACTGCAGTAGGTAAGTACCTCTGAAATTGTTGATGATAGTGATGGGTCTCTTAGGAGGTTGTGGTTCTTTTGTAGGTAGAGCTTGTGTCCTGTTTGTCTAGAGTCTTTTGGTTGGACTTCTAGCATAGTTAGGTTGCTTCTTACCTTGAGCCTTCTTGCTCCTTAGAGACCATGTGGTTTTAGATCTTATCTCTTCTCCTCTAGCTTTCTACCTATCTCTTGTGAGGAGAGAGTTTTAGAGTGTGTTCAGGGGGAGGTTTGTGAGCTCATATAGCTTATCTTGAGGGGGAGCTGGTTTGTATATTATGTACTATATATTCTCTTCCAGATTTTCCTTTCTTCTTCTGGGTGACTTTGGGCTTATTTTCTTGAGTTGAGTTCACTCACTTAGACTTCTGGCATGCCTTGCATGGACCTCTTATCTTGTGCTTTAGGTTGCTATCATGCGTGATTAGCTGTTCTCTCTTCTCTCTAGGTTGAGTTCCCTCACAGTCTTTTAAGTCTAGCAGGTTTTGGACCTCCTGGTAGACAGTGTGCATGTGCACTCCTTAGTTGGGATCTAGAGTCGCTTCCTATGTCACTCTTTTGGGAAGATAAGAGCGAGTCTAAGGCTGTAGTGAGTTTCTTATATCTTTTCTATGCTCTATAGCCATCCAGTTTTGCGCTTCTCGATTTCTTCTCCTCATTCTGTTTTTCTCGTTATTATTGAGTTCATTCGGTTTTCTTTATGCCTAATCTTGATAATAACCCAACTTTAACCAGATTTGAGCTTAAAATTGATTCAATTGTTGAGGGGAGTTTGGGAATCTGTTCATGCATTGCATTTAGACCGCTTTTTCCGCTTTATGAGCTTTGTCTATTATGCATTTGACTCAATCTTCGTGAAATACATCATGCTATATCTTTCAAGAAAATCACTAGCTTAGATATGTCCAAGTTCATTTATCAAGCTAATGTTCATTGAAATCAAAAACTTAAAAGCTTTAAATGAAAACTTGATGAAACATGTTGCTTTTACTTACTAAGTTTCTTCTCTAAGAGCTTTTACCATGAATTGTGAAATTTTGGAATTCTCTAGAGTCCCTATAGCACTTGGGTGAAATTTGCTTGATCCATATTTGAGTCCTTCAGAATTGCTTATATGTGCTAAATTGAAAATTAAAAAAATTTACTCTTTTGTGCAAAATTGATCTCAGCACTTTATATTCTCGAGACTGCCTCCCATTGCATTTGGGATGAACTTGGAATATATTGTGTATGACCAAGATCATTCTCTTAAGAGTTACTCTTGAGATGATCGAAAATGGCTTGAGTCAATAAAAAAAATTGCAAATATCAAACACATAAGTGGGTAAAGAATGCAAATTATGTCAAACATTTGCACCCCGCTATGTTTTTCAAAGTCTTAAAGAAAATTTGCATAAATTGAAAAATGGGCTCGAAGGACCTAATATGCACTTCAAAATTCCCCAAAGTGTTGAGTAGGTTGAACTCTAGGTTTTCCATTTGATCCCTGAGTGGTTGTGCTTCTAGTTTTGAAACTTTGCTAAGTTGTGCACTTGTCAAATCTTGCTAAAATGATACATTTTCAAAACTTAGCTTATGAGCAAAATTTGTTATTTGCACTTGGACATGTCTTAGTTTGGTCATAATCTGAGATTAATAAGCTTGGTGTCATATCTTGTCATTATGATCATTTGGATAATCTTCAAAGCTCCCTTAGGTTGCATTTCATGCATACATAAAAGAGGAGAAAATTCTATTTTGATGCCTATATTGCCAAAAGGGGAGAAAATGTAGAAAAAGGCATCATTTAAAATGTAGAAAAGGAGGAGATAGAAATGTGAAAGCTTGTTGGTTCTTATGATTTTTGTAAATCTTTGCTATCTCTTATGAATCATAATCACATTTGACACTTATGATTGGTTTTTAGAGCTTTTGTTGAAAACTTGCTCTTTTCATGGTCTTGCTCTAAATTCTTTCTTGCCAACTTGGTCATAATTTTATATCTTTCTCTCTGGACCAAGTTTGGCTTTGCAATCAAATTGCTTTCTTCTTCTCTCATTCAAACTCAAATTTATGCCTTTTGTGTGGTTTGTCAATATACTCATCAAGGGGGAGATTGAAGGACCATGTAGAGGTCCATCCATGTTTGTGATGAGTATTTGACTTTATTTGAGCAAGGTGTGCTCAAGGTTGAGTTTGATTTGGATTGTTTTTCGAGCTAGAGCAATTTGAGTTACTGGTTGGAGACCGGTCGTCCGACCCAGAATGGTCGGTCGTCCGACCGAGTGGTCGGGCTTTGGTGTGTTGCGGACCACCGTCCGACCCAGTGGTCGGGTCGTCCGACCCGAGTGGTCGGGACTTTGGCAGTGTTGCAGGACCGGTCGTCCACCCCGAGTGATCGGGTCGTCCAACCCGAGTGGTCGGGGCTTTGGTGTGTTGCGGACGGTCGTCCGACCACGAGTGGTCGGTCGTCCACCAGAGGTCCGGGCTTTGGTGGTCGGAGACCGGTCGTCCGACCCCGAGTGGTCGGTCGTCCGTCTGAGAGGTCTGAGCCGTGGTGGTCGGAGACCGATCGTCCGACCCCGAGTAGTTGGGTCGTCCGGCACCGAGTGGTCGGGCTTTGGTGGGTTGGAGACCGTCGTCGACCCGAGTGGTCGGGGCTTTGGTGATCGGAGACCGTCGTCCGACCCCGAGTGGTTGGGTCGTCCGACCTTGAGTGGTTGGGATGCAGACCAGTGGTCAGACCATGGTTGGTCGGGATGGAGACCAGTGGTCAGACCATGGTTGGTCGGGATGGAGACCAGTGGTCAGACCACGTGTGGTCGGGTGGAGACCAGTGGTTAGACCACGTGTGGTCGGGGTTATGCTGGTCAGCGTAGTGTATATCTTTCTGTTGAGATGGATATGTGTTGTTGGACCTTGCTATGTGATGTGGTTTCCTTGTCTATGATGGTTGCAGGACTTTGAAGCTAGGTCATGGTGAGGCGAAGGGGATTAGGACTAGGCTGGGAGAGCTGAGGTCCAGATGATCAAGGTGTCGCCAAAGATGACTGAGGCCAGGGAGTAGCTGCAAGCCGAGAAGACAAAGGAATGGATGAGATGCTAACTTGGAGCTGCTCTGATCAAGGAGGACCGTTGGATCGCGGTCAGGAAGATAGAGTAGAGGTCAAGTTAGTATGAGTCAGCGTGCAAAACCCGTTGTGTTGTTGGGTTTGGGTGAGCCCATGCATAGCTTTGTGAGTGGGTAAAATCTCAGCCCTTGATGGAGTGCTCTAGGGTTTAGAGGCTCATCCAAGGGTGGTAGGTGTTCCAAGCTGCTATGAATAGACAGGAGAGGTGTGTCTCCTTGGGGGTGAGCGGTGAGGAAAGTCTACGTGAGTAGTTGAGAGTTGTTGAGAGTGACAGTGTAAGGATCAAATCCTAGCTCTTGGATGTTGGCTTAGGATTGAAGCAGGACATCCAAAGGTGGGAATTGATCCCAGGTCACTATAAATAGAGGGGTAGGGGCAGCCTCCCCTCATTGGAGGTTCTGAGGTTTTTGCTGCTCATTTGAGCTTTGCCCACTTTGTTGTGAGGCTTTGTAAACCTCCCTTCCAGAAATGAAATGTTCTTCATTTATATTCTTGTTTCATTTCTCTTACGTATTTACATTACGCACTTGAATTCTGTTATATAAATTCCGCATTTACCTTCTAGCTATTTACTTTACATAATTTGGATTTGCCTCATCTCCTTCTACATGCTATTGAGTCTTTGTTGAAATTCATGATTGATGAACTCTTCTCTGGATTCGGTGCTTTCAATCTTTTAGGCAATCCTTACGTTCTTGTTGCAAGTTGTAAATCTGTGTGTTCTTAAAGTGCGTAAACGTGTGACTTGCAGTTCTTTAATCTTGATTGGCTTTTGGTTCTTGTTGCCAAGGATGAAAGATTGCTGGATGAATCTCCTATAGATCATATCCCAATCATCTAGGCAATCTACAACCTCTTCTATTCAGTTTTGCAAGAAACCAATTTCTGTGCCTAGTTTTCAGATGGTGTTTCAATTTGTTTAAAGGGTTGTTTCTTCGTGTACTTACTTGCTGTGATTTGTGGAGAGTCATCCAAGGATATTCTGACTATCAACTCCCACCAGCAAGTTACGGGTGAAATCTGTGTTCGTGACTCTGTTTTTGGTGTTGCATTTGTTAAACTGAAAAGGATGGAACCTTGGTATTAATTCCTTCGATTGTTGATTGAAATAGGTTCTGACATCCTTTGGGAGGTGCACACCAATTTTCATCGCTTTTGGATCACCGATCAAAAGTTATATCGATTTACTTTTGAGATCGTGCTGATTTTCTATTCACCCAGTCTTTTCATCCGACCTCCGAGGTCGAAGTACTGCTCATCCGGTTGGGGGTCTTGTTTACCCAAACACTATTCACCCGAGTCTCGTTCATCCGACCACTTCAGTCGGGAGTCTTATTTATCCGACCGGTCTTTGGTCGAGTACTGCTTCACCCAACACTTTTCATTCCGAGTCTTGCTCATCCGACCTCAGTAGGTCGGGGTACTATTCATCCGACTGAAATACCCGACCAAGTCAGCAGTTTCTTTACGGTTTTTGGTGGTTTGAATTTTAGGGGGAGAGTTTATTCGAAAATTTTATTTGGCTCCTATTCACCCCCCCTCTAGTCGCTTTTTTCGATCTTTCAAAACCACACAGACAAATCATAACAGACCGAAGGAGATCAAATGGGAAAAGATGGGAGCAGACTTGGCCGAGCGAGTGCTTGATGGCGAGGCCAGTGACCTTGCTAACAAGCATGAAGGCGGGGTTGCCCTCCTTGTCCTTGACCTGGGTGTTGAAGCACGTGTCCTTGAACTAGTGCTGGTGCTCATTGTGTGGGTTGGTGGGGGTGAGGAGCTGAGGACGACATTGCCATCGCTCACACTGAGGCAGTAGTTCTCGTCAAAGTGGCTAAAGATCTTGAAGATGGGTTGGTTGACACCGATGGCGCTGGTGCCGACATTGGCCAAGGGGTTCTGGCTGTGGTGCCTGAAGATTGGGGATGGGGATGCGAAAATTGGAATGGGGAATGGCCCAAACAGATATTAGATTAATGAGGAATCGGTTTATAAGGTTAGTTCAGTTTCCAGACCTAAAAAACCAAACTAAAAATTGAAACCCGAATAACAACGAAATAAAAACCGAAAAGCAAAAAAAAACTGATTTTTTCGGTTAATTCGGTTCGGTTTAGTTTTTTGGTTTCGGTTAAAAATGCTCACCCCCAACATATGCTACTACAATTCACAAATTCACAATACAAGTATCTCTACACATATGCCACTACAACTCACTCATCATGTCAGGCAAAGTGGAACTCGTATTTTTTGTTTATGACCTCACGCAGAAAGAAGAAAGTGAGGTGTCCTCAAATTTTCATAAGATCAGTCTGTTCCAACGCAGTTTTAGCTATTGTTGGAACCTGTTGATGGGAAGATTAAAGTCGGCATATATAAAAATTGATAAATATGAAATAATTACGGCATGATTGATAAACCTCTAGGTCATTGGTCTTCATTATACCGATGATGAGTTGCATGTTCTGGCACACGTAGAATCCACAAAGATTAGCTCCCTATGCCTATTGGTGGCGTTGCAAAAATAGAATTGGTTACTTCGAGAGGTATTATTATGGAGTGTGATATAGTATTATTGTGTACTAGCGGGATACCGGAAACTTGAATTTGTGTTTGAGCTACGACCCTCCCTTGGATGGCCCTCCATGAATTGTGTACACTTTGAACGACCTACTTTATTCTAAAAAATTATCCTTAGCCATTTCACGAGCAACGTACACCTTTAAAGACTTGCAACAGAGTTATCTTTGGAGGAAATGTGATTACCTGTTCAATAATTATGCAACAGGTCTCAAGTCGTGGGAGCCTCTATTTGAGGAATCTACATAGATTATTGAGTTCTTTCTTGGTAAAATGACAACAAGAACCCAGTGAAATCTATACAAGTATGTCACCATGGTCATTCAACCTAACTTCAAGTTGCATACAAAGTACAAATCAACAAATATAGCAACTAGTACATGACTTACCCCGGGTTGTGGAGTAAAAGTATGTAGGATTTGTCACGTTGAGCAATGCACTTGTAACGTAATCCTCGACTGCTTGTAAATTTTCGTCCATACTCTGCTTGGAGACCATGTGTGGGTTGAGGAAACCCACCAGTTCTTTCTTGTTTTTCTTCTTCAAGGATCATGTATATATATATAAAAGCAATGAGTTATATGTATATAGAACTAACGATTCTTTCGCTGCCTATTCTACGCGTGAGCCGTAACCCCAATGTCGCAGAACTATCCGCTGCGTGTAAACCATCTCACATATGAAACCGTGCAAACCGCGTGTGGACTAAACCGATCACTAGTAAATGTGTTTCCTAGTTGTAAATGAATATGTTTTTCTTTGTTTTAGCCATAGCTTTTTATTCGAAGCTTCGATTCATGAAACGAATTTCACTATTAGATTACTGATGACGAGAGGAACAACATGATATAAGTCTCGCTAATAAACGTTGCATAAATCAAATTTGACTACCAAATGAACATCAATTTACTACTGTATGATAGCAAAATCTATATAGAAATGTAGTAATTTCTATATATAGATGCAGTAAAATCTGTACTAGCCAGCAAAATTACTGTTTATTAGCAAGACTTATATCATTATGTTGCTGTCGTCGTCAGTAAGCTACTAGTAAAAATCGTTCGTGAATCGGAGCTGTCAATAAAAAGTTATGGCTAAATGAAAGGAAAAACAAATTTATGTTCAAAAAGGAAACACATTACTAGTTTATGCCGTATGACCAACTAGCAAATGTGTTTTCTAGTCTGTATATCAATATATTTTTTCTTTGTTTTAGCCATAAATTTTTATTTGTAGTTTCGATTCACGAACGATTTTCTCCAGTAGCTTACTGAGGACGAGAGTAACAAAATGATATAAGTCTCGCTAATAAACAGTAACTTTGCTGGCTAGTAACAGATTTTACTACATATATATATAGAAATTACTAAATTTCTATATAGATTTTACTATCATACAGTAGTAAATTGATGTTCGTTTGGCAGTAACATTTGATTTATACGACGTTTATTAGCCAGGCTTATATTATGTTGTTTCTATCGTCGTCAGTAATCTAATGGTGAAATTCATTCGTGAATAAGAGCTACGAATAAAAAATTATGGCTAAAACAATGAAAAAACATATTCATGTATAACTATGAAACGCACGCAACGCATGCTGGTGTATACATCTTTTCATCTCTCTGTCACACACATGCATGTAAATTAATTTTGGACGATTAATCTTCCAAATTTTTTGAAACTTGTTATTTACGGTAATAAATGCTCCTATTCTTATAGACTGTGTTATATGGTGGGCGCGAATTCTGTAGCACTAATTAGTGGAATGTCTCAGCTCGATCAGACTGCAAAACTGACTGGCGCTTAGAATTGCTTAAACTACACGCAACTACAGAATAGTACATATATATATATATATATATATATATATATATATCACATGTATCAGTATTACGCCCCTCGACCGGATGGATATGCGCCTCCAAGCAGCCTGCACTGGAACGGATCCATTTGCATGCCTCACTTGGAGATTGCACCGCATGGCCTCCTACATAACGGTATACAATTAGACGTCCAATAGGTCTATCTATGGAGCATTTCAGACATATATATTACCCGAATGTCATCGAAAGGAAATTTGTCATCGTCTATGTCTGTTTGAGGGGCGGACACGTAGCCGCTCCGACAGTTAGTGGCACTGAATTGCGTCAGTGCTTCTAGGTCTAGCGTGGTCCGTATGTGCTTCTGCATAACCACCCTTTGCACAATTATTTTCTCAAGGCTTCTTAGCTAGTCATCGAATTGAGCTCTCAACCTTTCCTTAACCATTTCTTCAATGATTGCTACTAGCCGTTCCTCATGCTCAACTTTGGCTCTTTTCATACTCCGGTACATGTCGGAGTCCTATGGGATTCCTGTTTTCCAGAGAACGAAAACACCTTTATCATGCATGTAACCCGGGTACTCCTTGTTTTCCAAGGCTGTTGATAGTATATCTTTCTCCCTGTCCTACCAGAAAGAGTCTTATGAAGATTCTGTACTCAACGCTTCCTGTAAGAGCCCGACATGTCATCTCACTTATAATTATGAAGTTATGGAGTAATTACAAACTAGGTAGTTTGATATCTTACGAGACGTTGGGACACTTCCTCCTCTATGGGGTCCCTGAAGGACACGGCGCCCAAAGACGTAGGGTTTGACCTCACTCTTAGCCAGTTTTGGACATGTGGGTCTACCATCAAGGCAAATGGCGGTGATGCCTCCATCAAGATTGCCTCATCGTCCTCCCTCATCCATTGCATGCTCTTACCCATGTACACAACGGTGCCGAGTCTGTGGGGTAGGTGTTTTGGGCCAGAGGGCCTTGTGCACTTCACTTTGACGCACAAATTATTCTAACGTCTTCATCTCAACAAATCTTTACCATACGTCTTCATCAATGAATCCATACTTAGAGAAGGGAGTCATTTCCTTTTTGATGTAATTTGTGGCAAATGTGTTCTTGAAGTTCTTCCACACCTTTGCCGCCACTAGCAATGCATAGCATCACACTAGGCCCACGGCGTCTTCTGGAATCTCGAACGATGCAAAAAAATTTGTCACCAAGTTGTTGCAATCCTCATTAGTCAGCGACTTCTAGGATGGATAGGTGATAGGGACCCGTTCCTGTTCAACTATCCCGCATAATGTCCGGCTGCTGCTGCCTTCGAAGGTTGGGTAGGGGCTCCATCTTACGGATCGACCGTCATGATGGTATATCGGCTCAGGGCCTTTTATTTGCTCCTCTTGGAACTCGCCTCGCTTTTCCTATCGTCAGCTCATCACATCCACTCGTCGATGAAGAATGGGGGGATGATATCTTCTTTTTAACTACAGTATGAAACAGATACAATACACAACCACCAACTCATCACGCTTTTACAACTAATTTCAACATTAATATATGGTACGACCTCCAAATTGCAACAAATGATCATATGACACAACAATGTTAAAGAAACAAAGACCAACGACCTGGAAACATTCATATTTGGATCAATTGTGACATTACAGCTTCAACATGACATCATCTACTTAATCATCATAGGGAATACTATAAAACAACGATCAAAGAAGAAATAAGAAGAACTATAAAGAAATCTGAGTGTCCAGGCACTTAGAACCCCTCGAGACTGACACACGCGAGCCACGACTAGATCTATGGAATAATATAACACAATGATAAAAAAATAAAGTAATAAGAACAATAAAGAAACCTACATGTCTAGGCACCCAGAACCCCTCGAGCTACATGTTCGAGCCACGCTTGGATCCATGCATCCAAGCATGACACAAACCATACGTCTCGGAGCATTACCTAGCCTTAAGCCCTATCTCTAATATACTCAGCTATTTACACACATGTATATATACCTCATGATTTATAATATGAACTGTACAATATATCTGGTCTCTAACACAAGTAAAATCACAATTGATTGAGGAATAGAACTTATCTACACTATTCTAATATAGTGCCATAAACTACAGTATAGTGCCATGTTAACAAAATTAACCTGCACAAAATGTAAGGCAATGCCGAGGGGAGGGGGGACAAGATGTACATAGCGCAGATTTGGAGCACAAAGGGTAACACTAGCAAGTAAGACAACACATACATTTTTGGATACAATAAATCACCATGAATCACGATGTCACCATTGACAATGAACTTCATATAGATGAATATAACTATGACAGTCATCACATAACATGATTGTAATAATAGTGTATCTAAAAAGTATACTTAGATGATGCGACGAAATAATACCAAAGATAGCCATAACAATGATTTATGGTCAAGCACAGAAAGGATGTCACACTGTAGCCCTGCTGTGGTATATAATGAGTTGATAGATAGCAATACAGCCATTGGATAGAAATGACATGGAATTGCAAATAACCACGACCTATCATTCCGATATGTATAACAAAAATTTCCATACCTAGCACGATATGATTAAGGCAAGTATGATCTAATCTACTATGATATTAGAATACAATCTGAAATCAAATAATCACCATCTAGGGTTGGACGGTTGTACCAGGATGAGGTCGAAGACGATGGTGCATGGGCTTGAGGGGAGGATGGCGGTGCACGGGCTCGAGGGGAGGCGCAAAGTCGTTTGAGTCAGGACTCAGGAGTGCGATGCACGATCACAAACCCTAGGTGTGTGTATATATATATATTCAAAGTTATCTCAGACGATTCTTTACTAGAACCGTGTTTTATGTATATGTATCACTACTAGAACCATATGTGATGTATATGTATCACAGACGGTTCTATATTAGAACCGCTTGTGATATATATACATCACATAACTCACATATACATATACATATACATATACATATACATATACATATACATATACATATACATATACATATACATATACATATACATATACATATACATATACATATACATATACATATACATATACATATACATATACATATACATATACATATACATATACATATACATCACTCACATATACATTTATTTTTAGACATGACAAATAAGCATGACGACTGATCATCATAACTCACTTGCTTATTCTTTTGTATAAAGATTAGCCATTCACGATGATTGACGCGTGTGTAGCTAGCTTTCTCAGGTTGTTCTTCCTCGATCATTATGTTGTTTATAATAGGAGGTAACTCATCAATTTAATTGTATTATTCCTCATCTATTACATTATCAATTCTGACAATCCTCCTTTTTCCTGAAGAACTATGTAGCTCTTCTTGTTGGACTGATCGGTTACATAGAAGGCTTGAACAACTTAGTTAGCAAGTACGAATGGTTTGTCTTTATATCCGACGCGTTCGAGGTCCATAATAGTGACGCCGTACTTGTCAACCTTCACCTGCTAGAGGTGGACCCAACGGCACCGAAATAAGGGGATCTTGAAAAGTATGTAGTCGAGCTCCCAAATCTCCTCTATGAACCCATAGTAGGAGCTCCCTATCGACCCAGCAGTATTGAACGCATCTATGCGAATACCGTTATTATGGTTTGTGTTCTCCATATCATGATCTCTCGTGTAAAATGTGTACCCATTTAAGTCATATCCTTTCCATCTCACAACTATAAGTGTTGACCCTTTTGCTAACCTTGTTAGCGTATCACCTGACGAGCTCCTAGTGATGGGACACTCCTTTAACAATTTGTTGAACTAAAGGTTGTGATGTCTCATGATCTAAGACTCTTTTCATGCTGGATTCTCTTGCTGTATGCAGTGCTTGTGCTCGCCGATATATGGGGACACTACAACCATGTGTTGCAAAACCGTAAATTGGACTTGAGTATATGTAAGCTGATCAAGCGTGATTGCTTTCTGTTCTCGATACCCTTGAGACCCCATTATGGCAAGGTCGAGGAACACCTATCGGTACAACCTGAGCTATGTAATCGACACAGAACTCGACGGCATCTTTGGTTGCATAACTTTCGACAATGCTACCCTTCGGCCGAGATCGATTCCGTACATAGGACTTGAGAATTCCCATGTACCTCTCAAACGGGTACATGCTACGTAGGAACATGGGCCTGTACATCTTTATCTCCCTCACAAGGTGAACAATGAGATGGATCATGATATTGAAAAACGATATAGGGAAATACATCTCAAGATTAGATAGAGTCGTCACCACCTCGGTCTGCAGAGCATCTAGTCATTCAGGATCGTTAACCTTCTGAGTAATTGTGTTAAAGAAATAACATAGCCTTATGATTGTCTTCCGAACCTTGATAGGAAAAATATTTCTAATTGCCATGGAGAGCATATGTCATCAGCACATGACAATCATGAGGTTTCATGCCAATTAATTTCAAATCTTTCATCGAAACAAGTCTCTTCATGTTGGAGGAGTAACCGGATGGAACTTTCACACCATGGAAAAACTAGGATAGTTCAGTTCTCTCTACCTTGGACAGAGTGTAACAAGAAGGTTCGTAGTACATTCGGCCTTTATCGGTCTATTTCGGTGCTAACTTAGGTTCGATGCCCATATCGACCAAGTCAAGCCGTGCATTGATACCATCCTTTGTTTTGACCTTAATGTTTAGTAAGAGAGTAATCAAGCTATTACATACATTCTTCTCTACGTGCATGACGTCGATGCAGTGGCGAACTTCTATGTCCTCCCAATAAGGTAGGTCCTAAAATATTGATCTATTCTTCCATATTCTCTTATCAGAGGTCCTTGATTTACGTTCATTCACATGCGCAACATCCAAATCCTTAGCTAGATGATAAACATCTCCTCTCTTAAAGGCCTTGGAGCTAAACTGTCATCGTTCCTTCCGTCGAATTGTTTCTTCATTTGCAATATGGGTGATTCCTTCAAAGGAACCTATTGTGACGCATGTACATGATTTTTCGTGAGTGATTTAGCCACACAATCTCAGTATCATCTAAGCAGTTAGTACAGACTTTGGCTCCTTTCCTACTCTAGCCCGACAGGTTAGCAAGGACATGATAATCATTTATGGTACAGAACAACAAGCAGTGCAAAGTGAAATTCTCTCATTTGTACGCATTGCATACCTGTACCACATGAACCTACAGTGTTTTCAGATCTTCCACCAATAGTGCTAGGTACACATCAATATCGTTCCCAGGTTACTTCGGGCCTTGGATAATTATAGACAACAAAATGTACTCCTTCTTCATAGACAACTAAGGAGGAAGGTTATAGATACAGAGATTCACAGGCCAAGTGCTATGTCGGTTGTTCATGTTATCTAAAGGATTCATTCCATCTGTACTCAATCTAAACCTTATATTCCTCAGTTCCACACTGAATTCCTCAAACTTCCTATCATTGTTTCTCCATTGGGCAGAATCAGTAGGGTGCCTTAGCATTCCATCAGTCGTATACTCCTCTGAGTTCTAACACAGCAATTATGCCTCCTTTGGGTTCGCAAATAAACACTTTAAATGGGAAATTACAGGCAGGTACCACGCCACCTTAGTAGGAGATCTTTTCTTCACCTCGATGCCCTTGCCGTCATCATCTAATTGATTCTTACGCTTGTATCGGGATGCATTGTACACCGAATAAACATGCAAAATTGCTACTCTTTACGGTAGAGGATACAGTCGTTCGGACATGTTCTACTTCCATTCCCAAGGGACAAAGAACCTTCTTGGCTTTGTAGGTGGTTATCAGTAACTTGTTTCCCTCTGAAAGCATCTCCGCTAATAGACTTAACAGCACTATGAAACTCTTATCGGACCAACTGTTGCTTGCCTTCAATTTTAGCAATTCAAGCACAGATGTTTCTCAACTTATAGCCTGGGAACAAAGGTTTCTCAAAGTCATCCATCAAGCCTTGGAATTTACTATACTCTATATCGTCACGGTTCCCTTCTGCGTCGCATAGCATTTGATCTAGATTATCATCGTGCATCTTGTCCACATCGGAAGCATAATCGATATCATACGGCATATCGTTGACTTCATTAATGATGTTAATACTACCTGGTTCCTGTATAATCTCCTCTTCACCGTGACTAGTCTAACATGTATACCCCCTTTTAAAACCCCTTAGAATCAAGTGTGCTTCGATCTGCGCTGAGTTTTGAAACATTCTCAGATTCTCGCAGTCAATGCATGGACAAGATATAAATTGCACCCCCTTATTAAATATATCCTCCTCTGCAGCTGTTCTAAAAGCAGAGACACCATTAATGTATTTGGCACTCGCACTATTCTTAGCGTATATCTAGCTTCGGTCCATCTACGCTACGCATATAACATTTAGTGTTACATATTAAAGTACACTATGAGTTCACATACACACATTCTTAAATTGGAGTATAAATTAACTAGCTAAACCCTATCTGTCGACGATCGGGACCGTCGACCGCAAAGAAAGAGGGTAAACGGTAGTACGGAGGGCGAGGCCCAGAGTTTCGCTCGTCCAGGAGGTACCCTCGGCGGGCGTACTGAACAGGGGGGCCAACACAATCAAACAGGGGACACGAGATTTATACTGGTTTGGGCCGAACGTCCCTACTCCAGTTCGGATGATGGTACTGCATTGCCCTCAATGCCGATGACTGCACAACCTTTACAAATGAGAGTTAGGGGTTCCAATATGAGAGTGCCGTAGCCTAGTTCGTGGAGGTGTAGTGAGAAAGAAGAAGAAGAAGAAGAAGAAGAAGAAGAAGCCCCTCTTCCGGAGGGCTCTGCCCCCCCCCCTTATACGGCCGAGAGGGGCAGGTTACATTGGGGATTGGGAGCCGAGAGGATGAAAGGACTCATGCCAGAAAGCCCTTGTCTTGGTGACCAGTCTTGTCTGGCCTTGCCCACGCCGGGTTTGTAGACTCTCCGAGCAAAGCAGGTCGCTGCTTCTTCGGGAAACAGCGCACCCACTCTGCGGTTTTGTCGGATGATGACGCGTTGCCATCGTGGACCAGCCTTGCACAGGGTGAATGGACCCCATCTTTGTCTGCTGATTGGATGATGGGGTGAGGCTTTGACTTTGGCGACCTTCGTGCTGCCTCGGGAAGGAGCCACCTGCTTCTGTGCGGTCGCTTCAGGCGGTCGCGATTGTTGGACACGTGGTTAATGGCTAGTGGAGGGCCCGACGCTTGACCCTTGGCAGAGATCGGGATCGGGCTGGTCGGAGGTCGGGGGAGCCCGGTCCGTGACGAAGGTCGAACGCCCTGCTAGGTCGGGAAAGAGCTCGGGGCGGTCGGCTTGGTCGAGAAAGAACTCCTTTATGGCCTTGCGGGACCTTCGGTCGGAGCCTGGTTCGGAACAGTCCGATTGGTGCTCCGGACTGGCGGTTTGGAGACATCTCCGCCCGAGGTAGGGAACTGTCCCCCGATCTTAGAGGAGGGCTGCTCAAAGCCCCCCAGGGGGGGCATGTGTCAGGGTGGCCGATCCCCGACAACCAGCCCCCAAGGCTCAAGAAGCGGTCTGAGACTTCTAGGCGCTCTTGAGTCTGAGGTCTTCTTGGGGAGGGATCGCCCCCCGTTCGGCCGGGCTCGAGGTTTCTAGGGCTCACCTTCAGGCCGAGAGAAGGCCTCCCCGGGGCGCACACTTGGATCCCGATATCTTGTTTTCCCAGGTGGGCTCAGAAGGCCCGGGAGCCTCGTGGATAGGGAAGTTGGAGGGATGTGATCTGGCGGATGCGTGGATTGACGCGCCCGTACGGGGGTTTTGAAGGGGCCCTGGCGCCTCTTCTACCGCCCGCCGACTACGGGCGCGCCTTTTGAGACGATGGTGACGACAGTAGACGAGGCGTCTTTAAAAGCCGAAGGGGTCTCTTCCTTCAGGGTTTCACTTCCCATTGCTCGTGTTCTTGCCTTCTTCTTCTTTGTCCTTCCGTGACCACGCCTTTTAGCCTTCGCTTGCGATCTTGTCCCCCCCCGACCTCGACCTCATGGCGAAGTTCGGGAGGAGCACGCTCACTGCGGAGCGGATGAAGGAGATGGAATCCTTGGGGCTTCTGGACCCATTCACCTGGCGGCTCCCGTCCGGGGAGAGCGTGCTGCGGCCTCGGGACGACGAGATCGTGAGCACGGAGTAGTACATGCCCTTCGGGCTGCGAACCCTGGAGAGCGATTTCTTGGCTGCGGTTCTTGCACAGTGCAAGATCGAGCTCGTGAACCTGGTACCGAACTCCCTTCTTCTCTTTTCTATCTTCGCACATCTTTGCGAGGGGTTCTTGGGCGTCCTTCCCACCCCCTCGTTTTTCTTCCGCTTTTACTCTTTGTCCCGCACCGCAAAAGATCCCGTCGTCGGGTGCCTTTACTTCCGGCTGCGGGCAGGGCTCCCTTGTTCCTTCCTCCAAATCCCGACCCGGGACTCGCTCGGGACGTGGACGGAGAAATGGTTCTATCTGAAGAAGGGCGAGGGGAGCAGGCTTGCCTACAACGGCACTGCGGTCGAGGGAAAGCGGGAGACCCCAGAGCTTGAGGACTCGGCGACCGACCAGGCGGCGGTTGCCTTTATCCATATCTGCGCCATACGGGGCCTCAAGGGGCAGGCGGTCGTTCACGACTTCTTGCGGAATCGGGTGCTTCCTCTCCGGAGGAGGTTGCACCCCTTTTTTGAGGTCACCGGGAGGTGCGACGCCACCCGGGAAAGCCACGAGGGTAAGCGCCGTCCGACCTTAAGTCCTTTCGGGGTCTTGGTCGGAGTTCCCTCATTTCTTGATGCTCTCTTTCTGACCTTGCAGCACCGAAGGCGGCTTGGATCGCCTCGAGGATGCAGGAGATCTTCGGGAAGGCCACCACCGCCTTCGACCTCGGCGGCATCGTCCCCAAGAACGTCCTGGGGCGCAGCAGTGAGGTAATGGCCTTCCGTTTTGATTTTTTCCTTGGGGGCTCGGACTCAGATGCTCATCGTGATGAGCTCGCGCAGGTGACCAGGGAGCTCTGGGATACGGCGAAGCAGCTGCTACCGCTCCCCGGTCCGAACAAAGGCGAAAAGGGAGGTAAGAGACCGGCTCTTGACGCCCCGAAGCAAGTCGCCAAGAAGCCCCACATCGAGTGGGGCGACCGGGTCGTGGTAAGCCTGAATGCCCCGAGTTCGGGAACATCCGAGCCCGAGCTCGCTTCCTTCGTGCCGCCTTTTTAGTCCTTATGCTAATCCTTTCTTCTTTGCCCGGCCAAGGGGCGGCCTGCGCAAGGGCCCTGAATCGCAATGCCAGACCACGAGCTCGGGCCGAGCCCCGGGAGGGAGTCCGCCTGCTGCCGCCGCCGAGGAACCATCACGCCAGGTACGGCCTCCGTACGTTTTTCGCTGTCCCGCCCCGTCGCAGCGTTCGAGCGTCCGAGGGGAACCGACCTTTCCCGTGGTTCAGGGCGAGGCCGGGGAGGACAACGACGTAGACGATTACCGCCTTGCGCCGCGACCCCGGACACGGCGGATGTTGCTTGCCGCGTCCTCCGAGGAGGACGGAGCGGCCGAGGGAGGAGCGATTGAGAGCGCCGCGATCGAGGGCGCCGCGGCCGAGGGCGTTACCACCGTCGTGCCCCAGGTGGGGGCGTCGCCGGGGGCGGAGTCCTCAGAGAAGCGGATGGCCGAATCGCCCCCGGGGGGAGGTCCGACCAAAAAAGCAAGGTTGCCGCGCATCCACTCGTTGCAGTAAGTATCCCGTTCTGCTTCTTGACTTTGTGGTGGTAGGGTCGACCGAGCACCCCCTGATAATTTGTTGCGCGCAGCACCAACACCGGGGTGGTCGTGGCCGCAATCCATCGTCCGACCTCGGCACCCCCGACCAGGGCGCCCCTGACCCCGGCGCCCCCGACCGAGGGCGGCTCTGTTGTCCACCCCAGGTGGAGGCGTTCCCAACAGAGTCGGAGTCGCCGAAGGAGCAAGCGACGACTTCTTAGTAGGCAGCCGGGCCGGGGCTCCTTCTTGCTGTCGAGGGCAGCCAGGGGATCCCCGAGCCGCTCGCCGGCCTAGAGGGTCCGGCCGCCATTGCCCTGGCCGAAGCGGACCGCTCTGGGCCTTCGGGGGGGACCGATACCACCGCGGTGGCGGAGGCCGCCAGGGATACGGCGACGGACGAACTGCCCCGGGGTTCCGACGGCGCGGTCGACCTGCCCTCACTGGAGGTCCGGTTAGCGGAGGTAAGCACGGTTGTGGTGACTTCTCCTTCTTTTCTCCCTTTTCCTTGTGGTCGTAGTAAGTTTTCCTTTGCCCTTGTAGGGTCTGCGGCTGATCTCTCGGGGCATGACGTCGTGCGTGACCATGTGCTCGACTTTCGGTCCTTATGCGGCGCCCTCGAAATCAACCAGGGGGACACCGCTGAGCTCGAAGCCGCTGTGCTGCATGGCGAGGAGGAAGTCTTGCGCCTGAAGGAGGCCCAGGCCCTCGAGATCGCGCGAGCCGTTGAGGTCAAGCGGGTCCGGCTGGGGCAGTATGCCGTCCAGCGCCAGGGCCTTTACCTCGCAGCCGTGCGCTACCTTAAGGTCACCGCGGACCGTTATGACGCCACCGGGCCCCGGGAGCTTCATGCACCGGTTCCCACAGTGATTCGCAGCCATAAACTTGATCAGGGCGGGACGCCCGAGGATGGCGTTGTAGGGGAGATCGCCGTCCACGACTTCAAAGGTGATCAGCTCGGTGCGGAAGTTTACGGAGTCGCCCGAAGGTGACGGGAGGACCACTTGCCCTAAGCGGGTGGTCGAGCTCCCGACACGATGCGAAGAAGGGATTGCTATGTTCTTGATTTTCGACCGTATTTGCATCGGTCAAAGGCGCTAGCCGAGCGAGTTGAGGGCGCCCCGTCGACCATGACCCGCCGACGACGCTGTTGCTTATGGTCGGGCGGCGACGAGCAGTTTTGAAGTCTCGGGACATCCCGGGCGTCGTCGAGAAAAGGTGATGGGGACGCCGTCCCACTGCGAGGTTGGTCGTGGGCTTCCGGCGGTGGCTTTGATAGGCGGCGCGCAGCGCCCCTTAAGCTCAGCCGGGATCGGTATCGCGGAGGAGCCACCAAGATTACGTCCACACGGCGGTCACCTATTGGAATTCGGATCGGGGCTGCTTGGGCTGGCCGGCGTCGATCCTCCGGACCGTTCATCGCCTTTTGGGAGTGTGGGCATCTCCCGATCCCCTATAAAGGCGTCCAGTTTGAGCGACCATATCCTGCAACCTCGTAGGTCATGGCCGTGAATCTTGTGGAACAGCAAAACTTGTTGGCGTCGAATCGGTGTTCTCGTTGCCCCAAGCTTCGGGCGTTCGCGTGGAGGGGTCCCCACGACCGCCCCTGCGGGGCCGCGTCGCGTCGCTGCGGCCGCGGACGGTTCTCGCGAGGTCGGGGCCCCGACGATCGGGCTGGCGCGCTTCCGCCCCTTCGCGTTTGTTGTCGACCGTGGCGACTACGCGGAGCTGGCCGCCCTCGACGCCGTGGTCTTTTCCTCGCCTTTTGTCGCGCAGGGCTGGCTCTCCTTCCTTAGCGCCGGATGGTCCCGTTTCGCCGAAGGAGAGGCCAAGCTTGCCTCGGTCGTAGTCATGCTTCCAGCGGACTGCATCGTCCGCGTCTGCATATCGCTCTGCCATGCGGAACAGTTTGTTGACGGTGAGCCTCGTAGCAATCTCGAGGTCCTCCATGAGGCGTCTGTCTCGGAAACCAAACTTGAAAGCCTTGATGACGGTTTCATCAGAGATGTTGGAAATCGAGTTTCGCGCGTGGGTAAACCGGCGCACGAAGTCTCGCAGATGTTCCCCCTTTCCCTGGATAACACGATCCAGGTCCCTTTCCCGTCCAGGCCGCTCGTAGCAGCTCTGGAAGTTGGAGTGGAGAGCGCTCCGCAGCTAGCGCCATGATCGGAAGGTGCCGGGCGACTGGTTGAAGAGCCAGGTGCGGGCGGCGCCGTCCTGAACGGTGGGGAGATAGTTGGCCATCGCAGCCTCGTCCCCGCCGGCCGCCAAGATGGCGGTGGAGTATATGGAGAGGAATTCCGCGGGGTTCTTGGTCCCGTCGAACCGCTCCATCATCGCCGGTTTAAACCGGGCCGGCCAGCGTACCCGACGGAGATCATTCGAGTACGCCGGGCAGCCGTAGGCCGGAAGGCTACTGCCGCCGCTGCTGGCGTCGGAGTCATCATCAGCCGACAGGGAGAACTCGAGGCGGCGGCGCCCCGCGTCGACCGCGATGGTCGACGGGAGCGTTGTTACGGTGGCGTCGCGGGTGGTTGCGGGTCTCCCGTCGCTTGAGCCGGTCGTCCGGAGAGAGACTTTCGGAAGTACTGTTGTCCGGGCGAGCATCGCCATCACGCCGCGGGCGACGGCAAGCCCGCGCCACCCTTCTGTCGGAGAGTGGTGAAGATGGCGTTAGGCGCGAGCCCGGGCGAGATCTGCGGTGGAGCGGCCGGCGCTCATGCGACAGGGGGCCGCTGGCCGTCACGAGGCGAGACTCAGAGCCCAGAGAGCCTGCTTGCCGCCGGGGTGTGACGCCGTCGGTCGCCTTGTTGAGCTCTTCGGCCAAGGACCGTCGAAAGAGGGCCGAGCCGGCCCGAGCGGGGTCAGCCATGACCCGGGCGATGGCCGCAGCGTTCTTAGGCGTGGCTCGGTACGGGCGAGAAGGCCGAGTGACCGGACTGGGAGCGGGTCGCACCATGCTCCTCACGTCGAATGGCGGCGATGGCCTGGTCGATGGCGATCTGGGCGAGCCGATGCGCCTCCCGAGGAGTCTCTGGGCCACCGTCGTTCGCCCCGGGGGTCACCTCACGTCCGCCGGCCGTGAAGGCTCGGCGTTCGCGGGGCGGCAAGGAGGGCGAGAGCATGGATGTGGAGCCTTGGCACTCGGGGACAGCGTCCGAGCCCAAGCTTGCTGTTCGTGACATGCTGGTGGTGGAGCTGGAGGTGTTGAGCTAGCCGAGGTGACGAACTTCGGACGAACGAAACTTCAGGCCCCACGGTGGGCGCCAGCTGTCGACGATCGGGACCGTCGACCGCAAAGAAAGAGGGTAAAGGGTAGTACGGAGGGCGAGGCCCAGAGTTTCGCTCGTCGGGAGGTACCCTCGTGAGCGTCTTGAGCAGAGGGCCAACACAATCAAGCAGGGACACGAGATTTATCTTGGTTGGGCGAGCGTCCCTACTCGATTCGGATGATGGTCTCAGATTGCCCTCAATGCCGATGACTGCACGACCTTTACAAATGAGAGTTAGGGGTTCCAATATGAGAGTGACGGAGCCTAGTTCGCGGATGTGTAGTGAGAAAGAAGAAGAAGAAGAAGAAGAAGAAGCCCCCCTTCCAGAGGGCCCTGCCCCCCTTATACGGCCGAGAGGGGCAGGTTACATTGGGGATTGGGAGCCGAGAGGATGAAAGGACTCATGCCAGAAATCCCTTGTCTTGGTGACCAGTCTTGTCTGGCCTTGCCCACGCCGGGTTAGTAGACTCTCCGAGCAAAGCAAGTCGCTGCTTCTTCGGGAAACAGCGCACCCACTCTCTGCGGTTTTGTCGGATGATGACGTTGCCATCGTGGCCCAGCCACACTCGGGTGAATGGACCCCATCTTGTCTGCGATGGATGATGGGGTGAGGCTTTGACTTTGGCGACCTTCGTCTTTGCCTCGGGAAGGAGCCACACCTTCACGTGCGGTCGCTTGAGCGATCGTGATTGTTGGACACGTGGTTAATGGCGATGGAGGGCCCGCCTTTCGACCCTTGGCGGAGACCGGGATCGGGCTGGTTGGAGGTCGGGGGAGCCCGGTCCGTGACGAAGGTCGAACGCCCTGTTAGGTCGGGAAAGAGCTCAGGGCGGTCGGCTTGGTCGGGAAAGACCTCCTTTATGGCCTTGCGGGACATTCGGTCGGAGCCTAGCTCGGAACAGTCCGATTGGTGCTCCGGACTGGCGGTTCGGGGACGTCTCCGCCCGAGGTAGAGAACAGTCCCCCGATCTTAGAGGAGGGCTGCTCAAAGCCCCCCCGGGGGGCCACGTGTCAGGATGGCCGATCCCCGACACTATCTTAAATCATAAATCATGCTAGCTAGATCTATAGATAATTTTCTCTCTGTATCAAGCTAGCTCTAGATCTAAACCAATCATGCATCTTCAATTCTCTCTTTACTAAGCTAGCGCTATATTTTTAATATAATGCAATTATAACCAATTACTGCCTTAGATCACAAAGAACAAATGGATCTACAAGCTAAATATAAACAATCTTCATTTCTCTCTTTACCGAGCTAGATCTTGAATATAACACAATTAGAACCAATTACTAACCTTAGATCACTAAGAATAAATGGATCTACAATCACTCTTTCAAATCCACGGTCTCCTTTCACTAGATCGCCTCACAACCGCAGCTACCTCAAAGACAGATTCAGAAACCCTAAAAACCCTAAGTGAGTTGGGGCTCTGTATTATATATTGGCAGGAATATCACAGACGGTTTTATTAAAAACCGTCTATGATAAGTACAGATGATTCTTAGTTGTGACGCACCACAAAAGGTTTATCCAGAAACCGTCTGTGATATCTATTGATATCACAAATGGTTTCACAGACGGTTTTTACTAGAACCATCTGTGATATAACCTCATCATAAGCGGTCCTTAGCGAATCCAATAACTTAGATGGTCGCGCTTTGAAAACTGTCTGTGATTAAATTTAACATAGACGGTTTTTGAAAACCGTCTGTGATGAGGCATCTAACGTAGCCCTTTCTGTAGTAGTGTTACTCCATCCTCATGACCACGCCGATAGGTGCCCACTTGTCCCTAGCCCCTTTTCTCTTTTCTGCAATAGTCAAAATGAACTGAGTCTAAACCGACATGACCTGCTAATAGATCGTGCCTCAGCTCGCTGAAGACAATTCAGGCTAGGACAGCATGGCTAAGACCCATCGGGGCCATGCCGGGCCATGCTAGCACGCCCAATGCCTAGGTCTAGTTACGGCATATGCATATAACATGATATTAGCCTTTGGGCAGCTCTTTGTTACCAAAACGTCAAAAGTTGGATAAATATCACTTTATTGTGTTTAAATAAAGAGCCAGCAGAACAATGAAATTGATTGTAGTTATTTCTCTTTTTAAAAAATGCTATTTCTCTTTTTAAAAAATGGTTGTAGTTACCATCACCTTGGTACTTTCCATGCACGTACGGTATTTTCTTTTCATTTTGAACGTACTAGCTACCTTGTAGTAGTTACCTCTTGCTTTCAACGTTGAAATGTCGCCGCCTAGCTCGATCAATATAGCTGTGTTCCCCCTCCCCCTAAATTTAAATTTATAAAGCGTGTGTTTTTGACATATAGACTAAAAAATAACTAAATTACCTTTAATTATTATTACTAATCACTATACTCAATATATACATGTAGAGAATATAATGTAAAAATGGATATTTATTAGGGATATATAAAAAACATTACACTAATTTTTTATTGGAAAATAAAACACGTCTATATTTGTAAACAAAATTATTAAAAAAACTATACCTTGTATACTTGGGACGAGAGTATACATTGATGAACTTGCCTCTCCACGTTGATCATGCATTGTTGCATGCATTTGGCGAGAAAATGTGTATATATATATATATATATATATATATATATATATATATATATATATATATATATATATATATATATATAATTGCTGCTGCTTCGCATGCATATCGCCATTTTTAGCGAGAAGATAATTAAAGCATCGGAAATTTTGCTGATGAATGACATGTTCACACTACTACAGGAATGTACATCGCAATCGATTTTTTTCGTCATCACAGTCGGTTCTAGTGACGATACAAAGTCATTAGACAGTGATTAGACGACGCTATCACAATCAGTTCTTGCTCATAACCGATAGTGATGAGTGCATCATCACTATCGCTTCTTAAGTAAGAACCAATAGTGATGTGCCCAGTGCTACATCACAATCTCTTCTAACATGAGAACCGATAGTGATTATTATTAACACCCACTCCTAAGTCATTTATCACAATCGTTTTTTTCCTTAAAAATTAAGAACCAACTCAGATAAAGCGATAACGATGTATCATTACTACAAGTAGTGTCATATCACTAATGACTAGTGACGTGCTCCCACATGTATGGGCGATGTGTCCTCTTTTCAGAGATTGGACACCCAGATGGACCAGCAGCCTGTGCACCCATATGATCAGCTTCTTTAACGCTTTAAACAAAAGCCTATTGTAGCTCCATATCGATATCGCCCTAGCTAACAATCCAATCAACATACATGATCTCGATCCATGGTGCAATGTATTGCATGCACTCTTAGTTCTCCTTTTAATTTGGATTCGTATACTCTACAGGAGAAATTAAAGCCAGCTGTTGAGTTTGTTACGGATCGATTGAAAATGAACACTTAGGGTCTAAGATACATAGGCGAGAAACTTCGAGAGCCTAAGAAAAAAGACACAATATATGGTGGTTCCTAATTATCTTACTGCAGCTGATCTTATTCTAAGTGCATGCAGCATTCATTTTCTGACTAGATGGTCAAAATTAAGACGAGGGTGAATTACTATAGTTGATGAAGTACATAGTCATACTAGCTTCCTTACTGCAGCTGATCTTTTTTTCTAACGCTCTGGGTGTGTAATGCCACTGAGATATTATATATATAGGTGGAAAATACTTTCTTCAGGTCGGGACCAGATCGTAATGCTTGTGGATGTACTAGCAGTTAGTGGGTGTACGTCTAAAAAAACAGTACAGCATTAGTCCCATCTAAAAGAGGATGCAAATCAGGAGAGGCCAGCATCAACTAGCTAGCTAGTGTAGATAAAAGTTGAAAAACGTATATATGGATGCATGGATGGGTGGCCATGAGAACGAGCGTCCTACTCGGCAGATCTTCGTTTCAATTAATTCGTTCTGGAATCATGTCCTTGCTTGACCATCGATCCAAACTTGCATAGCTTATGCCTTTTTGTATTTATAGATCATAATATATCATCGATGCTAATCATACATGCACATATATATCCTGTCCTTGTTTATGCCGTTGTCTATTTAATTTCTTTGCTCTAGCTGGGCGGCAAGCTAGCTCGCCTTTGTTCTCTCTGCATCATTGTTCCGCCGTGCTTAATAAGGGCCTGTTTTGTTGCCTGTTTCTAAATTTGTTTTGTGACAAAATATGGAGAGGCATTCATGCACATCATGATTTTATAGTACAAGAAACTTCCATCTTTTGATAACAAAGTGCCGCTTCAAAAGCTATTGAGACAACCAATGCAGGAGATCGAGGACATCATATAGGTTTTGTTCCTCGAGTGGAAGGCGGGCTGCGTCAATTAGGCTTGCTCCAGCCGTCTCGCTACATACTGCCATTGTTCAAAAATGTAAGGCGCTGTGTTTCACCTGCCATGATCTCGCAAATTGAATTTTGATTTTTCTATATGATATATCGTAAATGAGTACAGAATCATGATCGTCTATATAGGAAAGTAAGAATCTAACGTTAACGGCATATAGATGCCAGCCTGTTTGCGTGTCTACCACATTAGTCTCTGGGTGCATTTCTAGGTATATAAAGTACTAGCTAGACAGTAGTCCAACTAAAAGTATGTATAGAACTCGTTGAGTTTCATTTATTAACCAACTAGTCAAGTGTCCGTGCATTACAACAATAGTATATATTTTTAATCAAATAATTAAATTGTGTCACGTGTTTACAAAGAATAAAATTATACTCTTGAGTTACCACGGGGAGGGAGAAGTTGGTAATAGCGGGCGAGGGACGGTTGGTTTTATTTTTATCTCATATCCCATGTGACAACGCACTGGTTTTTTAAAAAGGAGGTGAGGAAGAACAGACAACCGTCACCAACTTATATCTATATATATATATAAACAATTAGTGATATTTAAGGCACCTCCTTCGTTTTAAGGGTAAGAAAATCCTACAATAATTCTAAATTCTAGAAATTCTCACAATAATCGAAAGAAAAAAAAAGGAATGATCTCTACCACTTATTTTGGTGGGGCCAAATTATAGATATAACAAATACAATTATATTTCAATCGTTGGAAGTAGAGTTGTATATATAAAAAAGATCTCCACCACTTATTTTGATGAGGCCAAATTATAACAGTACAGATTAATTATATATAAATAGAGTTATATAACAAATATAATTGTATTTCAATCATTGGAAGTAGAGTTGTATATCAAAGACAATTATATCATAATATCTAGACGCGTAGTTACACAGGTAAGTCTGCTAATTTATATAATAGTAAAGATTCACCTGGCTAGAAGCTTAAGATGCTGAGAAGTGAGGAACATACGTAGTACTTCAACGTTCCCCCTCATGCACGCCTCAAGAATCACATGAGGACTTGATACTGACTTGAAGTGGCATGCGGGTTGATATATAGTATATACGTAGTATACGTTGAAAAGCAAGGGGATAAAATTGAACGGAATGAAGAGCAATCTAGAATCCTATTTTTGTATTTTATATATATAAAGGCACTGAAAACTTGGAAACCTGTGATCTTATAATTGTTCCAGTCAAGTTTTGAACTCAAGATAATTGGTTTTGATATTATATTGATCTTGATGATTAATCCAATTCACCTAAAAGCTTGATAAACCGTTGAGGAAACGTGAACATACTTTAACAGATCCGATCACTACTCATGATAGAGATGAGATCAGCTAGCTAGATATAGCGTTTTAACAAAGCTACAACTCACATGGTGGTTGGCTGCATTATTGTTGCTCATACCCTTGAGTATTCCGACCAACAGCACTTTTTTGGTACAACATGCCTACTACTCAATATCTCAACAACTAAGGCACTTCCCAAGCCATGCATGCACAATATCTCACTAGTTCTGATCTCTAACAGTACTAAGGCATATGCATTAAGGAGTTGTTTGGATCTCATGTTCACATAATTACAATGCATATCTCAGCTCAAGCTCTTCAAAATTTAATTGCCTCACTGTTTTGCACCTAATTCTTGGATTAGACTGAAGTACAGATCATGTGAGATATGGTACGTACCGTAGCATGCTAGACTATCATTCTAGTGAGTTTCCAGTGCCATTTGGGGTTAAATTATCAGATTAGGATTTACAAAAGCTAGGATGGGAAACTGTTTGCACCAAAATTTGGCAAATCTAACCGTAATCGGCAATAAAATCAAAGATATGGACGTTAACAGACAAGTTAAGAAAGTTTGGAGATATTTATGCTAACGACAAGATTTTTAGGAAATAACTGTTCAAGATAAGGCCGATACGGATACGGGTTTAAATCGTGTTGTAACAAGACACTATCGGCCAAAAGTATAAAAGAAAGATCAAAGCAAGCTGCGAGAGGATCATCAACACAATACAATCAACTAGTCTTTACTTTTTCTACTTTTCCTGTCGACTAGGAGTAGCTTCTGTAATTTAGCCTTCGTAATCGATTTTGATCAATAAAGTTGCGCATCGCCGATTGTTGATCTTCGTCAATTACACCCCAGGTTTGATTTGTTCTGATTTTGTTGCGCATCGCCTTCTTCAGAATCGATCTGCCTTTATCCTCTGATTAGCCTTAATCGGCTAGTTAGACTTATCCTGTTACCTTGATCTTGATCGGCTTCAAGCTGATTAGATCTAAGCCGATTGATCGTCTCGATCGGCTTTGTGTGGATTTTATATTTTTTACCTTGTCGATTCTGAGTCAAATCGGTAGCGCGCTCTGAACCGGTGTTAAATGCGGTGTCTTCTTTGTCGAAACCCTACATCAAGTTTTTGACGCCAACACACTCTTGGCACGCCCGGTGGGACCATGTCTATGTCAGGGAAATCGATTCCGCCGTCTGATCTCAACACGAAGCTATAATCGTCCCAACAATGGGCGATTTAACATGAACAACGTCAAGAGATTGAAGATCGGAAAGCGCGTTAGAAGAGATGATGCTAAATTGCTACCAAAAGACTAGGCGTGGCGTTACGAAATCCGCCTGCAAGACGGTCAATACCAGGAGACACAGTGCGGCGAAGCGGTAAGTCGATATCTACCGCTCGGGCGAATTATCGGCTATGATTAACCAATCTGTGCACCATGCTTTAATAAACCAATCATCGGCTCTGTAGCGACTCTTAAGCGATGATAGCAAATAGCGTTAAATCTATAGCCCAGAGTTAGCCTCGTCGAAGCTTTGCATGACCCACTACAAGCTCTGCCAAATTATCCTGTTTTTGTTATCACAAAACACGCGAGCACACCACCGATCCTAAACCATCGGCTATGACCTCACCTCCCACGATGATGCCCACACAACCTACGGTCATATTGCCTAGGGATCCTCGGTCAAGTGGGGTGAGCCATTACCACGCCTATACCGCGCCACTAAGTATGATCCATCCATCAGTCTACCACCGTCGGCTCCTTTTACGCTTTTCCCCAATCGGTTTCACGGCCGATTGGCTCGAAGATATCCCAGAGCCTACCACCTTACAAACCCAGTCCACACGAGGTAGTAACATACTCGAGCCATTTGTCGATCTTGGAAACTCAACCTGGCACAATCGGTGCGACCACCTGGTGGTGGGCGGCGACAAAGCATAATTGGCAACCCGAGCTTGCACTCGGGGCGAATGTCGATTATGACCGACATTATCAAGGGCTGCTATACCAATAGCGATAATGTTAATCGGGTGACGGATCTCCGCCGTTTTGAGGACCAATTCGCATACAACCAAAGGAAAGGTTATCGGCTATAGGAAGCCGTATCCCGATTACATAGATCGCATGCCCTACCCTCATAATTACAGAGTACCGGACTTTGCTAAATTCTCGGGGGATGATTCCATCACCACCCTGGAGCATGTCGGACGCTTTATCGCGCAATGCGGTGAAGCGGCTCAGTCCGACGGGTTGAAAGTTAGATTATTTCCGTTGTCTTTGTCCGGGGCAGCGTTTACTTGGTTCACTTGCTTGCCTCGAATTCGGTCCATTTATGGAGCGATTTGGAAAGCCGATTCCATGAATATTTCTTCTCGAGCGGTTTGGGCTCGGATTTGGATCGAGTTCCGTGCGACAAAAGTTTGGGAATCGGTAGCGGATTATATCAAGAGATTTAGAAATCGGGAATCGGTGTTTTAGTGTTACATTGCACGACAATCAACTCGTGATTTAGCATTTCAAGGTTTAATTCCTCCTTAGGAGAAATTCGGTGGGCAAGAATTTACTGACCTTAGCCACTTATTGCATCGCGTATCGGTTCAAGAAAGCCGATTCACGATAATAAAGTGTTTAAAGATAGATTCAAAAATAGCAATAACAAAGAGAGAGACAAAGCCAAGGTCAATATGGTTGAGTATTGTCCTAGTGATTCGTCGGAAGGCGAGGAAGCGGAAATAAATGCGGCCGAATGGGTAAAAGGATCCAAGAAATCCTTAGTACATTTCTGGCTCAAGCCGACTAGGAATAAGTCGAAATTAAGTACTCTTTTGATGTTTCCAAGTGCGATCGTATTTTGATTTACTTATGCAAGAAAAGATAATCGATTGCGGAGGGACATGCGATACCATCGCCTAGATGAGATAAAAAAGCGCAGGTATTGCAAGTGGCATCATTCTTATTCACATAACACTAATGATCGCAATATCTTCCGTCAACAGATTCAATCGCTATTGAAGATGGTAGGTTGAAGTTTCTTAGATGAGCCGACCATGCAAGTTGATATTGATCCGTTCCTATCAATATGGTGCGGTGTTCGGCTAAAGGAAAAAGAGCCGATGCAAGGCGAAGCGAGAAAAAGGTCGACATACAATCAAACTCGGTCGGCGGTCAAACACTGAAGATTACCATCGGTTCCTTACAAATAGAAGCCGATCAAGAAGGAAAAAATTCAAGAACCATTAAACCCAAAGGGAATCCCCAAGTAGGTAAATGGTACAAAGCGGAGAAATCTCCACCAAGGCATCCGGCAAAAAGGTTAGGTCCAACGTTCTCCCAATTAATGGAGAAATACAAAGGGATGAATAGCCGACCACGGAGTAATACCCGCCGGTCGGATAATTTGTACCATCTGAGAGAATGTGGAGAGGTGCATAGAAGGTGTCCCTTTGGCGATTTCTTTGGGAAAGAAGAGTAGCGTTACCATCACCGTTCACCTGCCCGATGGAACATTATCCCCAAGACGATTGGCCAAGGCAATCGGTCAGAGATAGGCTATCTGGGCCAATCGAGAGCGAAAGAAGTCACGAAGGCGGTCCACGAAAGAATATCTAAGCGAATCAAGAACCGAGCCATGACAAGGCGCGCGAGACCGGTTCTAATCAAGAAGATTTGGCTGGTCAAATACGGAAGCCGGTGGAACCTAAACCCAGGTGGTGTCCATCTGGCCTGAGTCGATCGCAACGACGACGGCTTCAGAGGCTAAGGACGCAAGAGATTCGCGAAGCCGACGCAAAGAGAGAGAGAGAGACGAAGTGTTTAACGAACCGCCCGATTAAATCGTCAAAAAGAGTGGAGAAGAAAGAACAAGCGAAGAAGATCTCGAATCGGTGATGATTTGGATTCTCCATGATTGAGATGACACGCCTCAATGGATATTAACATGGTGTTCACATTGCGGTGAGTTAGTCGAGCGAGAATCGGCCAAAGAGGCGATTGCTCGGTTGTGCTCGTATGCGAGCGCCATCTTTGAGAAACCCAAAGATGATCATCGGCATCTGAAACCATTGTATTTGAAAGGATATATAAATGGCAAGCCGGTATCAAGAATGTTAGTAGACGGGGGCGCCATGGTGAATTTGATGCCGTACACGACATGCAAAAAACTGGGTAAGTCCGATGAAGACTTGATCAAAACTAACATGGTTTTAAACGACTTCACAGGTGACCCTACGGAATCAAAGGGTGTCATGGTCATTTGGTATTGTCGTGCGACAAGACCTTGCCAACAGACATTCTTTGTAATTGATGCCAAAGGAAGCTACAGTGTGCTGCTCGGGCGGGATTGGATTCATGCAAACTGCTGTATCCCATCGACCATGCATCAAGCACTCGTTCAATGGAGCGGAGAAGAAGTTGAGTCGTTCTGACCGATACATCGGCTCACATTGCCATGGCTAGCTACGATGCGAATTGGCAACATGAAGAAGGCGGTGCATATAGGGCAAGGTCTTTGGGCGATGCGATTTCATTTGTGTGAGCAAGTCAGGTCTCATGCCGATCAGTGTCAAACCGGGCACCTTTGATCGGGCAAATGAAGTATTACGCCGATGGGGACAAGAAAAACATTGAAAGCGCTGCAGGATAAAATGCAAAGCTATCGGCAAACAACGGATAGCTACGAAGCCATCGAAGATTTTGAAGAAATTGAGAAGTTAGGTCAAGGCTTCACATCCACCGATTTACTTGAAGAAGTCGATATAGGTAGCGGTGATAGAAAAAGACCAACTTTTGTTAGTGCCAATTTAGGAGTAAAATACAAAGAAAAACTAATAAAAATCCTTACGGATTACAAGGATTGTTTTGCTTGGGAATATCACGAAATGCCTAGATTAAGCCGTCAGCTTGTGGAACATCGGTTACCTATAAAATCGGGTTATCGGCCGTTTAAACAGTATCCTAGACGTTTCAATCCAGCCTTGTACCAAGTTATAAAGGAAGAGATAGAACGGTTGTTGGAAGCAAAATTTATTAGGCCTTGCCGTCACGCGAGTGGGTTTCCAACATCGTTCGATCATGAAGAAGAATGGCAAACTTAGTATCGTCGACTTGAGAGATTTAAACAAAGCGACGCCAAAGGATGAATACCGATGCCAATAGCGATATGCTTATCGATCTTTGCATCGGGAATAAGATCATAAGTTTTCTAGATGGTAATCTTGGGTATAACCGGATACTCATGGCGAAAGCCGATATACCAAAGCGGCTTTTAGATGTCCGGTGCAATAGGATTGTTCGAATGGGCGATAATGACTTTCGGTTTGAAAAAGCGGCTGAGCAACGTATCGGGCAATGAATCGATCTTTCATGATTTAATCGGCCACATTGTCGAAATATATATTGATGATGTAGTGGTAAAATCGTGAGACGATTTCCAACATCAGTCGATTTAGAAAAAGTTTTTAAAAACATAAGATCGCACGGACTAAAAATGAATCCTTTCAAGTGCGCGTTTGGCGTGTCGGTTGGGCAGTTTTAGGCTTCATGGTGCCGAAAGAGGATTGAAGTCACCAAGCGAGGGTTAAAGCTATAGCCAATCTTGAGCCGCCGACATGCAAAAGCGAATTACAAAAGTTGATCGGCAAAATTAACTATCTCCGTCGGTTCATCTCGAACCTCTCAGGTAGAATTCGTGCCTTTACTCCATTCTTGAAGTTGAAGGACAATGAAGAATTTATATGGGAGCCGATCGTGAAAGCTTTCAACGAAGTCAAAGGTATTTGTCCAACCCTCCGGTCTTGGTTGCGCCTCAAAAGGGTCCTTTTCGGGCTATATGTTTGGTGAAGAAGATACTATTGGAGCTGTACTAGCACGAGAGTGCATGGTAAAGAAAGGGTTATCTTTTACTTAAGCCGACGATTGCTAGGCAGAAGTCGGTACCCTTATATCGAAAAACTATGTTTATCTTTGTACTTCTCGTGCACAAAATTAAGGCACTACATATTAGCATCGGCTGTAAGGTAATCGCAAAACCGATGTTATAAAATATATTTTATCGGCTCAATTCTACGAGTCGACTTGGCAAATGGGCTTACGCCTTGGTGAGTTCGACTTGTCATATGAATCGGCCAGCGGTCAAAGGACAAGTCCTAGCCGATTTTATAACGAGGACATGACACAGGCAAACTTAGTCTTGGTAACACCATGGCAACTTTGTTTTTGACGGATCGATATGCGGGAAAGGTGATGGTATCGGTATTGTACTCACTTCACCCAAGGGGCATAACTTTGAATTCGCATTTTGGTTAAATAGCGATGCTCGAACAACCGGCCGAGTACGGCGTTACTCAAAGGCTTCTTGTTGTTGGAAAATATTGGAATAAAATTTGTTGAGGCATATGGTGATTCACTTTGTTGGTAGTACAACAAATAAAGGAGAATACCAATGTCGGGATGAAGTACTCTTGAAGTATTTAGAACAATGTTTAGAGATTATCGGCTCTTTTCGTCATTTTCTATCGGTCATATTCCTCGTGAATTAAGCGATAGAGCTAATGCTTTAGCTCGGCAAGCATCGGTATGAGGATTTTGATCAAAGTCGGGAAGAACGGTAAATAAAGCGATTATGTGCGCGGATATTGCCGATTGGAGAACGCGAGATAAAAGATTATCTAGTTGATCCATCAAGCCGGCGAGCGAAGGATCTGGCGGCAAGCATTGAAATGCGTCGTTATGGGCGATATACTGTATTATCGGACCATGGAAGGCTTGTTGTTAAGATGTCTTGAAGCGAAGAAGCGCGGGTGGCGATGGGTGAAATACGAAGGCATTTGTGGTTCTCATCAATCGGCACACAAGATGAAATGGATACTCGAGACAGACAGGTTATTTTTGGCCGACGATGCTAGAGGATTGTTTCAAGTACTATAAAGGATGTCAAACATGTCAAAAATTTGGTAGCGTACAACTAGCACCGACATCGGCTTTACATCCAATTATTAAACCACGGCCGTTTAGGGGTTGGGAATAGATATAATCGGCCAAATATTTCTGCTTGAGTAGAGGCCACAAATTTATTTTGGCGCAACCGATTACTTTTCAAAGTGGGTTGAGGCTATCCCACTTAAGAAGGTTACTAGTGTTGAGGCGATTAGTTTTGTGAATGAACATATTGTCCATCGGTTTGGAATACCACAAACAATCACGACCGATCAAGGTCTGATATTCATGTCTAAAGAGTTTCAAGGTTCGCCACAAGTCTAGGGATCAAATTGTTAAACTCTTCACCTTATTACGCTCAGGCTAATGGACAGGCCGAGTCGTCTAATAAAACTCTAATTAAGTTGATCAAAAGAAAAATTGATGAGAAGCCAAGGAATTGGCATTCTACTTTATCAGAGTCACTTTAGGCCTATCGGCTATCTTATCATGGAGCGACAAAACTTTCACCTTACCAATTGGTGTATGGACAAGAAGCTGTTTTGCCTGTAGAAATCAACATTGAGTCGATACGAATAGCCAGACAGAATGATTTGTCGACTCAAGATTACAATGACTTAATGGTCGACAGCTTGGATGAGTTGGCGGAATTACGTTTGTCTACGCTTGATCGGCTTAAGAAGAATAAGATCGAGTTGCAAGGGCATACAATAAAGGGTCATGCCTAAATCTTTCGTTCAAGCCGATTTAGTATGGAAAGCGATATTACTGTTGGTTCTAAGGATAGCCGATTTGGAAAATGGTCACCTTCGTGGGAAGGGCCATACAAAATTAATCGGCTAGTCGGTGGAAACTTCGTACTTCTGGAAACACTGGAAGGGTATGTCTTGCCTAAAGCAATTAATGGGAAATATCTAAAGAAATACTATCCTAGCGTTTGGATCGGAGCTTAGCGACTAAAAATCATGTTCAAAGCGAGATTAACACGATCTTTGTTAATCGGTGAAAGGATTGCAAATTTAGAGAATAAGAGTCGGTTAAACAGCCGATTATAAACATTGCAAGATTACAAGTATTCAAAATATTTGAACTAGTATTTTGGGCTGTTAAGAAAAGGTTACATCCCGAGCACAGGAGTCGTGCTTAAAGCCAATAATGCTCCAAAGACCTTAGCAATTGTTTCTTGTACCTCATCCAAGATTTTGTCATCTTCTTTGCATTGCAGGATAGGTACAAGTTTAGCCGATTGCTCCTTGAAGGTGCCACGGTGATGCTATTTCAATCTTTTGCTCCTTGGCGGCCGATGATGTTTTTCAAAGGAATCTTGACCTTGACAATGAGCTTTATCGTCCTCGCCAACTCACCCTCAAGAAATTTTTTAGTGGTTTCTAACTTTTGAAGATTTGATTTGTTAGCCTTCAAAGATTCTATGGTCGCATCAAAATTTTTCTTCTTCGCCTTTGTCTCAGCAACCATTTTGTCAAGGATTTTCGATCGGCCTCTTGGGCCATTCTCTTTCTTTCCTCTCTGGTTTGCTTCCACTAAGGCCTTCTTCTCATCTAGGTGGCACACTTGACGTGTGACCATGGCCTCTGGTGGCAAATCAGTTTCAACTACGGCCATAGCATCCCGAATCGGCTGATTATTATTCAGAATCTCTGATTGAGGCCTTGACACCAAATCAAAGAGTCTGTTGAGGCGATCTTGCATTCCGGGAGCCGATGAGACAAAGTATGACGCGTGTTGGAAACCGCAATGATATTTTGGATTGCCGAGATGTAGTCATCGGTTTGCAAAAATCTCTGGATCATCCAAATCGAGATAAGTTGAAGCCAAGGAGGTTGGATGGATCGGATGTCTCGGAAGCGGCGGCGGATGTTGGCGCTAGCATCGGTGAGGAGGCAGCGGCTCTTTGGCGATATATCGGCAAGCTTGCCAAGATGTTGGCCACTTGTGTCGATCGCGGTAGGTGAAAGAAGATTGAATATAATGAAAACCGATGGACTAAATCGAGATCCTTAAATTTTGAGATAGACAAATACCGAGCGATGCCGATCCGTGCGGTGAACTTTCGCCACTTTGTTCTGTGGCTTGGAGTGTTTTCTTGGCGGCAACTTTAGTGGACTTGGCTTCTTCTTCTCTCGAAGGTCCATCGGCTAGAAAGTTAGTTTATAAAGAAACTAAAAGAAACAAGAGATGGTTAAACATAACTTACTTGGTTGTTGTTGTCTTTCTAAATAGGACAACGATGGGCTTTGAATGCCCAAGGAACCGAGTATAGCGATAAGTGCGATTGCCTTGTATGGTCGTTTTTCTTTACTAGCCGAAGGGGCGTCGATCGGCTTCTTACGGTAGCTTTAGTCTGCAAAGAAAAGAGGATAAAGCCAATGAGACATTCATATGGGCTACGATAAAGAAAAGTTAAAATCGACTAAATACCTCGACAGTAATATCTACAAGACTCGTATTATCATATCTGGAGCTCGATTCGTCACTTGAACTGTTATCAGAGGATACCATCGGCTCAGGCGTGCAGGAAAGGGCGTTAATAATGGCCGATGGAGTACGATCTAAGAGAAGTGCATTTGCAATTGAAGACCACCATGTAGAGAATCGGCTGGATCGACGATTATTCAGGACAAAATGTGGCAAAGATTTGATCTGCAAGTCATCGGCTATATCCAAAACCATATTGGCTGCGGCTAAAGATCTCACTCTAGTCCTTGGCTGAACCAAGTCGAGAAGTGGGAGACTGGGGATCACTTGGCCGAAACCCAGTTGTCTGGCAAAAATGGAAGGATGATAAAATTCATAGGAAGGCTGAAAGGTACGATTTCTTGTATTAAAACCGACATGTAAGATGCTGGGAGAAATAAAAACTTTGAAGAAATCTAGAGTCAATTCAGGCATCTCTGAGCTGTCAGAATCCAGATGAAGAAATGATGGCCATTCAAAATCGGCTGCATTGGTATAACTGAAGAAGTCTTGTTGGCTAAAATCATTATTATCCAAGTTCAGGAAGAAAGATAAATATTTTTCAGACCAATCGGAGAAATCTTCTTCTTCTTGGAGCACATTATGTATCTTTCACCATAAGATCGGTGGCTCACAGATTACAGTGCTGCATTTTAGTGTGTGTTTCTCGAGAAATGCCGAGTCGTCGATGGATCGATTTGAAAGATCGGCTAAAATAACAGATACAACCATATCTGTATGAACTAGAGAGGACCTCCTACGTTGCCGCGCAAAATTTAGCGAAACCAAGAAAAGCCGACTCTAATTACATGCATCATCGACAAACTGCTCCAAGGAACATCTTTCCCAATGCTAGCAAGACGGCCCTCTACCAACGCTCTGCCATTAAGCGATACACTTGTGTTGGTTCTAAGCGGCACCACAAAACAAAAATCGGTCTAACCACAAGTTCAGGAAAGCAACATGTTCTTCATCTGATACCAGCCCGTTCACTTTATTATTGTTATTAATATACTTGCGCCAACCTTCTCCTTTGGATTGAATAAACTTGTATTTCGGTTTCGCTAAAAGCGATATCTGCTCACCATCGGCACGAGGCAACACAATTGGGCTATGTCCATGAGGTTGGGCGATGGGACGATATGAAACAAAAAGGCATTGAAGGTCTCCGACCAGAAATAACAGGCCGTGGCCACCAAGGGCTCATTGGCTTCTGGATCGGCTAGTGAGAGAGGGATACACTCAGCTATACCCATCCTTTCCCATTCCTCTCTTTTTTGAGCAGCCACGCGAATATACCAAGATCTCCATCCCTTAAGCGCTGTCGGCCATGCCCTGAAGCTTTTTTCCCAGCTCTCTATGTTGAATGCAGTAGCCGATAAAGGAAGACGGGGAATATCTTGACTAATAACCGTGCTAGCATCTAGGTTCCCTATGGGACCAAGGAAGTACTGATCTTTACTGTTAGGGATCGGAATGAGTACCTGACTCGCGTCCATTTCAGCCGATCTTAGCAAGCCGATTGGAGAAGAGAGGTGCAAGCCGATTGATAGAAACTGAACAACGGATAAGCAAAAGCCGATTGTTTGAGGTCAGAGCTTGTGCGTGAGGAATGGCCGAGGTGGGGCCGCATTTTATAGCACGGTGAAAATTTGAAGAGGCGGGAAGTGAATCTCAAAAGGCGCGAGCAGTTAAAACGCACTACCAGCATGTCAAAAAATTGCGGCGCGAGTAAAAGCGACATTTAATGAGTGAAGTTCAAGCGTTAGCGATTGAAAAGCCGATTATTGATATTTTGAAAGATGACATGTCATCTCTCAAAATGGGGGCATATGTTTGCACCAAAATTTGGCAAATCTAACAATGTCGGCAATAAAATCAAAGATATGGGCGTTAACGGACAAGTTAAGAAAGTTTGGAGATATTTATGCTAACGACAAGATTTTTAGGAAATAAGCTGTTTCAAGATAAGGCCGATACGGATACGGGTTTAAATCGTGTTGTAACAGGACACTATCGGCCAAAAGTATAAAAGAAAGACCAAAGCAAGCTGCGAGAGGATCATCAACACAATACAATCAACTAGTCTTTACTTTTTCTACTTTTCCTGTCGACTAGGAGTAGCTTCTGTAATTTAGCCTTCGTAATCGATTTTGATCAATAAAGTTGCGCATCGCCGATTGTTGATCTTCGTCAATTACACCCCAGGTTTGATTTGTTCTGATTTTGTTGCGCATCGCCTTCTTCAGAATCGATCTGCCTTTATCCTCTGATTAGCCTTAATCGGCTAGTTAGACTTATCCTGTTACCTTGATCTTGATCGGCTTCAAGCTGATTAGATCTAAGCCGATTGATCGTCACGATCGGCTTTGTGTGGATTTTATATTTTTTACCTTGTTGGTTACAGGTCAAATCGACCGTACGCTCTGAACCGGTGTTAAATGCGGTGTCTTCTTTATCGAAACCCTACATCAAGTTTTTGACGCCAACAGAAACAGAGAAGAAAATGATAGCTCAATCCCCCCTAAAAGAACAATTTAACAGAAGAAGAAAAAGGTGGTTACACCTAAAAAGTGCCCACACATTAGATTTTTCTTTTCAATCCATATATAGAGGCGTTATCTACATAAAAAATTTTAAAATACTCCATGTATATGAGTATATATGTGTCGATACGATTTTAAAGCCAGAAGAATATATAAGGTCACTACTAAACGAATATACATCATAATCGATTCTTTTTTATCATCACAGTCGGTTCTGGTGGTGATACAAAGTCATTAGACAGAGATGAGGTGACGTTATTACAGTCAGTTCTTGCCTGACAGAGATGAGTTCGACATCTCTATCGGTTCTTTAGAAGAAGCGATATAGATGGCACGCTCATCTCTATCGGTTCCAAGAACCGATAGAGATGAGCGTGCCATCTATATCGCTTCTTCTAAAGAACCGATAGAGATGAGTTGGTCATCTCTATCGCTTCTTACACAGAACCGATAGAGATGACACCCTTATCTCTATCGTTTTCTTCTTAGAACCGATAGAGACGAGGTGGTGTGCTGTTTTCCAATTCACCCTCCAATCAGCATATATTTCACACAGTATGCATATATCACATTCACACAGCAATAGTACACATTATGCACATATCACATTCACAGAACACAAATATTTTATTACAACACATATCACATTCGTTCACAAAATAGAACTCAAACGTGCTTCACAGTTAGTACACATGCAATCGCATTCACATATGTAATATTGTTCACATATAGACTAGTAGAAGCTTTCAGGATCTGTAAACCTACCCATCTGCTAGATAACTTCCATCCAGTACTACTGGCATAAGTGGTCTCGTAACTTGTTGAGTCTGGTATCTAAGCCCTATACAGGGATATTGATATGCTGCAAAATAGAAACAAGTGCTCTAATTTAAGTTTTGAAACTTCTATGTGAAAGGCTAATTGTATTATTATGTATGTACATATATCTTAGGGAAAAGGTCTAAGCCGCCAACCACGATCATCATGTGCTGCATGACGTACAAACCGCAGTGGTCGTCGCTGCCCTATTGATGACACTGTGAAGAAAGGAAAAGAAATTAAGAGATGAAGAATAGATGTCAGAAAATATTAATCTTATATATGGTAGGCACTTGTATCTTGAAGCGCACATACTCCAGCTTCGAGCCCTTTTTGCCATCGTATATCCCTCCTTCAGCGACGTAGTTCGAGAAACCCCTATATAAATTGGAGAGATGCCGTTGAGTCAAAAATATTAACATAGTTAAATACATAAAGTGTTATGTAAGAGTAGTGCACTTACTACTCCAAAGGAGGCTTGATCGCGTAGGCCATCGATCTCTTCTCGATCGAGTTAAAAGTGTAGACTATGTTATCACTTGGAATGATCACGAGTAGAACACAATGGTTGCTTATTAAATGGTATGCAGTGAAGAAAATAAGTTCACATAAGGTTTAAGTGTATACAAGTAATTGAAAGGGTAAAGTAGTACTTACTCCTCATGGTACGGGAGTAGAACGAAGTCCTTCTTCGACTCAGCTCTCAATGCCCCCTTGATGTAGCTGGCAACCCATTCCGGTTGAAGCCTAGCTATGGTCGCGGACACAAGCTCAGGGTCGACGAACCCAACTAGTTGTCGATTCGTCACAACTCACTGCCTCATTGCCCTGCAACTCATGTTGAATGTTAAAAAACATAATGCAAAATCCTATAGAAGTCATAAGCTCGTGCTATATGGTGCGATACTCACAGCGTCCAAGATTGTACAGTAGAAATATCGATGGCTATCAGTTGGTACAGACGGAATAGATCCTCGAAACTAACTGGGAATTTCCCATCCTCCTTGCGGTGGAAATGTCTCTTTCTGTATTTAACATTGAAGTCAACACGCCGCTCGCCCTCTTTCACTTTGTCAACGTACCATCCATAGAGCTATCGAGTCCACTTGACTAGAGGATTCAATTTACTGGAAGGTAGAAGGGGATTTCCATGTACGTAGGCCTTAAAATCATAAGGGGTCTCTGTGGGTTGTGCCGACTTTCCTTTCGGGGTAGAAGGAGTCTTCGAGGTCGGGGCAGTGGGCTTTTCATGTACCTCAGGGGGCGTTGGCCTTTGTGAGCTTTTCCATTTTAGCAGATGGAGTTTCAGAGGCCTCCAGTGGTTCTGTAGTTGTTGTGCTAGTCCTTTTACGCGCCGGCTCTGCACTCTGCGCAGGAATCGTCACGGTGGTGGGAGTAGGCACAGGTACAATAGGAACCTACGAAGCACGCGCATACGTAACTTGTTGCAGTACTACTGGAATGGTAGAGAAGACACGGGGGATTTTTACCTTGACCAGTACAATGCCCATCGTGGGCCACTTGATGAACGACATCTGTGCTTGCCCGAGAGTGGTGATGTCTTCGTTGAGGGGAACTTGAGCACATGTGATAATAAGGCTTCGTGGACGTAGTCCACCTGGACCCTCATGTAGCCCTTCCCCAAAGGCTGACTATGCACTGTGTCAATCTCCTTGCATGAAAATGCAACCCCACGTGCAGCCTTAACAGGAAATTCGTCTTCCGTCAAGGTGAGTTGGCACTTGGTAGGCGCCTGCAAAAAGTGCGCAACTTGAGAGAAAACATATGAAGAGTTACCCTCACACCTTTAATTTACGCAAAATTAATTATTTTCTTCAGCTGGGGACCGAACTTATCATTTTTAGAACCGTAGCTATTGGGTCGGGGCACAGGTTTCTCTACAGTAGGCAGGGGCATCTGGCTCTGACTTTGGAAGATTATCATCATCATCTCAGCCCTCAGGCGCTCCTCACGTGCCATCATCTCCTCCCTTATCTCCTCCTCATGTGCCGTCATCTCCCCCTCATCTCCTCCTAGATCTCCTCCCTCAGTTGCTCCCTGATCGTATCCTTGAGACGCTCTGCATGTGCCTCCCATGATCTTGATCTGGCACTCGCAACGTCATCTTGAAAGTAGGACTTCTTTGTATGACCCGCCACTGTGGCAAGCACCTGGCCCTTATGGTCGGACTTTCCAATCGCAGAGAACAGGATATCCTTCAACCCTTGGCTCAGAAAGGTCCCTGCTCTTTCTGCTGTCTTACCTCCTCCTGCAAAAAGCGAGTACAAATTAGATCTGAAATACAACAGAAATGGTCAACTGCAATGTACTAAGTTAGATGTCTTACGATGGTGGAGACGACGCACGCAGTAGTGGGGTTTGGTACTACGAGCTGCCCATCTGCGCTTTTGTTTATCCTCGCTAATAGCCAATCACGTGCCTGCTCCTCACATATGTGTGAGTAAGGCATCGCAGTCCCGGAGGTCGCACACTCCTCGGCTAGTCGCGCCCACTGTACCTTCTTCCCTTCAAAGCCGCCTAAACTGAGGTGGTGCGCATGCGTGTTCTGCCTTTGGGTAGCAATGCTCTTTTGTCTCAGCTCCTCTGCCTCGGACGTACTCTTGATCCTCCTGAACTCCTCCCAAACACCGGGAGTCATGAACGGATACATCTCGAATGGTGTACGGCCTTTCAGCACATACTCACTGTGCATAAAGACCTTGAAGTGCCTCAGAGCCACCCATTCTCTTGAAGGTGTACCGCCTTGCATTGTTTTCATCTTCCTCTTCTATAATCCATTTGCCTTTAACCTCGTCCCACTGCCAATTCTTCTGCTCGGCGCTAACTTCCTTTCTCCAATCTTTAACCGTTATAGGAACTCTCTCCTCACCAATTGGCCGAGGAATGATCGGTATCGCCCCTTGTATTTGAGAGGACCCGTGCAAAACCCCATGGCGTTGAAGTGGAGAACCTGCGGTGTTCTCCCTATGACCCCTTTGTTCGGTCCTCAGGCCTTCCTCACCTTACTCCGTGCCTCAACATTTGTAACTTGACTCGGCTCAACACTTGGAACTTGGCTCGGCCTCTCAGGAGCACCTTTTACTCTGTCTAGCGATGAGCCGATCCTCTCTAATTGCGACATTTTGAGTTTTCTTATCTGACATGGTCATATATTTGACATGAGAGAAAGCAATTTGTAACTATTATGTGAACTTGACAATAAATCATGTAAAGCAATAGCTGAATATTGCAGTAGAGTAACAGATGAACGAATGATCTTCAAAAAAGTCTATATGTTGACCTTTACTCCATAGTACCAACGATAACTCCTAATTTCTAAATAAGTTTGGTTTAAATCCCATTCGAGGATATGTGGTTCGGGCAAGTTCCTAAGCCGTTGTATAACTCCAGAGAAAATTTCGGCAACATCTCTCCGCTGTTCTCCAGATACACATCTCGACAACAGGTCATGAGGGGTGTGTATCCAGGGAACACCAGGGAGACGCTTCCGAAATCTACTATGGAGTTGTACAACAGCTCAGAAACTTGCTCGAACCACATATCCTCAAACTGTCCAAAAAACGTGGACAATTCGAGACTGCTTGCTTATAAATATGCCATTCCAGCATATTTATAAATAAGTAATCTCGAACGGGAGATGTAAGTTATGCAACCTAACTCTAAAATATGCTGAGATAAAAAAACAAAAGTGCTATGCAATTATAACTAAAATAACGATCTCAATTAATAAAGTCAAAAGTTGCATAATAATATGACGAGTAAAGAACCACATATGAGAAAATAATGAAAAAGGCACCACTACATACATATAGCTAATACATACAAAACACGGTTATAAAGCAACTTAATTAGTTAGCAAGCTAGCTAGCTTCTTGCAATTTTCTATACACTACCACATTATAAACTCTGTACTTAATGAGAAGATATCACTTATTGATTGATACTAAATAATAACAATATGTTACTAAATTCACAAAATTTGGCACTTAATCCATTTGAAGCCTTGTCAATTTCAGCTCTTAAATATAGCAATGGGACATGTGACCACACAGTGTTAGATAATAGTTCATATATATGCATCCAAGTGATTAAACAAAGACCATATTGTATAGCAGCCTAAATATCATAAAGATGACCTGCAACCAAAATAAAACCAACTAATTAGTGCATAGTAGGTTCAGTTGTTGTCGTCATACATGCTCCAACTAACCAAGTGGGTAATAAGAAAAAAAAGCATACCCAATCTTATTCATACAACATCAGGCCAAGTAAAAAATAAATGGGAAAAGTGCATGTATACGCATACACTCTACTAATCTGATCCCTTGGAAAGCATAAATCGTAGCGTTGTTAGTGCTAATCATCTAATGCATTTAAGCGGTTACTTTCTGCCATGCAAGGGTATTATTTTACTGAACTTATTGCTTTTGACACAGGGATTACCTTCGCTGTTTCTTATATGCTTTTCCTTGTTATCAGCTAGCTAGGTGGATGGATATAAAGCAACTTGATTAGTTAGCAAGCTAGCTAGCTTCCTGCAATTTTCTATACACCTTCTCAACTGAAACCAACTCACTTTCAAAAATAAATTTGGCCCGAGCATTTCAGTATGTAAAACACAACATTCACTCCAAGATACAACTCAATATCAAACTATAGACCATTATCCCATAGGAGACTCACAGCATTCATTTAAGTCATTTGAATTTCATGAACCAATTTATGAACCATTTGCATGTATCTTTGTAACAAGTTAAACAATAGTATCACAAGTTCACAACTATGAATGCTCACATTACTAGCCGCTTCTATGCATGACGCTACAGCCTTTAGATATAATGCACAGCACACCAATTCTTGCAACAATAGAACTATCACAACAAAATGCAGGAGACCAATGCTACATAGATAGAATAAAGTGGAGAACAAACCGGTGGTGGGGCAGGAGACCGACGGTGCGGGGGAGCTCAGTGGGGGGAGGTGACCGATGTTGCGGGGGAGCTCGATGAGGGGAGGCAGCCGGCGGTGCGAGGGAGCTCGGTGGGGGGAGGTGACCGGCGGTGCAGAGGAGCTCGATGGGGGGGAGGCAATCGGCGGTGCGAGGGAGCTCGGTGAGGGATGCGACCGGCGGTGTGAGGGAGCTCAATGAGGGGGTCAAGGTCGAGGGTAACTACTAGCAGGAGCTCGAAGGGGAGGCATTGGGAGGAGGGGCGGCGTCGAGAGGAGGGGCGGCGTGGAGGCAGCGACGGGAGGAGGGGCGGCGTCGGGGCAGCGGGGGCGGGGGACGGCGGGGGCGAGAGCTAGGGTTAGGAGCGGGGGGCGCGCGGGTTTGCTAGAATTCCAGTGAGCGGTGAACAAAAAGATGAACCCTACACATATCACTATTGATTTTTTGAAAAAACTGACACAAATGCTCCAATATCACTATCGATTAAAAAAACGACACAACTGCTCCAATATTACTATCGGCTTTATAAAAAAACCGACACAAATGTTTTGATATCACTATCGGTTCTTTAAGAAAACCGACACAAATGTTTGAATATCACTATCGGTATTGTGAAAAAAAACCGACACAAATGCTCCAATATCACTATCGGTTTTTTACACAAATAATTTCCAGAGCATTGAATGTTTTTTAGCAAAAAAAGCAGACATCACTATCAGTTTTTTTAAAGAAACTGACACAAATACATGCCACTGCACAAACCCATGGATAGAACATCACTATCGGTTTTTTAAAACAACTGACACAAATGTTTGGATATCACTATCGGTTCTTTAAGAAAATCGACACAAATGTTTGAATATCACTATCGTTTTTTTCAAAAAAACCGACACAAATAATTTCCAGAGCACTGTATGTTTTTTAGGAAAAAAAGCGAACATCACTATCGATTTTTTTAAAGAAACTGACACAAATACATGCCACTGCACAGACCCATGGATAGAACATCACTATCGGTTTTTTTTAAAAAATCGACACAAATGTTTGGATATCACTATCGGTTGTTTAAGAAAACCAACACAAATATTGGAATATCACTATCGGGTTTTTCAAAAAAGTGACACAAATAAATTCCAGAGCACTGTATGTTTTTTAGCAAAAAAGCGAACATCACTATCGGTTTTTTTAAAGAAACCGACATAAATACGTGCCACTACACAAACCCATGGATAGAACATCACTGTCGGTTTTTTTAAAAAAACCGACACAAATGTTTGGATATCACTATCGGTTGTTTAAGAAAACCGACACAGATGTTTGAATATCACTATCGGGTTTTCCAAAAAAACCGACAAAAATGCTCCAATATCACTATCGATTTTTTCAAACAACCTACACAAATAATTGCCATAGCATTGTATGTTTTTAGCAACAAAAGCGAACATCACTATCGGTTTTTTAAAGAAACCGACACAAATACATGCCACTGCACAAACCCATGGATAGAACATCACTACCAGTTTTATAAAAAAATTGACACAAATGCTTCAATATTACTATTGGTTTTTAAAAAAACTAACACAAATGCTTCAATATCACTATCGGTTTTCTATACAAAACCAACACAAATGTTTACCATAGCACTATCGGTTTTTGAATAAAATCGACACAATTTTATTATCACTATCAGTTTTTCTTGGAAAACCATCACAAATTAGTTCACTGCACTATTGGTTTTCCAGACGAACCATGAAGTCTGAATTTTCAGAAATATCTGATCAAAGAGTGAAAAGGCCATAACTTTTGCAAATATAGTTGGAATTATTTGAAATTTTGCAGGAACATACTTTGTGATACTACAAATCTTTTCCAAAAAGGATTTTGGCAAAAATAGTTAGCATTGAAAAAAGAAGCCAAAATTAACTTTGTAGGCATGATTTTTTGCTTAAAGAGTAGAAAAGTCAAATCTTTTTGAAATAAAGTCCAAGTATTTTGAAAATTTTCAGAAATTATTTAATGTAGATTGCCTTCTTTTTCTTGCAATAAGTAGCTACATACCACAATCCATTGACAAAAATTGTGAAAGTTTCTTACGTACACATAAGCTTTCCAAACCCGAAACTACAGTTATATACAATACAAATATTTCAAACATATAGCAACTGATACAATGACGTACTCCTTTTATTTACAATACACCCCTTCTTGATGATCTACATGCACATAATTTCTTCCATGTGTGTCGTCGTCACAAAGATAGGCCCCATCCACAAACTGAGGTATTTCATCGAATTGGTCGTATTCTTCTTCATCTATGATATTTTCGACACCAACGATCGGCCGCTTGCCATAAAGGACGACGTGCAACCTTGGATTGGTCGGATCACGCATTTAGAAGACTTGATTTGCTTGCTTCGCAAGGATGAATGAGTCATCTTTGTAAACGAGTCTATTGAGAAACCACAAGAGTAAAACATCTCTTGTCGACCTTCACTCCATGTGGAAGTCCTACCCACTTACATCGGAACAATGGAATTTGGTATATTCCATAATCGAGCTCTCAAATTTCTTTGATCACCCCGTAGTACGAGTTCATTGCCATTAAGAATCCACCTTTCGAGTGATGTTCATCGGACAAAGCATCTATGCTTACACCACTATTTTGAACAGTACTCTTCGCATCCTAACTTTCAGTGTAAAAGGTATACCCATTAATATCGTACCCTTGCTATATCTGTACATTAAATCTAGGCCCGTTAGCCAACCATTTCACATTCTCACTAACAAAGACCTTCGCCTTTTGTTTGAACCATGTGAGAAATCTATCGTTGTGTTCTCGCGTGATGGAAAGCTAATCCATATGTGGATTCTCTTTCCGTAATATCAATTTGTGCTACTCAATGTACCCTGCAACTTCTGCGCTGTGCTGTAAGACTGTCATATGCGCTTTGCAATACATATCGAACCTTGACTTTGTTAGTTTCGACCCAACGGTTCCTTTGCCAGCAAGTCTACCCTCATGGCGAGATACAGGAACACTGATTACTTATCTTTTCTCGAGATCGTCTATGCAGAACTCAATAACCTCTTCAGTCCCATAACCTTCAAAAATACTACCCTCAGGCTTCGACCGATTTCTCACGTAGGACTTTAATATACCCATATATCTCTCGAAGGGATACATGTAACGTACGAATGCGGGTCCACATATCTTAATCTCTCTGACAAGGTGAACAACAAGGTGGACCATGACGTCAAAGAACAATGGTGGGAAATGCATCTCAAGCTGACAGAGTCTGCACCACCTCACTCTGTAAGTTGTCTAGCACATCGGGGTCAATAACCTTGCAAGAGATCGTATTGAAGAAATAACATAGCTTCGTGATTGCTAATCTCTAAATAGGTTAGGTCCTAATCCCATTCGAGGATATGTGGTTCGGGCAAGCTCCTAAGCCGTTGTACAACTTTAGAGAAAACTTTGGCAGTATCTCTCTGCTGTTCTCCAGATACACGTCTCGACAGCAAGTCAAGAGGGGTGTGTACCCGGAGAACACCATAGGGAGATGCTACCAAAATCTACTCTGGAGTTGTACAACAGCTTAGGAACTTGCTTGAACCACATATCCTCGAACTGTCCAAAGAACATGGACAATTCGAGACTGCCTGCTTATAAATATGCCATTTCGATCGGCATATTTATAAACAAGCACACTTGAACGGGAGACGTAGGTTCCGCAGCCTAAACTCTAACATTCATCATATGACAGCAACAATAATTCCATATTAACATGAGAGCATTACAAATTAAGATAATTAAATACATGTGTGCTTGTCAAATAAAGGGTGCGAAATCTGATAGGATATACATAATACCAGTGCAACCTAAACTTTCTTTGTGACATAAATTATATAGTGCAAAATTGAAGGGGTTTGAAGGAATGCTCACATTTTGAAGAAAACCACAAATTCTGCAAAATGAGCTCAAATCACCTCAGGCTAGGCTTCAAATTTACCCTCTTAATGAAGAGGAACGCGGTATGCTACACTAGCACAAAAAAAAACTACCGCGAAACCAGAAAGCTACTCGCAAGAAGGGGATCATAGATAAGATTACCACTAGACGCGCAATTGCGGAATCCTTCGCGCGTCGATGTAGTGGATTGTCCTCGCCGCAGTCGTTGCGTCGATGTAGTGGATCGTCCTCGCCTTGCCGTGGATCGTCCTCCCACGCCGCAGCCGCGGCAGCGTCACCGCAGATGATCCACACGTCCGAGATGGAACGCCGTGCGTGTGTGCAAGCACACAGTCGCTCGGCGAGGGGCAGCGAGAGGAGTAGACTAGGGTTTCGAGTGAATCACTCCTAAACGGTGGAAAGCACACCTGCGCCTCCCTCCTCCTCCTTATATAGCCACGAGATGAAACCTAAACTAGGGCCCATCGTGCTAAACCCACGAGGTTCATTAATTACGGATCCAATCCAAATTAATGCGTCCCAGCCCATTAAGTGTGTGACCCTGCAGGTTCACGTACGTTTGGATGTGGATTCGAAAAACTCCTTTTCAATCCAATAGTTGGTAGTGGCTTCTTGCAAAGTATGCCAACTCCCAAACATACTATGATTAAATCGGACAGAACCTATCAAAAGTACTCATGTAATAATCTCTTTGCCAAGTATATGAAGATTGATCTCAAGGCGAGAAGCATGTCATCTTTTGATGATTCAATCCATCTCTCGTATCCGTGATATATTAATAAGTTGTGATTGACTCCTCAATCACGGCATGGCCATGCACTTCCTTAATCATATCACACGAGTGGCCTTGTCATATATCTCCGTTTCATTGGGTGGCAAATTCCATCTTATTCGCTCACTTCCCTCGCACGTTTCATAGTAAACATGAAAGCTACCTTTATAACTATCCGGTTAGGAAGTAGTGTTTGATAGCCCCAAGGAAAACTATTACACATGTAGGGAATATGACAATCTCGTGTCTAAGGATCATACATCTACTAGGTATGAGATACACCGATGACACATAAGAATGAAACATTCTCGCGGTGTCCCATTGCGGTCTATCTAACCCATGTTCTTCAACATGCGTCCACAATGTATAGATGATATCTCCATATCCCATGATCTATGAAGCATGATCATCGATCACTACATGTGCTGATCTATTCATCGTTGTCCTATACGATGATATCCGATCAGAGATATTTATCGAATTACATCATTAAGTAAAGAGCTTCATAAGCAAGTCACATACTTGTTGATCAATACAATGATATACATTCATTGGACCAATAATCATATTATTATTCATAAACATAGTCATGTTACAATCATCTAAATGATTGCCTCAAGGGCATAACACTAACACTTAACACCCACCCTTGAGGACTTCAATTTCTCACCCAAGTATTGCTTCCAACCACAAAATATGAGCTGTTTTCTGGATGGCGACGGAGAAATATCCTCTGGAACAACAACAGAGGAGAGTTCAGCATGAAGGATATAAATAACCTAGCGAGACACATCACAATCGGTTCTCACTTAAGAAGCGATAGTGATGAAATTACGTTCAAGTCCTCCACGGTTTGCGTTCAGGTCCTCACGCCGGTTTTAGTGGAATAGACCTGAAGGACCATGTGGAGGTCCATCCATGTTTGTGATGAGTATTTGACTTTATTTGAGCAAGGTGTGCTCAAGTTTGAGTTTGATTTGGATTGATTTTCAAAATGAAGAAATTTGAGTTGTCTCTGCCAGGAGTGGAAGTACCGATCGTATGGACACGGTAGTGTCGGCGTTTCGAGCACCGGCTAGTAAATTTGTAAGTCAAAGGGGCCATGCGTTCTCTGTCCCTGAATGGTTAGACTCGAGAGCCCAAGGTGTATACTGGTTCGGGCCGAATGTCCCTACTCCAGTTCGTTCGGTGGTGTTGTATTGCCTTAGGTGCAGATGGCTGCACAACGTTTTACAAATGAGAGCAAAGGGTTTGAGCACAAGAGTGTTCGCAAAGACCTAGCGAAAAGGGGAGACTCTACTTTACTCGCTTCTTCTTGCTCTCCCTCCTTTCTCCCTTCCTCTCTCCCAGAGGCCCCTGCCTCCCTTTATACAGCCGGAGGGGGCAGGTTACATGGGAAGTTGGGAGAGGGAAATTGCTTCGATGATGGGTCGTCGCCCGGTTTGCCCACGCTGGGTCGGTAGTCCTGGTGGGCGAGGCGATTAATTCTTGTGTCGGAAATGGCGCTTTGCATACGTGAACTGACGATGGTTGACGTTGCAGTGCGTAATGTTGGTACTGCCTCGGGAGGGAACGTGCCTTCGTATTGTACGTGACTGGTTGATGGGAGTGGAAGCTTGACTTCAGCAGCCATTTATGCCATCTTGGGAAAGAGCCACCTGCTCCCGCACAATCACTTCGATTGTCCCCGTCCGCGGGGCACGTGGCCGTAGACTGGTGGAGGCTTTGACACGTGGCCCTTGGCGGAGGTTGCCTTAATTTGGTCGGAGTCGGAGGATCCCGACCCGCCGCGGGGGTCGGGAGCCTTACTTGGTCGTGGACGCTAGTCCTGATCGGTCGGGGAGAGGCATCCTTTGTGGTCCCACGGGTCCTTTGGTCGGTAATGGGCTTGAGGTAGTCTGCTTGTTACCCTGGGCCGTTGGGGTACCCCTGGTATGAGTATTCGTCGAGAGCCCCGAACCCCGAGCGAAGTTCGTCGGATCGGTTGGGGTTGATCTTGGTTTGTGAAAGGTAACCGGGCCCGACCGTCGGTCCGACCGACCGGGTCGTGAGTTTCCACGGTGTGTGCTAACGCATCCGACGGCCGCCGAACTGGCGGGGCCATTCGAACCGTCGGAAACTTTTAATTGCTTCGCTGCGTGCGCCGCGTATGGCTTGGCGCGCCTTGACCGTACACCTTCTTGGTTGCCTCGGGTTTTGGTGAAGGGCGCTTCGTTTTCCTGTGCTCGCATTTATTTTGAAGACGTTTGATCTCCTCCGTGCGGGTATATAAAGTCGCATTGCTTACTGAACAATTGTCCCTCAGACCAAAGTCCTCTTTCGTAATCCTCGAAATGGCTTCGAGGCATCCACTGATCTTTAGCTTTGGCGATGATGTCGAGGTAGAGGAAGAAGATCCCATGGCCGAGTTCTGGGCTGAGTGCGACCAAGCGATGGCTGAGCTTGGGGAGGAGGAAGAAACCTTAACCCGAGGTATCACCGCCGTCGACGCGCTGCTCGAGGCTGTTCCAAGGCTCAAGGTGGTAAGGAGGGCCCTCTTGGAGGCGATGGCGCAAGCGCATCGGTAGCTGCCAATGCAACAAGCGCGAAACCGATCGCGATTGCGGTCGGTAAGCAGCGACGGCGACTCACTGTACTCGAAGTCGTCGCCGTTGGTGAGTGCATTGACGCCGCATTGATGCTCAAGATATGATACTTGGGGTAGAAATAGCTCCACCATATCTTGTAGCTCTGTGTAGCTTTTGAGCCTGCCGGGCGCTTCATGTAACATTGTGTAAAGTTTGAGCCTGTTGGTCTATAACGAAATCTCCTTTTCCTTTACAAATATCTTTGCGATGAGCTTACTTTGGTTTGTTCCTTAACTCGGTCCTCGAGAATCGGCAATCAACAGGTGATCGCTTCTTTCTGGGCGCGAGCAGTCGGACGTGCGAACTCATGAATGCTTGTTTAGGGGGTGTTCGAGTGCACGCTAGACGGTGCCTCGGTCGGCAGGGACGACCAGATGCCTCTTCGTGAGGTTCTGGTACCCAAGTGTTCGTTTAACGTCGTAGCTAGACCGTGCCTTGGTCGGCAGGGACGACCGGATGCCTCTTCGCGAGGTTCTAGTACCCAAGTGCTCATTTAACGTCGTAGCTAGACCATGCCTTGGTCGGCAGGGACGACCAGATGCCTCTTCACGAGGTTCTGGTACTCAAATGCTTGTTTAACGTCGTAGCTAGATGGTGCCTTGGTCGGTAGGGACGACCGGATGCCTCTTCGCGAGGTTCTGGTGCCCAAGTGCTCGTTTAACGTCGTAGCTAGACCGTGCCTTGGTCAGCAGGGACGACCGGATGCCTCTTCGCGAGGTTCTGGTACCCAAATGCTCGTTTAACATCGTAGCTAGACCGTGCCTTGGTCGGCAGGGACGACCGGATGCCTCTTTGCGAGGTTCTGGTACCCAAATGCTCGTTTAACATCGTAGCTAGACCGTGCCTTGGTCGGTAGGGACGACCGGATGCCTCTTCGCGAGGTTCTGGTACCCAAGTGCTCGTTTAACGTCGTAGCTAGACCGTGCCTTGGTCGGCAGGGACGACCGGATGCCTCTTCGCGAGGTTCTGGTACCCAAGTGCTCGTTTAACGTCGTAGCTAGACCGTGCCTTGGTCGGCAGGGACGACCGGATGCCTCTTCGTGAGGTTCTGGTACCCAAGTGCTCGTTTAACGTCGTAGCTAGACCGTGCCTTGGTCGGCAGGGACGACCGGATGCCTCTTTGCGAGGTTCTGGTACCCAAGTGCTCTTTTAACGTCGTAGCTAGACCGTGCCTTGGTCGGCAGGGACGACCGGATGCCTCTTCGCGAGGTTCTGGTACCCAAGTGCTTGATTTACGTCGTAGCTGGACGTGGCTCGTTTTACGTCATAGCTGGACGTGGCTCATTTTACGTCATAGCTGGACGTGGGGCATCCATCCCGAGTCCTCGTCCGGCGAGGGTAGCTGCGAGAGGAGTGGCCGCCGTCTATCCCACACGTATACCCCGTCCGCAGGTGTGGGACCTGGAGGGGGTGGGGACCTGGAGGGGGTGAGCGGCGCGCGTTTACCCGCGTTGGTTTGAACACCGTGCTCGTGGAGCTAATAACGGGTGGTCCGAGTGGGTGTAAGTTCAAGCTCTATTGGTTTTGGTGATTGGTTTAATATTAATGTTTAATCATTGTTTAATGACAAATCAAATCATTATGAGACTAACATGTTTTATAAAGTCTTATTCTTATTAGTCTCATACTTGGATGGAAAATGGAAAACCTAAGGTATGCACTCGTAATCATTCTATTATATATATGCATACTTAGAATTCAAGTTAAAGTATGAACTCTTCCGTTGCTTTAGTCCAAATATGTGCATTATGTTCCTAATTCATATATACATGAATGCACACATCTAGGGGGAGTTTATAATTTAACTTGATGTTTCAATTGTATTGATCCATGTCCTCTTGTCATACAATATAAAGGATCAAGACCTTGAAACAATCTTTTGAGTATATATGACTTGTGTAGTTATATACTCATGTCAATTTAAATAAGTTTAAATTGAGTTCGATTGTCTCTCAATCAATCAAAGAACATTTCATCATGTGTTGATGGTGTTTCCTTGTTGATTAAAGACAAGCGAAAAGTTCTTAGTATAATGAAGCATTAGTTGCATCAAAGTACTCAAGACACAATTAATCATTCAAATTGATTAGGGTTGTGCTCAATCGATCTTGGAGGCATCCATTATGTGTTAATGGAGTGCGGTGATGATTGAGACAACCGTGTTTGTTGGACTAACATCTTCCATGAGTTGTGAAGTAGGTTAAGTCCAAGATGATGAAGAATCGGAAGAAGAAGTCATCATGAGTTGATGAGCTTCAAGAGGTGATCCCAAGTGAAGAGAAGGGCTAGAAAGGTTCATCATGCGTTGATGACCAAGAAGAAGAAGAAGAGGTGATCTGGAGAGAAGATGATTGGAAATCATAAAAGCTCCAAGTGGATCAAGTGTGGCAAAGGTATAACTAGCTAGGGCTAAGGATGTGTTCCTAGTCTTTTACCGGTCTCCGTGTTTGGTTGTGAGACCGGGTTGCTTGTTAGGTGCCGTACTATTAAGAGGGTTGAGTCTTTTAGCTTGAGCTTCATCATGTGTTGATGAACTCGATCCAGTTCACTCTAGCTCACTCTCTTGTTTGATGTTTGCATGAAGCTAACCATTTGGCATGTGTTGCAAATTGGTAAAGCTTGTGCATTGGATTTTGTATGAGCTAAGTATTTGCATGTGTTGCAAATAAGGGTGCTCATACTTGCATCTTATTTGAATCTTATTTGATTTGGTTTTGCTTGGAGCTAAGTTTTGCATGTGTCGCAAAGGAGAGAGCTCAAGCAATTTGGTTTAAAGTGCTTGCATGGAGTTAGAGATTTGCATGTGTTGCAAATAGAGAACTCATGCACTTGTATTTGTTGTGGTTGGTTGCATGGAGTTAGAGATTTGCATGTGTTGCAAATAGAGAACTCATGCACTTGTATTTGTTGTGGTTGGTTGCATGGAGTTAGAGATTTGCATGTGTTGCAAATAGAGAACTCATGCACTTGTATTTGTTGTGGTTGCTTGCATGGTGTTAGAGATTTGCATGTGTTGCAAATAGAGAACTCATGCACTTGTATTTGTTGTGGTTGCTTGCATGGTGTTAGAGATTTGCATGTGTTGCAAATAAAGGACTCATGCACTTGTATTTGTTGTGGTTGCTTGCATGGTGCTAGAGATTTGCATGTGTTGCAAATAGAGAGCTCATGTTTTGGTATTGCTTGGAGCTAGGTTTTTGCAGGTGTTGCAAAGAACAATGCTCAAGCATTAAATTGGTTTAATGTGTATTTGCAAGTTCGTTGTGCGAATAAACCGAGGTCTATGGGTCCGGAATCCGAGAGCATGTGAGTAGGGCTTGCAGCGGGTGTTTGCAAGTTACTGGGTCTTGTGTTGACCTTCACATGGCTAGAGGATTAATCTCATAGACTCGAGTTTGATTTGCTTATCGTTTGCAAATAGATCTTGAGTTGTTTCTGAAATGTGTTTTCGTTAGTTGGATTTGTTATTTGCAAATGTGTTTTGCAAATGAACTTTAGATTATGGGTTCCTATCCTAAAGCATGTGAATAGGGTTTGCAAATGTGTTTTGCAAATTGACTTGATCATGTGTTGATCATCACATGGCTAAGAGGATTGATCTCATAAGTTCTTGGTTTATTGGCAAATGTGTTTTGCAAATAAGTTGTGCTTATATGAGATTCTTTAGAGTATGTGATTAACATATGCAAATGTGTTTTGCATCGTGTTGTGATCATGTGTTGATCCTCACATAGCTCAAAGAATATCTTTAATGGTTTGGAGAAAGTTTTGTGAAAACGGTGTTTTCTCCACGAGGCCGTCGTCATCGCCTGTAAGGCCGGTAGCACCGGGTCGGTGCTACTGCGATTTGGCCGTAGCACCAAGGTCGGTGCTACCGTCTCTCCGGCGATGTGGAAAATCCGGAGAGGGGATGTTTTTGGCGATCAGCGGTCGGTGCTACCGCCCATGGTAGGCCGTGTAGCACCGGATGTCGGTGCAACCGCTCCTCGCCTGTGTGAAAAATCCGAAGAGTGTTTTGAGTTCGGCTGAGGCCGGTGCAACCGGGGTTGAGGCCGGTGCTACCGCCCGAGCGGTCGGTAGCACCGCTCCCAGTTGGCCGATACTACCGGAAATCCTGCAACGGCTAGTTTTGTAGCCGTTGGCGAGGAGGCCGGTGCTACCGGTCGATGAGGCGTAGCACCGGTCTGGTTTTGTCTAGAATTTCCCCCAACGGCTAGTTTTGGCTTGGAGGCTATAAAAGGAGGCCTTGGGGGGCAAGGGCAGTAGGTTGGCTGTGTGCTAGAGCATTTGGGTGTTTATAGGAGTTGTGTGCATGTGTTGCCTTCTCCCATTTGCTTCTTGAGCTAGGTTGAGCCTCTAATTGCATGTGTTGCAATTAGGAGAGGATTGAGAGTCTCTTGTGCATGTGTTGCACTTGAGGAGGATCCTTGTGCATGTGTTGCACTTGGTGATCACCGGAAGCACATGTGTTGTGCTTGGTGAAGTTCAAGCGAGAGGATTCGACTTGTTACTCTTGGAGATTGCCGACTCCTAGGCGGCGTAGGCGTCGTCTTGTGGGAGCTCTCAAGGTTGTGAGAAGCCCGCGAAGTTTGTGAAGGTTCGGGTTGAGCCTACGCGGCGTGAAAAACCACATCTAGTGGATTCGAGGTGGGTGCTCAATTCGTGGAGCCGGTCCAATGTGTTTGGGCTAACCTCAACGTGGACTAGGGGAGATCGGCAAGTCTCCGATCACCACGGTAAAAAGTATTGTGTCTCTTGTGCTTGCTTTGTTCTCTTTATTTATATTCAAGCAATTTACTTCATAGAATTAAATTGATTGTTTGCTTGTCTTTAGAATTGCTTTTTGTTAGAGACATAATTAGTTAGTGCACATAGTGAGCCTAGTTGATTTAGGCTTTAATTGTCAAAACCTTAGTTTATCGCTTCCGCATTTTTATTGATAAGGTTTTGGCATAGGGGTAATTAAGGGGTGAATTGCTTTATAGAAATTAGTAGAAAGAGAAAGTTTTTTTTAAAAAACCGCCTATTCACCCCCCTCTAGTCGGCATCCTCGACCTTTCAGTGGGTCCTGGGAGGTCCCTCCCAAGGGGGACCCTTTCGAGCGGACGGTCCCAGAGTAGGGTGTCTAGGCCCGCTGTGGGGCGACCCATAAAAACCTTTCTTTACTCGATCCGTGATCGGACCTGGTCGTCCGCGACCCGAGGCACAAATTGGCCGTCGCCCATCGATGAGCTCCCGGGAGAGTGTGATGTATGGTCTCGGACACGAGTTGAGGCGATCGGGTCGTCAGCCGACCTAATCGGAGGCCCACTGGGGGCTCGCCTCATACTCGTCCCTTGCTCGAATTTCGCTGGGGCGGCCTTATGTCCATCTAGTGGGATAGGCCTTTAGAACCCACGGCTTTCGGTTGGGCCCCCGGCTCGAGCCATCGAGCTCTTGCCATTTTGGGACGCGGCAGCCAGCCTGGGCTACTCGCGCACGCGCCGGGAACAACCGCCACGGCCTAAAGCGAGACCGAGAGAGCTCGGGGCCTTGCGGCGGCGGTGTCTTTACGGCTCCTGCTGTCTTGTCAGGATTAAATGCAGAGTGGAATTGGAAACTGGGCGTTACCAGGTGCCTGACGCAGCAGATGAGGACGTGCGCGACGCTTCATTCGAGGGGGCGTCTGTTCGGCTGGCGCCCGCTTGGTCAGACGCTCGCTCGGCAGTTAACACGGCGGATGAAGATGTGCGTGACGTTTCGCCCGAGGAGGCGTCTGTTCAGCTGGCGCCCGCTTGGCCCTTATAAATAGGGTGAGGGGGTGCTCGAGCAAACCTCTCGCCTTTGTTTCCTCATCTTCCTGCGCTTGCCTGAGACAAGAAGAAAGACCGCGAGAGCAAGAGAAAGAAAAAACTCCAACTTCTCCCTTTCTCACCTTCTCCCCATTCTCTCAGAGATGTTGTGGCCAGCGTGCTCCATCCAGGCCAGCCGTGCGCTCGGGCTGTTGAAGAAAGGATTCTTGCCTCCGCAGGAGGTCTCAAGGTGGAGAGTGCCGTGCAGGGCCGCCTCCCAGCCACGGGGTCGGCGGTCGTCGTACCCGCCTCGTTTACTGGCGAGTTCGAGCTCCCGCACACCGTTCGTGCGCGGGCTTCTTCTTCATTACGAGGCGGAGGTGAACCACCTTAACCCCAACGGGGTCCTTCATATCGCCATCTTCATCACGCTCTGTGAAGCTTTTCTGGGGATCGAGCCCCATTGGGCTTTATGGAGGCATTTCTTCCAGGTCCGACCGAGGAAAGACAAAACCTCGGACGAATCGGTGCCTGTTGGAGGCGTGGCTTTCGGTGCGCCGCGGGGCCTTGACCGATTATGTTGACGTGAAGCGGCCCTCGTCCAACCGGGGGTGGCGCTCCGAGTGGCTTTATGCCAAGAACTTGGGGGACAGCGCTCCCGGCTACTCGGTCGGCTCCGGAGATGAAGCCTCGTGGGGCCGGGCGCCGAGCGAGATGAAAAGAACGGTGGAGGTGATAGCGGACGCATCAAGGCCCGGAAGAAGCGAGGCCTTCTCGGCGGCGTTATTGTGCACGTTCATGAAGATGCGCGTCACGACCTCTTATGGATCGGCCTTTCCCCATGTTCAAATTTGAGGGGCCGATCGACCCGGCGAGGATGACGGCGGAGGAGCTCCCCTCGTCGGAGGTCCGGGCGCGGGTATCCGCCGTTACGGGCGGATGCGCGACTGAGGCGGCGGGCAGCCACCCCGAGCCATTTTCGGCCCGGAATCTGCCGAACCTGGTAATTTGAGTGTAGCTTTCTTTCTCCTTTTTTTTTCTCCCTCGGCGTTGGCGCTCTGCCTGATCATGGTCTTTACGTTCCCCAGGGGCTTGCCGGGATGGTCTCGGCGCGCCGCTGAGAGAAGGAGCCGAGGCGAGGCCCGCGCAAGTCTGCATAATTGAGGCCGCGCGCAAGAAACGCAAAGAGGAGAAGAGGAAGCGGCGGGAGAAGGAACGCGCTACAAGAGCCGCGCGCGGCGAGGACGCATCGGAGACCACTTCCGCAGTGTCGACCTCTACCAACAGTAGCGGAAATCGGGGCGGACACCCATACCACGGGTATCTGTCAGGTCGCGCGGCGAGGGCAACCCGGTCGGAGGTTGCGCGGCGAGCACATAAGCGCGGCCGACGCTGCCGTGCCAGTGGAGATGTCCCAGTGGAATCGTCCTCGGGAAGTGGAAGGCCGACTACCAGTAACATCCCAAAATTCAGCTTAATTAAGTTTTATCGCAAAAGTGCATTTGTGATTTTACGGAATTTATTTGGATTTTTACGGATTTATTTGAATTAATTCTTATTTCAAGTTTATTGCCTTTTATTCAAACTTATTTAAATCTGTGCAAAATTAAAATAAAGTTTTGCCAAAAATATTTTATTTGAGTCCAGAATGTCTCAAAGTATTTTTGAGAATTTTCTAGGATTCTTCCTGATTATTTATTTGACTAAAATCAATTAAGTGAATTTCTAGAATTAGTCTGTGGCCGTGCGGCCCAGTTCAGCCCATCTCAGTAAACCCTAAGCTTGGCGGCTGTTTGATCGCGATCCATCGGTTCAGAGGAAGCCACGTATGCGCTCGAGTCTTGACCGTCGGATCGGGACACGCGTCGCGTCGTCGTTTATCGTCCCCGAAGCGGACTCGGAGTTCGCCGCCGTGTGGTCATCGGACTTCTTCGCCGTGTAGGACTCGAATCCCCGAGCTATTTAAGGCGCGGGTAGACCCCTGAGGTTCTCCAGATCGCGCCGCATCTGTGCCCTAGTTCGCCGCCGTCAGAGTAGCCTTGTAGCGCCTGTGCGACCTCGTCGTAGTTGGTTTCCTAAGCCGCCGCTGTTTTCGCCGTGTTGCGCCGTCGGGAAGGTCGCCCTTGCCTCTTTGGTTCCAGTTGCGCGTTCGCCAAGGTGCCGCACGTCGGATCTGCTACTTCTTCGTCACCGGAAGGGTCTGGTTCATCATCGGGAGAGCCGTCGTCTTTGTCTCCGGGAGTGGAGTGCCGCCGCGACATCGTCGGAGGTTGGAGCTTCGCGCGACCGTCAGATCGTTGATCAACGCCCACCGGTCGCCGCGTCGTTGCATCTATGGCGGCTCGGGTAAAGTTTTAACCAATGGATTAGATCCGTCGGTTTAGATCGTACCACGTTTCACCCTTTATGCAGCCGTCGGATCCGTGGGACGTTGGCCCTGATCTCGCCAGCGTTGCCAATCGGTGCGGCGGCGTGTCGGCATAGTCCCGTGGTGCCATGCACCGGTCCACGATGGATCAGATCCAAATCATGGACCGAGTCCATGGACCATGGCACGATGTCGCCATGGGATTGGCTAGCGTCGGGGCTGATGTCACGCTGACGTCATAAATCGTTTTTCGAATAAAAATAAATCTGTTAATTTCGAATTTCGATTTTCTGATTTGATGTTTATTTCAAACTTCAAAAGGCTATATCTTTTGTATCGTAACTCGGATTTGAGTGATTCCAATTTCTAAAAATTTGTAAAATTGAGATCTATTTAATGGTGAATTTTATTTGATTTTGGAGTTCAATTGCTCTCTGTTTTGGTATTTATTTGCTTTTATCCTTGATGCAGCGTAGGCGTTGAATTGTGCGGCGCTCGAGGAAGATCAAGCAACTCAAGAGCAAGCTTCAGATCAAGATCAGGACCTATTCCAAGGCAAGTTGTGCTTTGATCATGTTGAACCCATGTTTATAAAATTGCTATATTTGTTTTACCCTATTGCATATATTTCAAGTATACAATTGTTGCAAATTAGATTGGGCTTAGTTAATATACCAGATTGATCTATACCCTACCTTGTCATTGTATGCCATGATCCATTGTCACCCTAGATTGGTTAAATATAGTTGGTTAATAATTATAATCGACATTGGAGGATTAGTTCGTATTAGTTGCTTAGCCATGCCACGTCATCTCATGTGTCAGAATCATTGATAATTAATCTTGATTAATGGAATATGGAACAATGTTATGAACTTGTGTGTCATGTGGAATCACACGATGAGATTGAGTTGTTGTGGCGAGTCAGGTCACGCAACGATGTTGAATTGTTGATGGCACGTGGTGCTTGGTAATCAACTGGGTGATAATAACTTAGATTGGGGCAAGTGGCAAGGGGCGAGGAGGCCAAGGTGGGCCCGATGGGCGATGGTATGTGGATGTCTTGCCTTGATCACACTAAGGACTTAACCTTGCAAGCCTTTGACTGAGTCAATCATGCAACCACATATGCAGTATGGGCGACCCTAGGTGAGTAATTTGCAATGTCTTAATTTTGGTACTATCGTGGTGGTGTGAGTTCCGAGTTATGGAGTAATTCACATGGCGCAAGAGGGGGCACGGATGTGGTAACCATCCCACCAAAGTGTTGAAACCTTAGCGGGTAGTATTCGGTTAAGCAGGCGCATTGTAAAGGCTTTGTTATAATCACTCGCCTTGGTGGTGTTTGGTTGTATCACGTGGGTAAAGTGCATAACCTCTGCGAGTGTGAGACTATTCGGATAGCCGTGCTTCGCTGGTATTGAGCAATGCTCGGAATTACGATTAAGGGTTAGCTTAATTAATTGGACAACTTGGTTGGGATGGCGGAATGTCATATGGGAGATGAAATTTGACTTAGGATTGGAAACTTAGTTTACTTGAGAAATCTTGAAGTTATTTATTATTGTTATTTGTTTCTGATTTTTACAATCTATTTCTTGTATTTGTTCATAAATGCCGCTTATTGCAAAATAGCCATGATAGCCTATCCATTGGAATAAGCCTTACATATAGATACATAGAATTGCATTACATTGCACAACTTGTTGAGTGCTTAAGTACTCACCCTTGCCAAACAACAATAATCAACAATTGAAGAATCTACACTGTTTTGGAAGATGAAGTCAGGAAGACCACGAGTCATTAGGGTTAGAACCTTGTCGGTTGCACGTGGTGAACTGATGAACTATCTACGTTTTCTATTTTCATTTTGCTTAATCATTAGTTATATTTTCAGTCTTGCCCTGCGTGGCTTAATAATGTAAGTTGGTCATAAGATCATACATTTAGCTATATCAATAAATGAACTATTATTCTATTATCGTTGTGTATGATGTGATATGTACCAATGTTAAGCTGTGCACTAGCGTTGATCACCGGACTAGTGCGGTAAACACGAGGGTTGAATCGGTGGATTCGGGTCCTTCTGAGGTGGTATCAAAGCATACTGACTGTAGGTCTTGGCCCTAGATAGTATGGAGGTGTCCTGTGTGAGTCCAAAACTATTTTCTAAAGAAAAATTTAAATTTGACTAATAAAACACTCTTGACTCATCTCATTCTCTACCTCTCGCCTTTGCTGAATTTACCCGTTTTACTTGTCAGTTTGGGTGGAGAACTTATTCAAAGTTCTTGTGGAGCGGATGCCGTCGTTCGACCTTGAAGTCGGTGGCGGCTACGCCATGGAGTATGGAGAGTACTTCAGACGCTTGGAGGCTTCTACCGTCCGCTTTACCGGGGTGGCAGTTGGACCGTCAATGGTGTACACCGAGGATTCATTTGCAAGCTGATTATCTACGCCCGGGAAAATGATGAAGCCAGCAGACCAATCAACATCTCCGCGGAAGATTCTCGTCTGCGAGGTTGCAATTGGGAGGTTGCCCGACTTACTCTTCGCCCGTGTCTGCGCGACTACGCCGGCGAGCTTCACGACTCGATTTTCCGACTTCACCCGGGCGTTCAAGCATGCGGCGTCGGCGGATCGTGGAGAGCGAGTGTGCCATCGCAACGCACCTTGCGGAGTTCACCCTTGCCCGGGAGGATCATATGAGAGAGACCACTCGGGAGCCGGAGGCGTATGCGAGGCACTCAGTAGCGAGGCGGGGCTTGGGTGACCGTGCTTCACCATCGGGATGATCAGAGCTGGGAGAGGCCACGGAGGCGGTCGAGGACGAGTGGAGCGCGTGACTCGAGGAGTTCGAGGCGGTGAGGAGGATCGGAGGAGCGAGTGGGAGCGGAGGGGAGTGCGGACCACGTGGTCGCAGAGGACCCGAAGGAGGTCATCGAGATAGGTTTGCTCCTATGCGAGCTCACCCGCCGGTGTATGCGCCGGATCAGTCTCAGCCAGGGTGGCTGGATGAGTGAGTGTCAGCCTTGGAGCCGTGTCGAGACTCGAGTGTGAGTCGCGTCTTTAAGTTAGTCTTTACCTTTTTAGTTGACATTAAGGTTTCGTGTTTAGTTTGCTTCTTTGTAATGCTGAGTGTGCAGTATGTGTTGCAAAGCTTGTAGGCTTAAATAAGCAGCCATACCAAGACTAAATAAAGAATTATTTCAGTTGGGTATAACCTATTTCCCCGCTTTAGAAATTCTTACTTCTTATCTATGCTACATCTACCTTTCCTAACCCAAGAGGCAATCATCAGATGGTGAATACTCGAGGAAACAACGGTGCTTCAGGAAGTGGACTGCGCCAGAATGACAACCCCAATGACGGAGGCAGCCCTCAACCACCGCCAGTGGACATGCAGAATCTAGGAGCGTTTCTTGCAGCAGACTCAACTAATGCAAACTATGATGCGGCGGATCACGGCGGATGACCAGCGCAACAACAACCAACAACAACCTCAGAGCTCGGAACAACCATGGTGGACCTCGACCTCCTCCAAGCTATCAAATTTCATGAGGACTAGACCACCGACTTTTTAGAAATGTGAACCCTTTGGAAGCCGATGGCGGCTTAGGACTATTGAGAAGAAGCCGCACATCACGCAATGTGAAGGAAATGAGAAGGTGCTCTCGCCTCTCATCAACTTGAAGGAACCGCCGCAGAATGGTGGGAGAATTATCGTGCAGCTCATGGAGCCCGCAAGAGATCACTTGGGAGGAGTTTACAGCGCTTTCGCGATATCTTGTCCCGAGAGGAATGATGGACCTTAAGAAGGAAGAGTTTAGGGCTCAAAACAAGGAGGCCAACGGTGGCGAATACGAATAAATTTACTCGCTTAGCTCGCTATGCCCTGAAGGCGTAGCGACGGACAAAGCTAAGCGATCTCGTTTCATGAAGGTGAATTCGGGATGCGAGTGGGGCCGATTACCCACAATTTTCGGACTTTCGTGAGCTAGTGAATAAGGTTTTGATCCTAGAGGATAAGCGCAAAGAGGCGGGTGAAAGCCGTAGCGCTTAATGACTAATCGGGTGGGCGTCCAAACCACCTACGTTTGAGGATGTCACCACAATAATTTGCTAGATTCCAACCACGGTGTGAACAAGACATCAACCCTGCGCCATCGCCCGCCAATCGAATTTTCAAACACCAAAGACAGGCAACAATGCGCGGGAGAGAATCGGCGATCTGCGGTGAAAAGATGTTATACATGCAATGAGCCAGGCACTTTTCTAATAGATGCCCACGAAGGGAGGCATCACGCCATTCGTTTCAACTTGGGAACAACACACGCCAAGGCACCCGACCTCGGGAGAAATCGTGCGCCGAGTCAAGCCGGAGCAACACCGCGATCAAGCGTGCGCGGGAGGATCAACCACATCACCGCGAGATGGAGCTCGGGAAGCTACGGGCGTCGTCTTGGGTAAGTTCTGGTCACTCGATTACACCTTTCTGATTTTGTTTGATTACGAGCCGCGTTCGTTCGTTTCTCAAAGTTTTGCAACCAAGATTGGATTTAAAGTGGTGAATCTTAAGTGTGTGCTCTTAGTCCAAGCCCGGGATCGAGCTTAGATCTAGCCTTGGGTGTTTGGGAGCTAAGTTGCTTATGGATGGGATAGAATTCTAGCGAATCTTATCTTGATAGATCGCAATCCTAGACGTCATCCTTGGAATGGATTGGTGTCTAAGCATAAAGCTGTTTTGGATTGTGGCGAAGGATTGTAACATTGGAAGGCCTAAAGTCAAAAGGTAGAATTTCAAGCGACCACGATTCGAGATGGGCGGTTAATGGTCAACGGCGTGAAAGCCATCGGCATGGAAGATGTGCGATGAGCAGAGAATACCGGATGTGTTTCGGAAGATTTGCGGGATTGCCACGGACCGTGATATCGAGTTCGTGATCGAGTTAGCGCCAGTCACGGCACCGATAGCAAAAGACCATATCGGATGCCTACCGACGAGTTAGTGGAAATGAAAAAGCGATTGAGGAACCGCAAGAGAAGGCTTCATTAGACCTAGTTCATCGCCGTGGGAGCCCGGTTTTGTTTGTTCGTAAAAGGGCGGAAGTCTTAGAATGTGCATCGATTATCGTGCCTTGAATGAAATAACGATCAAGAATAAGTATCAGTTGCCGGGATCGACGACTTATTTGATCGATTAAGAGGAGCTGAGTCTTCTCAAGATAGATCTTCGTTCGAGGATACCATCGATTAAAGATCCGGCGGAGGATGTACCTAAGACCGCGTTTTCTACGCGATATGGACATTATGAGTTCACAAATCATGTCATTTGGATTGTGAATGCCCTGCATATTTTATGAACATGATGAATAAGGTTTTCATGGAATATTTGGATAAGTTCGTTGTAGTCTTTATAGGCGATATCTTGGTTTACTCGAAGGCAGGAGGAAGAGCATGCGGAACACACGAGAATGGTTTTAGGCAGTGCGAGAGCATCAGTTGTATGCTAAGTTTAGCAAGTGTGAATTTTGGAAGGAGAAAGTAGAATTTCTTGGTCATGTAATGACTACTAAAGGAGTGGCGTCGACCCAAGCAAAGTGGGCCTGATGTTGCATTAGGAGCAACCGAAGTGCATTACCAGATCCGTAGTTTTACGAATGGCGGGATATTACCGTCGGTTCATAGAAGGATTCTCGACAATTGCTAAACCCCTTACGCAGTTGTTGAAGAAAGAAAAGAAGTTTGCATGGGCGCTTGAGTGCGAAAAGTTTCATGGAATTAAAGCGTTTAACAATGCCCCGTATTAGTATTGCGGATGTGCGTAATGGATTTGACATTTATTGCGATGCTTCAAAGCAAGGCTTGGGATGCGTGTTAATGCAAGAAGGCAAAATCGTTGCTTATCGTCAAGACAGTTGAGACCACATGAAGTGAATTACCCAACGATGATTTGGAGTTAGTTGCCGTAGTGCATGCTTTAAAGATATGGCGTCATTATCTCATAGAAATAGATGTGAGATATATATAGACCATAAGAGCACGAAATACATATTCACTCAAGCGGATCTGAATATGAGGCAGCGAAGGTGGCTAGAGCTAATTAAGGATTATAATGTAGGAATCCATTATCATCCCGAAAAGGCCAATGTGGTAGCGGATGCTCACGAGTCGAAAGAGCCATAGCGCAAATCGTTAACAATGGAGGATCAACGAATTATGCAGGAATTTGAAACTAAGGGTGGAGGTCGTTCGAAGGAATGGTAGTGCACTAGAAGTGAAGCCAACACTAGAGGATCAGTTAGAAAGGTCGAGAAAGATGACGATAAAATTTCTAAGATCAAGGCTAAAAGGAAGAAGGCCTAGCCGTAGATTTCACTCTGGATGAGCGAGGAACCATGTTTTTCAAAGGCGAATTTGTGTGCGGATAAAAGGAACTAAAGCAATCGATTCTTGAGAAGCTCATGATTCTAAGTACTCAATTCACCGGAAGTGCCAAGATGTACGTGATTTAAAAGAGATTTTGGTGGCCTAACATGAAGCGTGAAGTAGCTGAACATGTTGCTTTATGCGACGTATGTCGAGGGTAAAAGCCATGCATCAAAGACCACCGGTTTGTTGCAATCATTGAAAATTCGGAATGGAAGTGGGAGAAATCGGAATGGATTTTATCACGGTTTACCTAAAACTCGAAAGGTTCACGATTCCATTTGGGTAATTGTGGATCGTCTAACCAAGGTCGCCCATTTTATCGATAAAAGACCACTTACTCGGAGATCGTTTAGCGAGTTGTACATGTCAAGGATTGTATGTTTGCATGGAGTGCCCAAGAAGATTGTGTCGATGAGGTACCCAATTTACCTCGAGATTTTGGAATAAGTTGCACAAGCCATGGGAACTCGCTTTGAATTTTAGTCTGACATATCACCCGCAGACAGATGGTCAGACTGAAAGAGTAAATCAGATTTTAGAGGATATGTTGAGAGCCTGTGTTTTAGCGTATGCTACATCTTGGGATAAATGTTTGCCATATGCAGAGTTTAGTTACAATAATAGTTATCAAGCTAGCTGCAGATGTCACCATTCGAGGTGTTGTATGGGCGTGCTTGTCGTACTCAGTTAAATTGGAATGAGAGCAGAGAGCGTGTGGTGTTTGGGCCAGATATTCTCGAAGAGGCAGAAAGTCAAGTTGCAATGATCAGAGAGAGATTGAAGATAGCACAGTCAAGACAGAAAAGTTACGCAGATAACCATCGTCGAGATTTGAGTTTTGAACCAGAAGATCATGTGTATCTCAGGGTTACCCCTCTTAAGGGTGTTAAAAGATTTCACGTTAAAGGGAAGCTTGCACCAAGGTATGTTGGTCCGTTCAAGATTCTGAGCCGTCGAGGAGAGGTAGCTTATCAGCTGGAATTGCCTTAGTCCTTGGCAAGAGTGCATGATGTGTTCCATGTGTCGCAGCTTAAGAAGTGTCTCATAGTGCCCACAGAGCAAACCCCGTTGGATGCAACAGAGCTGCAAGAAGATTTGACTTATAAAGAGCAACCAGTCAGAATTTTGGATGTTATGGATCGCAAGACCAGAAACAAGTCTATTCGCTTTTGCAGAGTTCAGTGGAGCAATCATTCCGAAAGTGAAGCCACTTGGGAGCGAGAAGAAGATTTGAAGTCAGAATTTCCGAACCTTTTTCTCTAGCTAGCCCCAATCTCTGCCGAGATTCTCATTGAGGGAGGTTTGTAACATTCCAAAATTCAGCTTAATTAAGTTTTTATCGCTTAAAAGTGCATTTGTGATTTTCTGGAATTTATTTGGATTTTTCTGGATTTATTTGAATTAATTCTTATTTCAAGTTTATTGCCTTTTATTCAAACTTATTTAAATCTATGCAAAGTTAAAATAAAGTTTTGCCAAAAATATTTTATTTGAGTCCAGAATGTCTCAAAGTATTTTTGAGAATTTTCTAGGATTCTTCCTGATTATTTATTTGACTAAAATCAATTAAGTGAATTTCTAGAATTATTTTAAAGGTTTAATCGGTGAAAATCTCTGAGAACGGTGTTGGTGAGCC